>JAUKNK010000394.1:570000-607500 GCA_030765055.1 Mantis religiosa
TGATGGTAATTTCCTCAAAAATAGCTATACTAATTTTGATTAAAATAATACATGTTTAAGATATTTACGTAACATAAAATATATACTTGGAATTTTCTGGGAATGTTAACAAAATTCCTCTTTATTCCGGGTGACTTATGCACAAGTGATAAACCATACATCTCGTTAAAGTTCAAAAATCTTTAGAGTTAGCCGTTTCCGAGATATTTCCTGTTGTTTTTATGACTTTTCCAGTGTAAGGAAGTCATTCCACTTGGCCATGCAAAGAGAATGAAACTTCAAAGGTATCACATAGCGACTACCTCGAGCAAGGGTAAGTTTAACAAATTACCCCAGAAACTTATGTTTTACATGCCAATATTTTAAAGCTGGTATTATGGATTGGTTAATTAAAAAATCCTTTAAATACTTTTTTGACATAAGAGACTACGAGCGTAGTCTAAAAAGTTTCCGACCTCAACATGAAGATGGCAGCACTCGTAAATAAAAGCGAGCCAATTTCGTTGCCCATCTGTTGACAGTTACTCACCAAAGTTTCAGCCATTTTGGACGCTCAGTTATTATGTAACAGTCGTTTGAGTGAGTTAATGTGAGTGTTTTTATGAAAATGGATAAAATCGAGTATCCAGGTCTCATTAAATATTTGTTCTTGAAAGGTAATACGCCTACGCAAAGATGAGTTGGATTCTGTGTATGGGAACTCTGCACCATCATTTACCACAGTGACAATTTGGGCAGCTGAATTTAAACGTGGCAGTAAGAGCTTGGGAGACGATGAACTTTCGGGACGACCAAAAACTGCAACTACCGACGAAAACATCGCCATAGTTCACCAAATGTTGGTATACGACCGCCGAATTAAAGTGAGAGAGCTAGGAGAGGCTATGAATGTGTCAAAAGAACGTGTTTGTCACATATTAAATCAACATTTAGGCATGAGAAAGCTATCCGCGCGTTGGGTGCCGCGTTTGCTCACGTTAGACCAAAACGTGTTCGAATGAACATTTCCAACGCTCTGTTGGCGGAGTTAGGGCGCAATAAAGCCGAGTTTGGCGCCGATTAATTAGTGTAGATGAATCTGGGACACACCTGAAACAAAACTTTGGTCCAAACAGTGGACTGCAATGGGGGAACCGGCTCCAGAAAGAAAAAACAGAAATTATTTTTTTCGGCTGGGAAAGTGATGGCGACTGTTTTTTGGGATAGTCATGGAGTTCTTTTAATCGATCATCTACAAAAAGGAAAAGCCATTACAGGAGCATACTACGCATCATTACTTGCAAGTTGCAGGCATAACTTGCGAAAAAGCGGCCACATTTGCAGAAAAAGAAAATTCTGTCTCACCAAAACACCTCAGCGGTTGCAATGGCGAAAATCCACGAATTACGGTTTGAACGGCTTGACCATCCGGCTTACTCACCAGACCTAGCCCCAAGAAACTTTTATTTGTTCCCTTATCTGAAAATTGCGCTCGAAGGACAGAGAGTTTCGTCAAATGAAGAGACAATTTCCTTCGTGAACAATTATTTTGCAGAGAAAAACGCCGAGTACTATTTGGACGGGTTACAGAGCTGGAAGCATCGCTGGGAGAACTCTGTAGAGTTACGAGCAGACTATGTTAAAAGGTAAAATGTAATTAAAAAAAAAATCCCAAAAAATTTCTTGTATCTTTATTTGGTCGGAAACTTTTCAGACTACCCTCGTATTTCGTGTCCTCTGTGTACGTTAACTCGGAATGGATCCAGGATATTATATAATTGTATATTATATAAATATATATTGTATAATTGTTTCGATTGTCATAAAGTTTATATTGGAAAGAAAAAACGTAATTTAGAAGCCAGAACGAAAGGACATTTTCGTAACATTAAGTACAAAAAAAAAAAACATAAATCGGCCGTAACTGATCATTTTTGGTCATTTAACCATGAAATAAATCTAAAAGTTAGATTATTAAAACAATTAAATGGTCATATAGATTTAATGGTTTGGGAAAAGATATTTATTTTTAAAATTAAACATCGCGTTGGCAGTCGATTTTGATTTTAAATTTGTTTTATTTTCAGATTTTGATAGTACTGATAAAAACATGGCAATCTATAGTGGAAGTGACCTTGACATCAAGACTATTTTAGATATTGCCTTTTTTTTTCTTTCTTTCTTTTTTGGGTAATTTACATCCTCCAACGTTGAGTCATATCGGATGATGAATGGAATGGGTGAAATGATGCTCAAATGAGCCCAGGGTCCATAGAACTTAGAGTTACCTGACATTACTCTTTCAGGATAAGGGAAAACCCGGAAAAAACCTTATCCAAGTAACTCACCCTGAGCAAGATTCAAACTCGGGACCTCTTGATCGTGAGGCAGAAATGCTACCACCACGCTACCAAGGTGGGCTTTCTTTGGTTGTAACCTTATTGAAGAGCACACCCTTATTAGAAAAGGAAGTCCTTGTTTTTTTATTAATATCAATCTGTGCATCTGATATTAATTCTTCCATGCTTTGTTTAGTCTGTTGTTTTCGATATGGGAAAAAGCAATAATTTTGGCATGGGAACCAGTATAAAACAATTAATTAATCCCGATTAGGTACATAATATAAGAATTGCAACCCCTAAAATTGAAAAAGTGTAGTAACACTTGACAATATTGTGACTTTGTGGGTTCGTGAAATGATAAAACGAGGTTACGAAACACAAAAACTACACTTTATTTTCCTAGCAAATACATTCGTCGCCATTACAGTTTGCTAGCTAACCTCAAACTGTTTATTTTTCCAACTCTACATTCAACTGTCTCACTTCCGGTAACGATCGGCCATTATTTTTCATCGGCTTCGCGAGCCTACCACCAGGATGACACTATGTTGACTTCATCAAACCCAACCTTAAACATTGGCGATGAATATGAAGTGAAAATAAGTTCTTCCAAGACAAAAATTGCTTTCTTCGTTGTGTAATGACAATTTAACTAAAGTAAATAATGATATTGGATGAACAAGTTTTCGGTAAGCCCGCTTCGGTAGCGTAGATGGTAGCATGTCTGCTTCATGTTCAAGAGGTCCCAAGTTCGAATCTCGGTCAGGGCAAGTTACCTGGATAAGGTTTTTCCCCGGGTTTTTCCTTGTCCTTAAAGACGAATGTTGGGTAACTCTAAGTTCCATTGTCCCTGAGCTCATTTGAGCATCATTTCACACATTCCATTCATCGTCCGGTATGACTTAGAAAAGTTAAAGGACGTAAATGACAACAACAACAACAACAACAAAAAGAACGGTTTTCAGTTTGTAGATGTAGAAACTTTGTACATTGTAAGTTTTGTGAAAATGAAGATTGTTTTCATTTCAGAGGACGTCAAGAAGAGAAATTAATTATTAGCTACATTATCACTGAGTTGCCAAAAGTGTAAACATCCAGAAATATAGAAAGTGGTGCAGAAGTAAATGTAAGATTTGTTTATGGCTTGAAAAGCTTTGGCAAGGGAATTGAGACAGGTAAGACATTGACTGTTGTCAATTTACCAGCCCCTCCCCGACAAATTTAACAAAATAATTAATAATACCATAGAGCAAGTGGCCATGGAGTCGAGGAAGAAGAGAAGGAGTGAAAAACCAAAGAGGAAGGTTGCACAATATGGATCTGGGGAAATTCTGAGGTGCAGTTCCAACATAGCAAAACTTTAATGTTGTTTTTCTGTGTTTTATATTTATTTTAAACTGTGAGTGCTCTGATCTATAAAACTACTGCAGCTACAAGTGTACATTTTGTTCTGGAATTAAAGCAATATATAAACTGTTTTAGAGGTGCTTGTAGAAAGTTATGTGAAAATTTGAATTAAAAAAATATTGAATATTTTTAGGAGTAAATTCAATACATTTATTTAAAACATCACATATCCTTTATTAAAACTGTAAAAAAAGTTCTATTATCTTTAAAGAATTGTGAAAGTGTTCTAAAAAGCAAGTAAAAGTTTCAAATTGGTGTTCAGAGGTTCTTGAGCTAAGCGCACCAGAAAACTCTCATTTTAACATTGGTGAGATAGGCTGATCCGGCTCCCCGCATTTCTAGTTAACTTACCATGACATCAAAATAACTCGATGTCCTGAATAATTTGTGTAATAATGATACTTTAACAACTTCTGGGTGCAGCAACCCACATCCTACGGCAAGAGCCCCAGGGTTACGTGGTAGAGAACCGGCCGCCACGGTATTTACCGTACGGAAAATTTAAATAAGAAGTTTGACACGATCGTTTATTTATCCAATGAGTGGAGCCGACAATGCATACACAAAATTGCACTCGCGGCTTCCGCTCCTTTGTTCATAAAGGTTCGGTCGTCCTTTGTTGTACCTTCTAAGATGTGGAGCATCACTAAACCAGAAGTAAATAAGCATAGAAGTTGTAATTTACTCTGGAAATTAAGTCTTCTCTGACCAATGCTTAATCTACTAGCGCCGTGATCCATTATCCCAAAGTATTTAAGATAGCAGACAGGTAACCTGTACAATTCGTCCAATTTCTTAACAAACATATATCCAGGAAATGACCCTTTGCTTAACCATGCCACTCCATAATTGCAATGTTGTAAAATATACTAGTTGTACATCAGTTCTGTGTTTCTCTTTAGATCGTGGCTAAATCGTGAGAGTGTTAATAACGAGAACGAGGAAATTAACGAAGGTAATGCGAATGGCGAAATTAATGACGCTAATACGAATGGGGAGTTAATAAATTGTTAACGAAGCTAATTATAATAATCTCTTAATACAACCCTCAGCTAGGACCCCAACCAAGAAAAGAAACATTATAGGGAGAGGAAGCAAGATCAGGAAACAAAGTGCAAATATGTTAGTGAATTTTAGAAAATTTCTGAAAACTGATATTGAAAATGGGGGATTCAACCGCCGAAAAATTTGAATAAATCAACTGCCGATGCGGCTGGTGTAGGTCAGAAAAATTGCATCAATTGAGATCACAAGTTACGGCACTCCAAATAAAAAGATATTAAATAAAACTAAGTGTTCATTTGACAAGATCGACGACTTCAATCGTGATTCATTGCGTAGGACTACGAATGTTACGCGAAAGCTGAATCTCCCACTGTTCGCCAATTAACGGAAATTATGTGTGTTCCGTATAGCAAACGTACAGTGTAGGGTCTGTTATTATCTATGTTGCTACGAAAAGAAATGTATTAGAGGTGATTCGAATGACATTATTGCGTGGAGGTATAAATATTTGAGTGGTTTGGATGATTGGATGGCTCTGTAGGCTTTTATAAGGTATAATTATTTTTATTTGTAATAGCAGTACAGGAATATTTAAAGGAAACTTTATTAAAATGTACGTATTATCATGTAATGTTATACTTTAAAATAATTCATTATATTTATGAACACAAAACTGCCAGGTCATAAATTGTGGACCGGGCACGGAAGAGTCTACCATAATTTAAAGTGCCGCGACACCTTGGGATAGGGAAGCAATGTTAAGTACCTGGACAAACTATACTTTCCGGTTTCATTTTTCTACTTTGTTGTTTATTAAGAAAGATGAGTTATTTTTTCCACAAAGTGCTGTATGAGAATTATTGCCTTCCACTCAAAAACTCCATGTTCAGGAAACTTTAGCTTGTTAGCCATTAATATCAGTGGAAATGCTTTAAGATTTAAAACGAAAAATAATGAGGTCCATGCAGTAAATTTGATCAATTAGTTAGAGCCCGAATTTGTAAGCACAATCAAATGATGAAATAAGCAAGCAAATAAGCACGAAAAATGAAACAAATAAACACCAAAAATAAGCAAAGAAAAATAAAAATGTATTCATAAACGTATTGTTTGGTAGAACTTTTACCATACTCACGTGTGTTAGAGTACACGAGAGAGTTATCTTGAGATTTTTTGTTGTTCCATTTATACCCCGCCTCTAACTGCAATGGTCAAATCGGCGGCCGTTCCCCTTTAGAACATATCGAAGATGTTAACTCGTATTCACAGTTCTTTTTGAACGAATTTCCGTTAGATATACGCTTCTGTACCAGAAAGTTTTGTAGAAATTTTACAGTATCTCGTAACCAGGATTTTTCGTTTGTACCTTACTGAGTTTGTCAAAGGCAGTTTTGGCAATACTGTGAATCTCTGAAGACAACGTTACTGAAAATTTCATGTATCAAAGAAAGTGAGTGCTCCAAGGTATTATTTCGAGTTTCTAACTGTGCTATAATAGCAGGTATTTTGGAGAAGCGGTTATGTATGTAATCTATCTTATCTTGAACGCCAATACTAGCAAAACATTATTGTGCTGTGACAATGTTGCTTATATCTTCTGCATCTAAGAAGTACAACACTGTTTTATTTAATTGAAATGTTCTGCGTAGAATGACACAGCCTTTAACCAAGAATCCGATTGAATTAAAACTGTCTGAGGAGGTAAACACAAATTTGGAAGGAGTAACTCTAATCACCGACAGTACACGCTAGAGACAAGAAGATCCACGTTTTTATATCGGCACCTGACTCCTTCAGCAAGACGCTGTTGATGGCTAGGAGTGAAAGTTTACTTTTAAATTAATATGATTTGGGTAAAATAACCTATTTTAATTAAAAAGCATAAAATAAGCATGGAAACTCCGTATTTCAGCAAAAATAGCATTTATAAGCATTTTGCTTAGAAATTCGGGCTCTAGTCATGTAATTGTTAAACATACGATTTTTTTTTAATCAGAGGTCTTAAAGAGCAGCTTTTCTGCATTAAACATATTAAGAGGAGTTATTCTGAACTGCGGTCTTCGCTCTGTTCTTTCCAACAAAAGATAACGGAAGGTGTGGCTGGGAAATTTCATTCCTCATGATGAGGTTTGTCTTATCTGCTTTGCGGGTGTGCAAAGCATCTTTGGTTTACACGTGAACAACATTCTTAATTTTCGAACAAACACTTAAAATTATATCCAATTTATTCTACATACATTAGCTGATACGGGGCTATGAAGAGAAATAAAACTTTCCCACAACCTAGCAATGTTGAAATTGGGTTGCATTTGGAAGTGTGTTTTAGAACAGTCACTGCTTTATGTTTAGTACATTTTCATGTAGAATTTAAAATAAAACAAGATCTGACATCAGAGATTTCACCATAGATACGTACGTAACTTGAGGACTCCATGACTAAAAATAATTTAGAGATAAAGAACAAATCGCGAGAGGAGGTAAGAGAGAGAGAGAGAGAGAAAGAGAGAGAGAGAGAGAGAGAGAGAGAGAGAGAGAGAGAGAGAGAGAGAGAGAGAGAGAGAGAGAGAGAGAGAGCGAATAGCGAATAACGAATTCGAGTTAATACCTTCGATGTGTTCCAAAGGAGAACGTCCGCCGATATGACCATTATGATTTAAAGACGGGGTCTCAATGGAACAAAAAAAAAAATCTCAAGATAACGCTCTCGTGTACTGTAACAAGCGTGAGTAAGGTAAAAATTCTACCAAACAATACGTTTATGATTCCTCGTAGGGGAGGGGATCCGTTTCCTTCAGCTGCCGTGGTCCGGTCGCTGCGGACCCCTAGCACTCGTGGTACCTCTGACGTTACTAGAGGAAACGCGGGCCAAACAGCCGAGCCGAGGGGGCAGTGGTTACCGATACACGTGGGAGATCGGGTACATCTCCGGACGGGGTTGGGGGAAGCCATATATTCCCGCGTACTAGCCAGCATAGCTAGTAGAAGGTGTGCTAGATCACCAGGCGGCTCTACCGAGGCTGACCGGTAACCTCCCGCTTTGGGGTTGGCGCGCGTAAGTGGCGTATCCACTTCCATCCCGTCTTGTGTCCATCGGACTAGTTGGGGGGGGGGCGCTTGTTAGTATCTAGGTCTTTCCCTATGGAAAGCTCCAGGGAGGCGTCGAGCGCCTTTCGGGGACAGCTCAGTAACTCCTTGGTCCTGAGAGGGGTCATCGGTCTCGCTTTGTGAAGGCTGTCCTGGTAGATACCCTCGCGTTATATATATTTACAGGTTTATGATTAAATCTTTATTTTTATTTGCTTATTTTTTATGCTTATTTGTTTCATTTTTCGTGCTCATTTTCTCTCTTATTTCATAATTTGATTGTGCTTACAAATCCGGGCTCTACACATGACATTTTTCTATACACTACTGATCATTATCATGAATTTAGTAACCTGCTTTCTGGTCTCTCTGTTCGTTTGCTTTAAAAAATTTACCAAAGTTAGATTTTAGAAGAGGAAGACGCACTATTGACAATGTCTTTACTCTGAAGCAAATTATAGAAAAATAAGAGAGCAAAATTTAGAGCCGTACTTACCATTTATTGACTATTTTGAATCTTTTGACAAATTACCACGAAAGATACTGTAGATGATTTTAAAAAGTAGACATTTTTTTGGTAATTTAACGTGAAGTCATATTGGACGATGAATGGAATGGGTGAAATGATGCTCAAAATGCGTCCGGGGTCCATGGAGCTTGGAGTTACCCGACATTCGTCTTTCAGAATAAAGAAAAAAACCTTATCAATCGGCTGTAACAGATCAGTTTTGGTAATTTAACCATGAAATAAATTATTAAAACAATTAAATGATCTGATAGATTTAATAGTTTGGGAAAAGATATTTTGAAATACCAGCAGTTGATTCTGTTTTTAGGTTTGTTTCATTTTCAGACTTCGGTAATACTGAAAAAGCATAGTTACATAGTAAACTTTATCCTTGATGACGAAGTGTGTTGACTGATGATGCGAGCAAGGGTTCATGAAATCAATCTCAACTAATAAGAAAAATGGACATTTTCTTAAGGTAAGTGAAGTTTTTGGTTACAAATAGTTATATTTGTGTAATACTTATTGCTCTAGTGTAGCTAGCTTCATTTTCTAACTAAGGTTAATACTTATTTGTTTTTAAACTAGGATGAGAGGCAAAATAACAGTCAGCTCAATATCCTTTGTAGATGTTCTATTACATTTATGCACATGAGAGTAAATGCAACAAATACATTTTATAGCCAGGACCAATTAAGAAGGGAATTGCCATTTTGCAGAGAGAGAGCTGACACTGTTTATTGTCACCTCATGGAGAAACTGTTAGGATTATGAAAGGGTAGAGCCAGAATGAAAAATTCAATGCCATAGCCAGGATTTGAACCACATATCTTCTGGTTTCCGTCCAGCCACTCTAACCATTTGAGCTACTATGGCCAACGTGCCAACATGACATTAAATTCTCCAACTGACTCGTGTTTCTCCCGGTAAACCACTTGGAGTTCTCATAAACACATAAGACAACTACCTTAATGGCGACTTACTATGCTGTAAGTACTTTAAGGCCCGGGCTTTATAGTTCGGACCACTATTAGGTACAACTGACTCGTGTTTTTCCCGGTAAACCACTAGGAGTTCTCATAAACACATAAGACAACTACCTTAATGACGACTTACTATGCTGTAAGTACTTTAAGACCCGGGCTTTATAGTTCGGACCACTATTAGATACAACTGACTCGTGTTTCTCCTGGTAAACCACTAGGAGTTCTCATAAACACATGAGACAACTACTTTAATGGCGACTTACTATGCTGTAAGTACTTTAAGACCCGGGCTTTATAGTTCGGACCACTATTAGATACAACTGACTCGTGTTTCTCCCGGTAAACCACTTGGAGTTCTCATAAACACATGAGACAACTACTTTAATGGCGACTTACTATGCTGTAAGTACTCTAAGGCCTGGGCCTTATAGTAAACCACTAGGAGTTCTCATAAACACATGAGACAACTACCTTAATGACGACTTACTATGCTGTAAGTACTTTAAGGCCCGGGCTTTATAGTTCGGACCACTATTAGGTACAACTGACTCGTGTTTTTCCCGGTAAACCACTAGGAGTTCTCATAAACACATGAGACAACTACCTTAATGACGACTTACTATGCTGTAAGTACTTTAAGGCCCGGGCTTTATAGTTCGGACCACTATTAGATACAACTGACTCGTGTTTCTCCTGGTAAACCACTAGGAGTTCTCATAAACACATGAGACAACTACCTTAATGACGACTTACTATGCTGTAAGTACTTTAAGGCCCGGGCTTTATAGTAAACCACTAGGAGTTCTCATAAACACATGAGACAACTACCTTAATGACGACTTACTATGCTGTAAGTACTTTAAGGGCTGGGCCTTAGGTATTAGGTACAATTAATGGAAAATTAATTGTTCTTTCACTCTAGCCGTGTGTAGGACGCACTATGAAAGGGTAGAGCCAGACTGATAAATTCAATGCCATAGCTGGGATTTGAACATGACATGAGTCAGTTGGAGAATTTAATGTCATGTTGGCACATTGGCTATAGTAGCTCAAATGGTTAGGGCGACTGGACGGAAACCAGAAGATCCGTGTTTCAAATCCCGGCTACGGCATTGAATTCTTCAGTCTGGCTCTACCCTTTAATAGTGCGTCCTACACACGGCTAGTGTGAAAAAACAATTAATTTTCCATATTAGAATTATATTATATCTGGAATGTGGAGGTGCTATTATTTTGTATGTATGTTTGGAGACAATAATATAATAATTAATGACTTGAAGCTTTCCCGGCATTGATTATTGATGATAGTTTTTTGGGCTAACAGCCAGGTCAGATTAGGGTAACTACCCAAGCTTTCAGCGACTAACTCTGCCGCCATCCTCAGGGGAACTGAATCTAGGCTTTTTTTTTTTGAGGTGTGGCCTCGCCTCCGCCACACCCGGTGACGATCATCCGAAAGGGATCTACGTCGCCTCCCCTACCATGCACTAAGCTACACTAAAGTGATGGGTAGGACAAGTGGTAGGTGGTGTCCAGTACCGCCGAAGCAACCCGGATGTTAGTGGGTGATTACTAGAAAGATGCCCGCATGCAAGAGAGCATACGAGCAGAGTGGGGAAATAGGTACTGGCCATAACCCAGGCCCTGGCCAGGGACCTATGGTTAGTGGTGGTTAGTCATGCTCATGCAGAGGAGCAAGGTTTAGGTGTCATGCTTAGAGTAATCTGTGGTACCGTACCTTAATTGAGGCTTCAGCTGGAGAGGGCGCTGAGTCTTATATTCTCTTCGACATCTGCCGATGGTCCTGAAAAATAAACCTAGGAGTGAAGGGGAGAGGAATGTACATGGGGGATGCTATACATCTTATTTACATTTATTTTACATACATAATCTTTTATATTTACACTGATTTAACTATAGTAATTCTTTTTTTTTGTATTACAATTATTTTTACCCTTGTTTTTACATATTATTACTTTTTTGTATAATTTTATTTTCCTTATTTTGAATACATAGAAACAATAGTTTCCCTTAACTCTACACTACTATACTACTGCTGCCGGTCTGGTCCTTTGTCGTTGGCTGAGTCGTCATCGCTTGGGGTTGTCCGTCACCCCGGGCCGCCCAGGGCAGGGAGTGAGCATCCGGGTCTTGCGGACAGCTGCATGTGTCCATGGTGGGACTAGGTAGTGGAGGTAGTTGATTATGTCTTGCGTATCATCTGTGCTGTGGCGATTTAGGGGTATTTTCCTGTCGAACAGCGATAGTGGTCTCTTATGTTTGTCTGCGGTAGTGTCGTATTTCCCAACATTTCTAATGATTGGGTTATGGTGGTTTTGTGCAGTTTTGTACTTGTTGTCTGCTAATCTTTTAATGAATTGCTCTATCGAGTGCATCCTAAGATCCTCATGCAGTAAGTCCAATGGGACTGTCTTAGGAACCTTTGCAGCTAGTCTCAGGCATTTGTTTTGTACAAGTTGTAATTTTGCTATATGCGTCTTGGCACAGTGTCCCCATGCTGGGGCTGCATATGTCATTATTGGCCTAATTAGGCTTTTGTATAGGGTCAGACTCATTTGTTTACCTAATGCACTTCGGCGGTTTAGAAGTGGGTAGTTCGCGCCTAGTTGTTGTATTGCCCGACGTTTAACAACCGTGGTGTGTTCCGCAAATGTTAATTTGGAGTCTAGAATTACTCCCAGGTACTTTGCTTTGTTTTGCCATGATATTAAATCCCCGTACAGTGTGAGCGGTGTAGGCTTGTTGACGTGCTTCGTTCTCTTCATATATAGGACTGCCTGGGACTTGGCAGTGTTAACCTTAATCCTCCACATTTCTAGCCAAGGCTCTAGTTGTGTGAGTGTAGATTGCAGCCTAGGGCAGATGGCCGCTGGCTGCCAGGACTGTGCCGAGATGGCAGTGTCATCTGCATAGATAGAAAGTTGGGTGTCGTTACATCTTGGCATATCGTTTATATATAAATTGAACAGTATTAGACCTAGCAGGCTGCCTTGGGGAACCCCTGCTTCTATCCTTCGTGGTTCCGTTCGTTGGTCTCTTACACTAACCTTAAATGTTCTGCCTGTGAGATAATGCGCAATTAGTTTAATCATAGCGTCGTTAAATTTTAGAATTTTAAGTTTGTGGATTAGTCCTGCGAGATACACTGTATTGAAGGCCCTTTCTACATCTAGAAATATGATTCCGGTCGATTTTTTCTCGTTAAACCCGCGTGTTATATGTTCCACTGTCCTTCTTAGTTGTAGTGTGGTTGAATGTCTCGCGCGAAATCCGAACTGTTCGTCTATTAGTATGGTGTTCTTTTTTATGTGGGTGATCATTCTTTTCAATATGACTTTTTCGGCAACTTTGCTAATAGTTTTGAGTAAGCTAATGGGTCTGTAGTTCTTGGGGTTTGCGCGATTTTTACCTGGCTTGGGGAACATCAGTACATTTGCCAGTTTCCATTGCGTGGGGTAATACCTGAACGCAAGACAGTAGTTACAGATCTCACTGAGGAGTTGTAGTGCTTTATTGGTGAGATGCTTAATAGCCAAGTTAGGGATCTGGTCTAGCCCTGGGGCTTTGTGTTCCTTTAAGTGCTTGATTATCCATTTTATTTCCGCTGGGTTGGTCTTCCTACATTTGTTATGTGCCGGATTTTCCATGACTTGACGCATGTCCAGCTGCAGTTGGTCATAGAAATGTCTGTCTGCATGGCCCTGATTGTGTGTGCATACCCTCATGAGGGTGTCTGCTAGTAGCTCAGCTTTATCTTTATTACTCTCGGCCTATGAGTTGCTATTTTCGTCAATCTGTAGCGGTGGTATGCTAATGGGCTCGCGCTTTAGGGCTCTAACCATGTGCCAAACTCTGGCATTGCCCAGCTGCAGCCTAGAGAGGGTTTGGTCCCACTGCTGCTGTGCTTGTGCGTTTAGTTTGATTTTTATGGCGCTGTTTAATGTTGCCATGTTGACCTTGTGGACTAGGTTTCGCTTCCGCTGCCATCGTCGCCTTTCGTGGTCCCGTTCATGAATTAATGACAATACTTCTGGTGGATAGGTTAGGGCGTGCTTAGTGGGCGGCTTGATGGGTACAGCTTCATGGATAGCTGTTTGAATGGCTTTCTCAAGTAGGGCTGCGGCTTTATTGGCGTCTTGGTCATTAGTTATTTCCACTGTTCGTGTCAGCTCTCGGTCTAGTGTGCTTGCAAATAGGTTCCAATTTGCTCGATTAAAGTTGAGCCATACCGGTGGCGGTGTGAATTTAGGTGGTGCCTCGATGTCAATTTGTACTGCATGATGATCAAATGCCAGAGCATCTATTACTCTCATCCGGTAGTTGAAGGTTATGTTTCTGAATAAGGCAATGTCTATAGTGGATGGTGTGTGATGTGCTTGTTATACTATGTAGGTAGGTTCTTCCGGGTGGTCTACTATGTAGCTATTGTTTATCATGTGTGCATATAGGGCATTGCCTTCTGCGTTAGCTTTTGGACATCCCCAAGATGGGTGTTTTGCGTTTAGGTCTCCAGCGACTATTACTACGTTATCTAATTTTAGGAGTATGTCAATGTCGGATGTTCTGAGTTTATTAGGGGGAGAGTATATACTTGCGAGGGTTAGGTTGCAGTTGAGGATGGTGACTGATATTGCGGTCGATTGCATCATGTTTAGGGGTGGCACGTGTATATGGACGTGTTCAAGGTTTTCCTGGACCACTATCGCTGTTCCCCCGTGAGGTGTCCCGTCTGGTCTATCCGTTCTATAGATGGTGTACCCTGGGATGCTAAAGCGTGCTTTTGGTGTTAGGAATGTTTCGTTCAGGAGCGCTACTGTTATGTTGTGCTGGTAAAGGTAATGTTATAGTTCCTGTAGATGCTTTCTGGCCCCCCTTGTGTTCCAGTAGAGGATTTTATGTGTGTGTGGAGTCTGCAGGTGCTGTGTTATGGGTGCTGTGTTGTGTTGCGTATTAGCCATGGTACTGAGGATGTGTGGGGGTGGCTGTTCTCTATATTGTGTATTATCTATGGCGGTTTATAAGCTAGGTATAAATATCGCAACATTAGTAGCCTAGATTCAGTTCCCCTGAGGATGGCGGCAGAGTTAGTCGCTGAAAGCTTGGGTAGTTACCCTAATCTGACCTGGCTGTTAGCCCGAGAAACTATCATCAATAATATAATAATTAGAGGCAATCCTTTTTCGTTCTATTTTTTCTATAATTTCGAGAATTTAGTTTTAATTTTCATGTTTATTTGCACTTTATGGCTGGTATTATCACTTTAATTTTGCTATATTTGTTGTTGTTTTCATTAAAATAATAAATATGGGTCAAAGCTATTCAATGTAATAATGGAAGATGAATGTGTTTCATAAACTACAAGAGGTACAAGATTGTAAAGTGTTAGTTTAATTTTAATTT
Source organism: Mantis religiosa (assembly GCA_030765055.1). Taxonomy (NCBI): domain Eukaryota; kingdom Metazoa; phylum Arthropoda; class Insecta; order Mantodea; family Mantidae; genus Mantis; species Mantis religiosa. Next base: position 584,733 of record JAUKNK010000394.1, read on the forward strand.
TATTTGTTATTTATACCATGGTAATTTGATTCATTGACATTACAAATGTCTTACCTACGTATTTAGTTTGTGAAAGGTAAGAGCACAATATTACTTTCTTTCATCCATTGCCTCTGATCATTAACAATTATACTTGGAGAAAAATCTCTCTCCGTCAACTAATGAAGAAGGAATCTAAATAGATTTTTATACTGCATTTGAAAAGTCTAAATGCATTAATTTCAGGGCCAGCAGTGACTGCATAATATCAAGTTGCTTACTATCATTCTCATTTAACTGCTTTACAATTAACTCCTTTAAAGCTAAATAACCTGCAATAATGTTACATTCTTTAAAGAGTTGTTGCACTTTATAAGTAACGGCTGAAATGTTTGAAGTGGTTACTTGCACAACATTCCTTGGATGAAATAAACCATTCAGCAGCAAAAATATAGTCATTGTTTAGGAAAGTGTGTTTTGCAATTATTTGTAAAACAATACAACCTACATTTCTTAGAAGCTGTCTGCCATCATTTTGAAGGAACTAGTCTAACTGTTCAATAATCTTTTCAACTAATTCCCCAGTGTAACCAGAAGCAATGACTTCCATCCTACTCTTCAATTCATTGATCTTCGAAACCAGAAGTTGAGAGTACGGCTGTTTACTCGCTTCTAACTGCAAAACTACATCAGCAATAAACTCACAATTTTCAAAACCAAATACTGCCTCTGATTTTACTAAGTTAGTAAGTCCTACATTTTGCATTTCTTTCAACCAATGTGCTACGATAGCAAACTTTTTTGATGACTTAATAAAAAATGCTCACATGCATGTGTTCATATTTAGCTGCTATGAACCAATTTTCCCATCTAGAAAACATAGCCGCAGGAAACAAAGGAATCACCTTATCTAAATGATTTTCATCTAAATATGTATGAATGATACTTATATCTGATTTTCCTGGGCATATGGAAGCAATTCTTTATCAGTGAGACAACGGTAATAAGTTTTCTCAAATTCTTTTTCAAGACTTTACTAATCAAACTAAATTTATGGGTCCAGCAAGTGATGTAAGTGAAATTTTCTCCCATAATTCCATGCAATAATTCACAACATATGCAGCAGAATCAGTGACAATATATTTCAGATTTTCATGATCAATTTCAAGTGCATGCAAAGTACTCGGGATTGCTTGAGAACATGTCTTGCTGTTTGCAGAATCTAAAAACACACAATCTAACAAGAAAATATTTTGAAATACTGTGTCTTGAATTTTGACTAATATTGCAAACACGCAGCAGCCTGCTGGTTAAATTTGATTACATATTTAAGATGGTAGACGATACTGAAAAGTTAGTGGAAAGTGTTCTCGAGAAACTGTTGAAAGTGCAGGAAGAATACAAATATATGCGCCTGGACCAGAAGCAGGACATCATCAATTCTGTATGTAAACTGAGAAAAGCGTTCTCTTTGTTAAATAATAAAGTGTGTACAGAGGATAAAGAATTGAGTGATATGCGTGTTTCATATAAGAGTACCCAAGAACAGCTTCGTGTCATGGAAAGCCGAGTTGCCGCCAATTTTGCAGTGAAGAACATGGCAGTCATCCCACCTGGTGGTGGTGGTGTGCAACCTCAAGTACCGACTGCATCAGCTTCGTCTAGAAGCTACGCAGCTGCGCTTACTGGAGAATACCATTTAAATAGTGGAAATACATTTAAAGTGTTCATTGAAAGCAAGGTAGATCACAGTACTGAACACATGAAAACCCTGATTAAAACCAAAGTTAATCCAATTGAGATGAAAGTTGGCATCAATTCCTTCAAAGGAATAAAAAAATGGGCAGCTTCTTATTGCATCTGAAAAAGAATCTGAAGTGCAACTAATTTGTAAGAATATAAACGGCAAATATAATGATATTGAAGCAAACGTTTCAAAATTAGGAAATCCCAAAATAATTGTTTGTAACATTCCTGATGAAATCACTATGAACAATGATGCCATCATGACGCAGTATCCTGAAATGAAACCACATGAAACAGAATTGCATGCTAAGTTTGTCTTTGAAGACAGAAAGACAAAAACTTAGTACTAGAAATAAGCACTGAGTCAAGAAAAGAAAACATGGGATGTAAATTGAAACTAGGTTGTAACATGGGTAACTGGGAAGATTACATACGAGTCAACTGCTGCCACAAATGCTCCAAGTATAACCACAGGGCTCAAGAATGCAGAGGAAATCTCACATGCCCACGACGCAGCAAGGATCATACGCTAAAAGATTGCCAAGCACAGAAAGAAGAGTACAGATGCATCAATTGCATCACACAATAAATACAATGAAAACAATAATGTAAATAAAAACCATTCTGCACTTGACAGAGACTGCCCCTGCCACAAAGCAGCATTTATAAGGTACCAACAGAGCACCAAATACTAACATGAGTTACAACATAAAATGCTTTCAAGCCAATATACAACACAAAAGAATAGCAACTAGCAACATAGTGCAACTAATCAGTGAATCCAGAGCTGACATCGGTAGGAATCCCAGCATTCCTGAAAGTATATACAGTTGGACGGGGACAGAAAAGGGCAGCCATACTCACAAACAACGACAGACTAGATGCCATACTAATTACCCAGTTATCCAACGAGGACTGCGTCGTCATAGAATTAGACATGGAACCAGTGAAGTTCTATGGTGTTAGTATGTATTTCGATATCACGAGGGACATAGAAGAGGAAATTCAAAGGCTGGAAAAAATAAGACTATGCTAAGGGTTACGGTGTAATTATAGCCGTTGATAGTAATGCTAGAAGTAAAATGTGGTACAACACCAAGACAAATCAATGCGGGAAAGCTCTAGAAGAATTCATTACGATAAAGAATCTGAACATAGTGAACGAAAACACACGTGCCAACATTTGAAACAATGCGGGGGAAAATTTGGGTTGATTTAATAATCCCGATTAATCAACTTCTAAGAAATATAGTGCAGTGGAACAGTGGAGAAGCAAAAAGCTGCTCTGACTAAAAGATAATTAGTTTTAATGTAAGCAAAGAGAAGCTAGGTACAGTAAATACTTCTAAGCAAAACAGATACATAACAAAAATGGGGATTTTAAAAAATTCGAGAACCAGCTAGCAACAAACCTCTATACAAAGTACATGTGTGAAAGAAGTAACAAAGAGCTAGAGGAAGAGCTAGCCCACAAAGCGAGAGGTCACTGAAACATCGAACAACTAATTGATGATTGTCATACTTGCATAATTGAAGCCTGCGATCAAACATTTAGATTAACTTGAGCAAGGAAACACAAGACCACAGGTAGATCTGTTTCATGGTGGACAACAGAATTAACAATAATGAGAAAGAGAGTCAACGCCCTCAGACGACATTTTCAAACAACTATAAACAACGAAATACGATTGGAAAGGAAAAATCATTATTTTGAAGCCAATCGACTGTATTAATCTACCTTAAAATCAGAAAAGCTCAAATCATGGAAAAAATTTTGCAGTATTGCTGACGGAGCAAACACATGGAATGCAGTATACAAAATAGCAGCTGGCAAATGGGGAGCACAACATACACTTACAAACCTAAGAAGGATGATGGAACACATACCAGGAATACAGCAGATACAATAGACCTTATGATAGATCACTTCGTTCCTGAAGACAACGAAATGGACGACAGCGAACAACACAGACTACTAAGGAGACTGGTGACCGAACCCATAGAAAATCCAGATGATGAAGAATTTTCTCAAGAAGAGATTTTGGGAGCATTGGACAGATTCAATCCGAAAAAGGCACCCGGAGAAGATGGGTTGGCCAGTGACTTTCTGTCAAGAGCTTTTAAACACTTCCCACTGGTAGATAGTAGCGTGTTTGCCTCATGTTTAAGAGGTCCCGAGTTCGAGGCTCGGTCAGGGTGAGCTACCCGGATAAGGTTTTGCCGGGGGTTTCCCTTATCCTTAAAGGCGAATGTCGGGTAGCTCTAAGCTCCATGGATGCTTGACACATTTGAGCATCATTTTACCCATCTCATTCACGGTCCGTTATGACTTAATGTTGGAGGACGTAAACTTAGGAAAAAAAAAAACCTTCGTCTTCCAGCAATGCTCCCATCTCTGTAAGCCGTCCAAATAGTACTCGGCATTTTTCAACATAGTCTCCTTGTAACTCTACACACTTCTCCCAGCGATGCTCTCATCTCTGTAACCCGTCTAAATAGTCCTCGTCGTTTTTCAACATAGTCTCCTTGTAACTGTATACACTTCTCCCAGCGATGTTCTCATCTCTGTAACCCGTCTAAATAGTCCTCGTCGTTTTTCAAAATAATCCCCTTGTAACTCTACACACTTCTCCCAGCGATGTTCCCATCTCTGTAACACGTCCAAATAGTACTCGGTGTTTTTCAAAATAGTCTCCTTGTAACTCTACACACTTCTCCCAGCGATGCTCCCAACTCTGTAACCCATCCAAATAGTACTCGACGTTTTTCTCTGCAAAATAATTGATTTGATTTGATTTGATTTATTGATTCATCCATTAAAACATGTACATGTTATAGGACACGTCAAATTAAAAACTAAGTATAATATTTATAATTAAGGTAGCTAACTAAATATTTACAAATTTAAAAATTCATCCACGCTGTAGAAGCTATTGGCTCTAAGGAAGTTTAATAACAATTTCTTAAATTGATGTTGTGATTCAATCTTTTTTATAGATTCAGGTAGCTTATTGTAAAGATGTAAGCCAGCATATGTGAAACTATTTTCATACATCTTTGTTTTGTGTGACTTCACAAATAAATTATTCTTTGTTCTAGTGTTGTGTATATGAATTTCAGAATTTGTTTTGAATAAACTTAGGCTTGCTTTCATATGTACAAGAGTTTCATATATGTATATACTTGGCAGTGGTAAGATACCTAATTTACTGAAGTATGGCTTACAACTAGTTGTGCTTGAGACATCTGCTATGATTCTAATTATTTTCTTTTGGTATCTGAATACTTTTATACTGTCTTTAGAATTTCCCCAAAAAATTATACCATATGCCAAGAAACTGTGTATATATGAAAAGTACACTATTCTCCGAACTTTCAAGCTTGACATGCCTGTAATCGCCCTCATTAAGAAACACATTTTACTAAGCTTTTTCGTCAATGCCTCTATGTGAGTTTCCCAATTTAAATTTTCATCTAGTATTAGTCCCAGAAATTTGATAGTTTGTACGTAATGTATTTGGTCTTGTCCCAGCATTAATTTTGGATACAATTGACTTCCACTCATTTTATTATAGAAGCTTAGGGCTGCTGTTTTCTCCTTACTCAATATTAACATATTGGCACTAAACCATTTTTGAATATATTTTAGATTATTTTCAATATGTACATCTGCCCCTTCCTTCTTCACCCCTTTGATAAAAATATTTGTATCATCTGCAAAAAGTGTAACATTTATATTGGTTCTGTTTTCTACATTATCTGCCAAATCATTAATGTACACTATAAATAAAAGAGGTCCAAGCACCGAACCTTGAGGGACCCCATATTTCATTATAGCGCTACTTGAAATCTGAGTTTTAACTTCACTCGTTTCGCTATCAAAATACTCTATTTCCACCGATTGCTCTCTATTCTCCAGATAAGATCTGAACCAATCTAAAGCTAACCCCCTTATGCCATATGAGGATAATTTTTGTTCACGAAGGTGATTGCCTCTTCTTTTGACGAAAATATCTGTCCTCCGAGCGCAATTTTAAGATGAGGGGCCAAAAAGAAGTCGCTTGGGCCTCGATCTGGTGAGTCAAACAGTTCAAACCGAAATTCATGGATTTTCGCCGTTGCATCCACTGAGCTGTGAGACGATGTGTTGGTTTTTTGAAACAGGATTTTCTTTTTCTGCAAATGTGGTCGTTTTTTCGCAAGTTATGTCTTTAGCTTGTCAAGTAATGATGCGTGGTGTGCTCCTGTAATGTTTTTTTTTTTTTTTGAAGATAATCGGTTAAAATAACTCTATGACTATCCAAAAAATAGTCGCCATAACTTGTCCAACCGAAAGAAAAATAATTTTTGCTACTTTTGGAGCCGGTTCACCCTTTGCAGTCGACTGTTTGGACTGTATTTTTGTTTCGGACATATAATGGTATATCCAAGTTTCATCTGCAATAATTAATCGGCGCTAAAACTCGGATTTATTGTGCGTAAACTGCACCAAGAAAGCGTGAAAATGTTCATTTGAACACGTTTTTGGTCTAACGTGAGTAAACGCGGCACCCAACGAGTGGACACCTTTCTCATCAAACACTTTCTTTTGACATATTCATAGCCACTGCTATCTCTCTCACTTTAATTCGGCGGTCGTCTAGCACCATTTGGTGAACTGTGGCGATATTTCCCTTGGTAGTTGCAGTTTTTGGACCTTCTGAACGTTTGTCGTCTCCCAAGCTCTTACGGCCACATTTAAATTCAGATGGCCAAAATGTCACTGTGGTAAATGATGGTACAGAGTCCCCATACACTGAATTCAACTCATCTTTGATTTGCGAGGCGTACTGCCTTTCTAAACCAAATATTTAATGAAAACTGGATACTCGATTTTGTCCATTTTCATAAAAACATTCACATCAACTCACTCAAACGACTGTTACATAACTGAGCGTCCAAAATGACTGACACTTTGGAGAGTAACTGCCAACAAATTAATTAACAAATTCACTAGCTTTTATTTACGAGTGCTGCCACCTTCATGTTGTCGGAAACTTTCCAGACCACTCTTGTATTTCAAACTCTGTGTATGTGCATGCTCCAAGGACTGTGTTTTGTACCCACATACTTTATACCCTAAACACATATTTCCTGCTATACTTCAATAATGTGTTTTGAAATATCTAATTATAGCACCCATGTCACTGATAACATTAATTTTATATGCCGATATATAAACCATTAATACAATCACATTTATTTTTGGAATAAATATAAACAAATGTACACTTTTTAAAGTATTAAATTTTATATAGAATTGCACCCCAGCTAAATTATATAATTTCATTCTTTATAGTACTTGAAGATGACGATGAATACAATTATGATTATTATAAATACATATTATTATATGATTGTCCTGTGATACTTTTCAGTTACCTACATCTTTAATCAAGTATATAGTTCGCCGAGTTTGTCTTCCAATATTGGTTTGCAAAAGGTAAAGAAGCATTAACATTGGCAATTTTTATTATTCCCAATATATTTTATCATAACAATAAAGTTTTCAAATGTCAATATCACAACACATATTGTTGCAATTACACGTTTGGATATTGTTAACGTTTGATATAATTAGAAACGGATTTTCGTGCAATATTTACACGGTTGTGTGATTTTGCTAAAATACCAATTGAAAGAGTGTAGACAGTGAACATCTGTAAAGTTAAAATATAACATAGCTTTGGTCAATTGTTAAACGTTCTCAAATGTCTTTGATAAAGAATATTGAACCAAATATTTGTCACTACGAAAAGCTATCAAGAAGATCCAATAGATCCTTGTTGTCTGTGTTTATTGAATCTGTGGGATGTAAATCTTTGTTCTCCATTTCTCCAATTACCTTCTGCAATACACTGGAGTTGTGGTTTCTGGCATCTATGTAGACAGTTGTGTTAGGTTGCAGGTCACAGCGCTCTAGTTCTGTAGTTCTGAAATGTGAAGTTAACACAGACTTGTAAAACAAACATAAGTAAATGAACAGGACACAGTGAACTGGAAGGATATGCTCTTTTAATGAGTTGATGTCATATACACTAAATTTATTTCCTGAAGTCTTTCCAAAGAGAGATTAACTATAACACTAATCACACTCAGCATGCATGAAAAATTATCCTGATGTAAATCTCCAATGAAAATCCTTTTGAAGCACCTTGTAATGATACTGCAGATTTCTTCCTTTGTTCTTTGTAGATACTTTCTCATTGCACCTGATAACTAGGTAACAAAGTTTTCTTATAATGATTCAGACGAATTGATTAGGTGACTCGGAAAATTGGCAAACCTAAATTCGCAAAATCAGCATTGCAAAAACGGATTTTATACTGCCATAGTGGTTTTGAATTTCGATGGGTTTCCCTCTGTATAAAAATCCAAAAGTTCCTTAAAATTAGCTTTATTTAAAGAGTCCTCGCTTTCATTATGTCCACGAAATGTCATTTCTTGTCTACTTCCCTAATGGGATATTGCACTTAAGCTTAACGTTCTCATTGTATTTTACAATATACAGACGTGAGCTTTCCCAAAGAGCGTCTGCAATTTTGTTAGTGTTTTCCCCCAGCTCCTTCAATCCGACACAACTATGTTCCTCACACCGAGTCTTAAATGTCTTGGTGTATTTTGAAGATGCTCCGCCACAAAGTTTTTCTAAACATAACACATGTGTTGCCTTACCGACATTTACCACGTCACGTTTGTCATTATTTTTCCATAAGGAAAACGTGTTTGGAGACACATCAAGTCGTGTGTTGGATTCATTGTAAATCCCTTAAATATGACAAATTAAACACTTCAATATCACCGAGTAATCACTGCTCACATAAAAAATTACGTTTTTACACAGGATGCAAATGATAGTAAACATGACACGCTTTAAGCGCGTTACCACTCCTACCAACATATATCTTTTCAAATAAACGAAAAAATGGAAAGAAAGTCCTGTATTGTGTTGGCAACACGAGTTGGTGCGGAATATATGGCTTCTATGAATCGAATCCGTAGCAATGGTAACCAGCAATGTATTCTGCCCCTCCAACCTCTCCACACTCGCCGCAACTGTTACGGTCACCTTTGGGCCTTTTAATAACGAATCACTAGTTGGGAAGTAGGTTAACTGCATTATCGACACGTGAGTGTAAAGAGAGCGACTCCATTACAAAATATAATTTGGAGAACCTTTATAAAGGAAAATTAAATGCTATAACATGAAACATAAGCATGTAAGTTATTCAAAATCAAGTAGGTGACTGGGCGATTCAAACGCATCAAGGAACAATCGCCCCTGTGGGTATGCACACTGCTTTAAATGATATAATGTATCCCTAATATGAAACTTCTAACAGCATAAACCACAAAAATGGCACTCATATATTTGCGTTATCAACATCAGCTAAAGCTTTGATCCTTCCACACATAAGACATATGCTAGTGACGTGTTCATTATGGCATAGAATTGCTTGTGACAACTGAGGATGCATCAACTTTAAATCCGCTGTAAATATGAATTATTGACAAGAAAACATCGTGTACACACTTTCAGTATCGTGATTAAAACTCGAAACCACATGAGCTAAATTATAAGTTTTAGATAACATATCTCAAAAACCATTATTCATATCAAGTTTCTCATATTCGCTAATGAATGAGAACGTAAGAGTTATGAAAGCTGTTCCTCTATTGGAGAGTGCCCAAAGGACACTTTTTTAAAATTAAAATCCTTCAAATAAATGTTGTATATGAATACACCTATTCAAATTCAAATTATAATATATCTAGACTGAAACTGGGTATGCTCTAATTAAATGAGAAGCATGCGAAAAGTTTTATATAAACTTTAAAACAGATCTACTCACTCTTTAGCGTGTACGGAACAAAGATTTAGTTGTATCATGCCCTTGCTCAAATCGTCTGAGAATTTCTCACTGGATTTCTGCAGCAGCTGAGACATTAAGAGGTTTAACTCTGCTTTTCCTAAGTGCATTGACTCATCTTCTTGAAACGCTGACCTGTTGCTTTCATTTTCTCTATTACTCAGCACCTCATTGTTTTTTGTGTTCCACACTGGGTGGAGCACTTCCTCGTTTTGGTGAGCTCTATATCTGAAAAATAAATAATAAAGGCAAATATAAATCATTGCCCTTAACGTACAAGTATTTTGCAAGAGAAGGAAATGAGTAAGAGATAACATATATGATATTATCGTGTCATACATAGGTGGTCTGAAAACTTTCCGACCAAAACAACACAAAAGATATTTTTTCAGAATTTATTTTTATTTTCCAACATAGTCTCCTTGTAACTGTACAAACTTCTCCCAGCGAAATGTGTGTAGTGTTTAACGCCCGCTTTTACTACATACGGCACCACAGGCGGTGACACTGATGATACATGAGATGAAGATGGAGCACGGGTGGAATGAGATTGCGGGGGAAACCGGAGGTCCCGGAGAAAACCCGCCTCACCGCCGTGTTGTCCACCACAAATCTCACTTTGCGGACGCCTGAGATCGAACCCGGGCCGCCTTGGTGAGAGCCAAGCGGTCTAACCACTGAGCCACGGCGCGGCCTACCTCCCAGCGATGTTCCCATCTCTGTAACACGTCCAAATAGTACTCGGCGTTTTTCAACATAGTCTCCTTGTAACTCTACATAATTCTCCCAGCGATGTTCCCATCTCTGTAACACGTCCAAATAGTACTCGGCGTTTTCCAACATAGTCTCCTTGTAACTCTACACACTTCTCCCAGCGATGTTCCCATCTCTGTAACCCGACCAAATAGTACTCGGCGTTTTTCAACATAGTCTCCTTGTAACTCTACATAATTCTCCCAGCGATGTTCCCATCTCTGTAACTCGTCCAAATAGTACTCGGTGTTTTCCAACATAGTCTCCTTGTAACTCTACACACTTCTCCCAGCGATGTTCCCATCTCTGTATCCCGAAAAAATAGTACTTGGCATAATACGACATAGTCTTCTTGTAACTCTACACACTTCTCCAAGCGATGTTCCCATCTCTGTAACCCGTCCAAATAGTACTCGGCGTTTTCCAACATAGTCTCCTTGTAACTCTACACACTTCTCCCAGCGATGTTCCCATCTCTGTATCCCGAAAAAATAGTACTTGGCATAATACGACATAGTCTTCTTGTAACTCTACACACTTCTCCAAGCGATGTTCCCATCTCTGTAACCCGTCCAAATAGTACTCGGCGTTTTTCAACATAGTCTCCTTGTAACTCTACACACTTCTAGCGAAGCTCCCATCTCTGGAACCCGTCCAAATAGTACTCGGCGTTTTTCAACATAGTCTCCTTGTAACTCTACACACTTCTAGCGAAGCTCCCATCTCTGGAACCCGTCCAAATAGTACTCGGCGTTTTGCAACATAGTCTCCTTGTAACTCTACACACTTCTCCCAGCGATACTCCCATCTCTGTAACCCGACCAAATAGTACTTGGCATTTTACGACATAGTCTTCTTGTAACTCTACACACTTCTCCCAACGATCCCCCATCTCTGTAACTCGTCCAAATAGTACTCGGCGTTTTTCAACATAGTCCCCTTGTAACCCTACACACTTCTCCCAGCGATGTTCCCATCTCTGTAACTCGTCCAAATAGTACTCGGCGTTTTTCAACATAGTCCCCTTGTAACCCTACACACTTCTCCCAGCGATGTTCCCATCTCTGTAACTCGTCCAAATAGTACTCGGCGTTTTTCAACATACTCTCCTTGTAACTCTACACACTTCTCCCAGCGATGTTCCCATCTCTGTAACACGTCCAAATAGTACTCGGCGTTTTTCAACATAGTCTCCTTGTAACTCTACATAATTCTCCCAGCGATGTTCCCATCTCTGTAACACGTCCAAATAGTACTCGGCGTTTTCCAACATAGTCTCCTTGTAACTCTACACACTTCTCCCAGCGATGTTCCCATCTCTGTAACCCGACCAAATAGTACTCGACGTTTTCCAACATAGTCTCCTTGTAACTCTACACACTTCTCCCAGCGATGTTCCCATCTCTGTAACCCAACCAAATAGTACTTGGCATAATACGACATAGTCTTCTTGTAACTCTACACACTTCTCCAAGCGATGTTCCAATCTCTGTAACCCGTCCAAATAGTACTCGGCGTTTTTCAACATAGTCTCATTGTAACTCTACACACTTCTCCCAGCGATATTCCCATCTCTGTAACCCGACCAAATAGTACTCGGCGTTTTTCAACATAGTCTCATTGTAACTCTACACACTTCTCCCAGCGATACTCCCATCTCTGTAACCCGACCAAATAGTACTTGGCATTTTACGACATAGTCTTCTTGTAACTCTACACACTTCTCCCAACGATCCCCCATCTCTGTAACTCGTCCAAATAGTACTCGGCGTTTTTCAACATAGTCCCCTTGTAACCCTACACACTTCTCCCAGCGATGTTCCCATCTCTGTAACTCGTCCAAATAGTACTCGGCGTTTTTCAACATAGTCCCCTTGTAACCCTACACACTTCTCCCAGCGATGTTCCCATCTCTGTAACTCGTCCAAATAGTACTCGGCGTTTTTCAACATACTCTCCTTGTAACTCTACACACTTCTCCCAGCGATGTTCCCATCTCTGTAACACGTCCAAATAGTACTCGGCGTCTTTCAACATAGTCTCCTTGTAACTCTACATAATTCTCCCAGCGATGTTCCCATCCCTGTAACACGTCCAAATAGTACTCGGCGTTTTCCAACATAGTCTCCTTGTAACTCTACACACTTCTCCCAGCGATGTTCCCATCTCTGTAACCCGACCAAATAGTACTCGACGTTTTCCAACATAGTCTCCTTGTAACTCTACACACTTCTCCCAGCGATGTTCCCATCTCTGTAACCCGACCAAATAGTACTTGGCATAATACGACATAGTCTTCTTGTAACTCTACACACTTCTCCAAGCGATGTTCCAATCTCTGTAACCCGTCCAAATAGTACTCGGCGTTTTTCAACATAGTCTCATTGTAACTCTACACACTTCTCCCAGCGATATTCCCATCTCTGTAACCCGACCAAATAGTACTCGGCGTTTTTCAACATAGTCTCCTTGTAACTCTACACACTTCTCCCAGCGATGTTCCCATCTCTGTAACACGTCCAAATAGTACTCGGCGTTTTTCAACATAGTCTCCTTGTAACTCTACATAATTCTCCCAGCGATGTTCCCATCTCTGTAACACGTCCAAATAGTACTCGGCGTTTTCCAACATAGTCTCCTTGTAACTCTACATAATTCTCCCAGCGATGTTCCCATCTCTGTAACCCGTCCAAATAGTACTCGACGTTTTCCAACATAGTCTCCTTGTAACTCTACACACTTCTCCCAGCGATGTTCCCATCTCTGTAACCCGACCAAATAGTACTTGGCATTTTACGACATAGTCTTCTTGTAACTCTACACACTTCTCCAAGCGATGTTCCCATCTCTGTAACTCGTCCAAATAGTACTCGGCGTTTTTCAACATAGTCTCATTGTAACTCTACACACCTCTCCCAGCGATGTTCCCATCTCTGTAACCCGACCAAATAGTACTCGGCGTTTTTCAACATAGTCTCCTTGTAACTCTACACACTTCTCCCAGCGATGTTCCCATCTCTGTAACCCGACCAAATAGTACTCGGGGTTTTCAACATAGTCTCCTTGTAACTCTACTCACTTTTCCCAGCGATGTTCTCATCTCTGTAACCCGTCCAAATAGTACTCGGCGTTTTTCAACATAGTCTCCTTGTAACTCTACACACTTCTCCCAGCGATGTTCCCATCTCTGTAACCCGACCAAATAGTACTCGGGGTTTTCAACGTAGTCCCCTTGTAACTCTACACACTTCTCCCAGCGATGTTCCCATCTCTGTAAACCGACCAAATAGTACTCGGCGTTTTTCAACATAGTCTCCTTGTAACTCTACACACTTCTCCCAGCGATGTTCCCATCTCTGTAACACGTCCAAATAGTACTCGGCGTTTTTCAACATAGTCTCCTTGTAACTCTACATAATTCTCCCAGCGATGTTCCAATCTCTGTAACCCGTCCAAATAGTACTCGGCGTTTTTCAACATAGTCTCATTGTAACTCTACACACTTCTCCCAGCGATATTCCCATCTCTGTAACCCGACCAAATAGTACTCGGCGTTTTTCAACATAGTCTCCTTGTAACTCTACACACTTCTCCCAGCGATGTTCCCATCTCTGGAACACGTCCAAATAGTACTCGGCGTTTTTCAACATAGTCTCCTTGTAACTCTACATAATTCTCCCAGCGATGTTCCCATCTCTGTAACACGTCCAAATAGTACTCGGCGTTTTCCAACATAGTCTCCTTGTAACTCTTCATAATTCTCCCAGCGATGTTCCCATCTCTGTAACCCGTCCAAATAGTACTCGACGTTTTCCAACATAGTCTCCTTGTAACTCTACACACTTCTCCCAGCGATGTTCCCATCTCTGTAACCCGACCAAATAGTACTTGGCATTTTACGACATAGTCTTCTTGTAACTCTACACACTTCTCCAAGCGATGTTCCCATCTCTGTAACTCGTCCAAATAGTACTCGGCGTTTTTCAACATAGTCTCATTGTAACTCTACACACCTCTCCCAGCGATGTTCCCATCTCTGTAACCCGACCAAATAGTACTCGGCGTTTTTCAACATAGTCTCCTTGTAACTCTACACACTTCTCCCAGCGATGTTCCCATCTCTGTAACCCGACCAAATAGTACTCGGGGTTTTCAACATAGTCTCCTTGTAACTCTACTCACTTTTCCCAGCGATGTTCTCATCTCTGTAACCCGTCCAAATAGTACTCGGCGTTTTTCAACATAGTCTCCTTGTAACTCTACACACTTCTCCCAGCGATGTTCCCATCTCTGTAACCCGACCAAATAGTACTCGGGGTTTTCAACGTAGTCCCCTTGTAACTCTACACACTTCTCCCAGCGATGTTCCCATCTCTGTAAACCGACCAAATAGTACTCGGCGTTCTTCACCTTGTAACTGTACACACTTCTCCCGGCAAGGTTCTCATCTCTCTAACCGGTCCAAATAGTACTCGGTGTTCTTCAATTGTCTTCTCAATTGTCACATATGCTGCTTCAGTTTGGGGTCATCGGGCATTTTTATTAGGCACACAGAGAATTTTGAGATCTCTCCAAAGAAAAATTTTAATTCGTCTAGTTGGTGCTTTTTCCACTTTACCATCTGAGGCTTTATTATTGATCCTGGGACTGCTGCCCTTAGATTTAGAACTACGTAAGAGGGGTGCCCGGTATTGGCTACGCCATGGTAACATAGTTCGGGCGAGTCAATTAGTGGGTGAAAGGATTGTTGATGAATGTGAGTTAGACGACATTATTCTTAGTGAATGGCAGGATATTTGGGATGGGTTAAGAACTGGTAGAGGGGTACATTCATTTTACCCATGTATAAGAGAACGGCTATGTTTTAAATTTTGAACGCCTTCACGAGGATTTACTCACTATGTTACCGGGCATGGTCCATATAGGGCACACCTCCATAGATTTGGCATATCTCCAGTTATCACCTGTACCTGTGGAATGATAGATACACCAGAGCACTCTCTTTGAGAGTGTCCACTGAGATGGTCACAAAATGCAAATATTAACTGTCATTTGAGGAACAAGTCCTTATATGATTTAATAAGAAATAAGCACACTTTCCAGGTGATAAATAATTTCACTAATATGTTTTCTGATATGAAATATAGAGAGTTTCACCATTATGTTTAGCTTTAAGTTAAATTTGTGTTGTATTCTTTTATATATTGTTTAATGTTTGTGTTTTTAGTTCTTGTTCTGTTTGTTAATTTATTATTGTTTCCTATGTTATTTTGTAATAAATTGTATTTATAAAGATTGTATAAATGAAATCAATAAAGAGGATAAAAAGTCCAGTTTATAAAAAAGGTACTGGACTAAAAAAGAAAAAAGGAAGCCCCCTGGTCTGTGGTATGCACAGGCTACGGGGATTTTTTTTTTTTTTTTTTTTTTTTTTTTTTTGTTCTTCAACATAGTCTTCTTGTAACTCTACACACTTCTCCCAGCGATGTCCTCATCTGTGTAATCCGTCCAAATAGTACTCGACGTTTTTCAACATAGTCTCCTTGTAACTCTACACACTTCTCCCAGCGATGTTCCCATCTCTGTAACAAGTCCAAATAGTACTCGTCGTTCTTCAACATAGTCTCCTTGTAACACTACACACTTCTCCCAGCGATGCCCCATCTCTGTAACCCGTCCAAATAG
This sequence comes from Mantis religiosa, assembly GCA_030765055.1. Lineage (NCBI taxonomy): Eukaryota > Metazoa > Arthropoda > Insecta > Mantodea > Mantidae > Mantis > Mantis religiosa. Next base: position 600,806 of record JAUKNK010000394.1, read on the forward strand.
TACTCGTCGTTCTTCAACATAGTCTCCTTGTAACACTACAAACTTCTCCCAGCGATGTTCCCATCTCTGTAACCCGTCCAAATAGTACTCGTCGTTCTTCAACATAGTCTCCTTGTAACACTACACACTTCTCCCAGCGATGCCCCATCTCTGTAACAAGTCCAAATAGTACTCGGCATTCTTCAACATAGTCACCTTATAACTCTGCACACTTCTCCCAGCGATGCTCCCATCTCTGTAACAAGTCCATATAGTACTCGGCGTTCTTCAACATAGTCACCTTGTAACTCTACACACTTCTCCCAGCGATGCTCCCATCTCTGTAACAAGTCCAAATAATACTCGGCGTTCTTCAACATAGTCACCTTGTAACTCTGCACACTTCTCCCAGCGATGCTCCCATCTCTGTAACAAGTGCATATAGTACTCGGCGTTCTTCAACATAGTCACCTTGTACCTCTACACACTTCTCCCAGCGATGTTCTCATCTGTGTAAGCCGTGCAAATAGTACTCGGCGTTCTTCAATATAGTCTCCTTGTAACTCTACACACTTCTCCCAGCGATGTTTTCATCTCTGTAAGACGTCCAAATTGTACTCGTCTTTCTTCGACATAGTCACCTTGTAACGCTACACACTTCTCCCAGCGATGTTCCGATCTCTGTAACCCGTCCAAATAGTACTCGGCGTTTTTCGACATAGTCCTCTTGTAACTCTACACACTTCTTCCAGCGATGTTCCTATCTCTGTAACTCGTCCACATAGTACTCGGCGTTTTTCAACATAGTGTTCTTGTAACTCTACACAGTTCTCCCAGCGATGTTCCCATCTCTATAACCCGTCCAAATAGTACTCGGCGTTTTTCAACATAGTCTCCTTGTAACTCTACACACTTCTTCCAGCGATATTCCCATCTCTGTAACCGGTCCAAATAGTACTCGGCGTTCTTCAGCAGAGTTTTCATGTAACTCTACACACTTCCCCCACCGATGTTCTCATCTCTGTAACACGTCCAAATAGTACTCGGTGTTCTTCAACATAATCTACTTGTAACTCTACACACCTCTCCCAGCGAGTTTCTCATCTCTGTAACCCGTCCATATAGTACTCGGCGTTTTTCAACATAGTCTCCTTATTACTCTACAGAGTTCTCTCAGCGCTGTTCTCATCTCTGGAACCCGTCCAGATAGTACTCGGCGTCCTTCAGCATAGTCCCCTTAAAACTCTACACACTTCTCCCAGCGATGTTCCAAATAGTACTCGGCGTTCTTCAACATAGTCAGCCTTTAACTATACACACTTCTCCCAGCGATGCTCCCATCTCTGTATAACGTCCAAATAGTACTCGGCGCTCTTCAACATAGTCTCCTTGTAGCTCTACACACTTCTCCCAGTAAAGTTCTGATCTCTGTAACCCGTCCAAATAGTTCTCGGCGTTTTTCAAAAAAGTCTCCTTGTATCTCTACACACTTCTTCAAGCGATGCTCCCATCTCTGTAACCCGCCCAAGTATTACTCTGCGTTTTTCAACATAGTCTCCTTCTAACTCTACGCACTTCTCCCGGCAATATTCTCATCTCTGTAACATGTTCAAATAGTACTCGGCGTTTTTCAACTTAGTCTCCTTGTAACTCTACACACTCCTCCCAGCGATGTTCCCATCTCTGTAACCCGTCCAAATAGTACTCGGCGGTTATCAACATAGTCTTCTTGGAACTCTAAACACTTCTCCCAGAAAATGTCCCCTTCTCTGTAACACGTCCAAATAGTACTCGGCGTTTTTCAACATAGTCACCTTCTAACTCTACGCACTTCTCCCGGCAATGTTCTCATCTCTGTAACACGTCCAAATAGTACTCGGCGTTCTTCAACAGAGTCAGCTTGTAACTCGACACATTTCTCCCAGAGATGTTCTCACCTCTGTAACACGTCCGAATAGTATTCGGCGTTCAACATAGTCTCCTTGTAACTCTACACACTTCTGTCAGCGATGTTCTCATCTCTGTAACGCGTCCAAATAGTACTCGGCGTTCTTCAACATAGTCCCCTTGTAACTCTACACACTTCTCCCAGCAACGTTCTCATCTCTGTAACCGGTCCAAATAGTACTCGTCGTTCTTCAGCAGAGTCTTCTTGTAATTCTACACACTTCCCCCAGCGATGTTCTCATCTCTGTTACACGTCCAAATAGTACTCGTCGTTCTTCAACATAGTCACCCTGTAACTCTACACACTTCTCCCAGCGATGTTCTCATCTGTGTAACCCGTCCAAATAGTACTCGACGCTTTTTAACATAGTCTTTTTTTAACTCTACACACTTCTCCCAGCAATGTCCTCATATCTGTAACCCGTCCAGATAGTACTCGTCGTTCTTCAACATAGTCTCCTTGTAACTGCACACACTTCACCCAGTGATGTTCTCATCCCTGTATCACGTCCAAATAGTACTCGTCTTTCTTCAACAAAGTCACCTTGTAACTCTACACATTTCTGCCAGCGATGTTCTCATCTCTGTAACCCGTCCAAATTGTACTCGGCGTTCTTCAACATAGTCACCTGTAACTCTACACACTCCTCCCAGCGATGCTCCCATCTCTGTAAGACGTCCAAGTAGTACTTGGCGTTCTTCAACACAGTCTTCTTGTAAATCTGCACACTTCTCCCACCAATGTTCTCATCTCTGTAACCCGTCCAAATAGTACTCGGCGTTTTTCAACATAGTCTCCTTGTAACTGTACACACTTCGCCCCAGCGATGTTCTCATCTCTGTAAGCCGTCCAAATAGTAGTTGGCGTGTTCCAACATAGTCTCCTTGTAACTGTACACACTTCTCCCAGCGATGTTCCCATCTCTGTAACCCCTCCAAATAGTACTCGGCCTTTTACAACATAGTCTACTTGTAACTCTACACACTTCTTCCAGCGATGCTCCCTTCTCTGTAACCCACCCAAATATTACTCGGCCTTTTTCAACATAGTCTCCTTGTAACTCTACACACTTCTCCAAGCGATGCTCCCTTCTCTGTAACCCACCCAAATATTACTCGGCGTTTTTCAACATTGTCTCCTTGTAACTCTACACACTTCTTCCAGCGATGTTCCAAACTCTGTAACCCGTCCAAATGGTAGTCGGCGTTTTTCAACATAGTCTTCTTGTAACTATACACACTTCTCCCAGTGATGTTCTGATCTCTGTAACCCGTCCAAATAGTACTCGGCGTTTTTCGACATAGTCCTCTTGTAATTCTACACACTTCTTCCAGCGATGTTCCTATCTCTGTAACTCGTCCACATAGTACTCGGCGTTTTTCAACATAGTCTTCTTGTAACTCTACACACTTCTCCCAGCGATGTTCCCATCTCTGTAACCCGTCCAAATAGTACTCGGCGTTTTTCAACATAGTCTCCTTGTAACTCTACATACTTCTTCCAGCGATATTCCCATCTCTGTAACCCGTCCAAGCAGTACCCGGCTTTTGTCAACATAGTCTTCTTGAAACTCTACACACTTCTCCCAGTGATGTTCCCATCTCTGTAACACGTCCAAATAGTACTCGGCGTTTTCCAACTTAGTCTCCTTGTAACTCTACACACTTCTCCCAACGATATTCCCATCTCTGTAACCCGTCCAAGCAGTACCCGGCTTTTGTCAACATAGTGTTGTTTTAACTCTACACACTTCTCCCAGCGATATTCCCATCTCTGTAACCCGTCCAAGCAGTACCCGGCTTTTGTCAACATAGTCTTCTTGTAACTCTACACACTTCTCCCAGTGATATTCCCATCTCTGTAACCCGTCCAAGCAGTACCCGGCTTTTGTCAACATAGTCTTCTTGTAACTCTACACACTTCTCCCAGTGATGTTCCCATCTCTGTAACCCGTCCAAGCAGTACCCGGCTTTTGTCAACATAGTCTCCTTGTAACTCTACACACTTCTCCCGGTGATGTTCCCATCTCTGTAACACGTCCAAATAGTACCCGGCTTTTGTCAACATAGTCTCCTTGTAACTCTACACACTTCTCCCGGTGATGTTCCCATCTCTGTAACCCGTCCAAGCAGTACCCGGCTTTTGTCAACATAGTCTTCTTGTAACTCTACACACTTCTCCCAGCGATGTTCCCATCTCTGTAACACGTCCAAATAGTACCCGGCTTTTGTCAACATAGTCTCCTTGTAACTCTACACACTTCTCCCGGTGATGTTCCCATCTCTGTAACCCGTCCAAGCAGTACCCGGCTTTTGTCAACATAGTCTCCTTGTAACTCTACACACTTCTCCCGGTGATGTTCCCATCTCTGTAACACGTCCAAATAGTACCCGGCTTTTGTCAACATAGTCTTCTTGTAACTCTACACACTTCTCCCAGCGATGTTCCCATCTCTGTAACCCGTCCAAGCAGTACCCGGCTTTTGTCAACATAGTCTTCTTGTAACTCTACACACTTCTCCCAGCGATGTTCCCATCTCTGTAACACGTCCAAATAGTACGCGGCTTTTGTCAACATAGTCTCCTTGTAACTCTACACACTTCTCCCGGTGATGTTCCCATCTCTGTAACACGTCCAAATAGTACCCGGCTTTTGTCAACATAGTCTTCTTGTAACTCTACACACTTCTCCCAGTGATGTTCCCATCTCTGTAACACGTCCAAGCAGTACCCGGCTTTTGTCAACATAGTCTTCTTGTAACTCTACACACTTCTCCCAGTGATGTTCCCATCTCTGTAACCCGTCCAAGCAGTACCCGGCTTTTGTCAACATAGTCTTCTTGTAACTCTACACACTTCTCCCAGCGATGCTCCCGTCTCTGTAACCCGTCCAAATAGTACTCGGCGCTTTTCAACATAGTCTTCTTGTAACTCTACACACTTCTCCCAGTGATGTTCCCATCTCTGTAACACGTCCAAATAGTACTCGGCGTTTTTCAACATAGTCTTCTTGTAACTCTACACACTTCTCCCAGTGATGTTCCCATCTCTGTAACCCGTCGAAATAGTACTCGGCGTTTTCCAACTTAGTCTTTTTGTATCTCTACACATTTCTTCCAGAGATGTTCCCATTTCTGTAACTCGTCTAAATAGTACTCGTCGTTTTTTAACTTAGTCTCCTTTTAACCGCACACACTTCTCGCAGTGATGGTGCGATCTCTGCAACCCATCTTAATAATACTTGGCCTTTTTCTCTGTAAAATAATTGTTCACTAAAGTGATTGCTTGTTCATTTAATGAAAATCCCTGTCCACCGAGCGCAATTTTCAGATGAGGAAACAAAAGGAGGTCGCTTGGGGCTAGATCTTGTGGGTCAAGCAGTTTAAACCGGCATTCGTGGATTTTCGCCATTGCAACCGCTGAGGTGTGAGGCGGTGTGTTGTCTTGGAGAAACATGATTTTCTTTTTCTGCAAATGTGGCCGTTTTTCCGCAAGATCTGCCTTCATCTCGTCAAGTAATGATGCGTAGTGTGCTCCTGCAATGGGTTTTCCTTTCTGAAGATAATCGATTTAAATAACTCCATGCCTATCCCTAAGACCAGTCGCCATCACTTTTTCAGCCGAAAAAAAATAGTTTTCTTTTTGAGCCAGGGACTCCTTTGCAGTCCACTGTTTGGACTATATTTTTGTTTTGGACGTATAATGGTATATTCAAGTTTCATCTAATGTAATTAATCGGCGCCAAAACTCGGATTTATTGCGCGCAAACTGCGCCAACAGAGCGTTGGAAATGTTCATTCGAACACGTTTTTGGTCTAACGTGGGCAAACACGACACTCAACTCGCGGACAACTTTCTCATGTCTAAATGTTTATTTAATATGTGAGAAACGCGTCCTTTGTCATATTTTTAGCCTCTGCTATCTCTCTCACTTTATTTCGGTGGTCTTCTAGCACCATTTGGTGAACGTTGGTGATATTTTCGTAGGTAGTTGCAGGTTTTGTACATCCCGAACGTTCATCATCTCCCAAGCTCTTACGGCCACGTTTAAATTCAGCTGTTCAAAAGTCATTGTGGTAAATGATAGTGCGGAGTCCCCATACACAGAATCCAACGGATCTTTGATTACGAAGGCTGATAGACTTTCAAAAACAAATATTTAATAACATTGCGATACTCTATTTTGTCCATTTTCATAAAGATACTCACATCAACTCACTCAAACGACTGTTACATAACAACTAAGCTTCCAAAATGGCTGAAACTTTGGTGAGTAACTGTCAACAGATGAATAATGAAATTCACTAGAATTTATTTACGAGTGCTGCCATCTTCATTTTGAGATCGGAAGCTTTTCACACCACCCTCGTAAGCATGTGTGAAACAAGCATATGTATATGAATATTTTAGTCGGCGTTGTCAATTTAAAATTTTAAATAGATTTTTCACTGAGCATGAAATATAGATAACATGGTATTAGTGAAATTGCATGGATTAGTAATCTAACTAATGTTGGCAGTTATTGCTTGTTGCGATTAATATCATTATTAGACATTATTGCTTCTTTTGGTTACTATCCATATAAGTCAATTATATATTAAGTGAGGGAAATTAGTGCATCGATGTCTGTGCATGCATTGCTTGAAGTGGAAGTAATGTGACAGTTTCTTAGCGATATAAATGAGACTTTTTGTTTAGAGTTGACGGAGCGACGTTATGTTAGTGATTCCAAAGAAATAGGAAGCAAACACAACAGAATGGGACTGAAC
>JAUKNK010000395.1:0-33047 GCA_030765055.1 Mantis religiosa
TAGGCTCCTAAAACAAACCTTCTAGAACGTACTTCACGACAGCAAAACAAACCCTCGAAAGCGAATGGACAGTGGTCATATGTCACCGAGTCACTTAACTAACGGGAAGCTAATATAGGACTGTGCCTAGGAACAACCATTTGTTACTAGAAGAGTGACGTAACCATGTTAATTCTACAAGAGGACACGGAAAAGGTATAATCTAGTGCTGCAGTTTTTTCTCCGTCCACTGCTTTGGGCCTCAGATTCGTTCATCTAATTTGGTAGAAGTAATGGATAGCTCTACTGTAACAAAATTGAATCATGTGCATGGCTGGACTTTCGCAACATAAATGGTAATGTGAAGCATAGAGATTCCGAGAGCTATATAGCTGTTCTGTAACGGTAGGACAACGGAATAATACCACAGATGTGGATAAATTATTTACATGTGCATACAGTTAGTCAATACTCGCTGTAAGTCTAATATCTAAAGGTAATATGTAAGTATCCTTGTAGTCAGATATTGAGTTCCCAGCTTGTGAGGCAGATAATTGCATACGTATGGTTCATCAACGCCAAACGACAATTCGTCTACTATTTTATTTTCCCTTCTATTTACCTCTACCAAGAGTAAGAAGCCGTGGTGAAATGGACTGAAGCGTTGTTCCCTCCCCCTCCTCTGGGTTCAGTGCCACCTTGAGGGCTGCTGATTTTAAATTCCGGGTATAGGATCGGTGCTCATTTTGTATCGTGAGGAATTTGAGCTACTGCAATAGGTAGAGAATCCCGGCCAAGAATGTCAACTCTGGTTGGAGGAATTGACCACGTCTGCTACCCGTATCGATTGAATGATCGACCACCTGTGCCTTGGGGATGTGGGCGTGAGGCCGACATTCGGGTTGCTTGGGTGCTGTTACATAATGAATTACAAAAAAGTCATTTCACCCAAAATTCCATAACGAGATGTCTTTGCAAGTACACGTTTCGTGAAACCAAAAAACGCATATTTAGACAGAAATCAAAGGGGTCTGAGAACAGCATAACATAAAAAGGAGAAGCTCAAAAGTACCAAACTTGGTATTCACGTTCAACAACTTCAAAATGCCCTTTACATGAAAAACGATTCATTTTTATCAGTTTCCTCAAATATGGCCTTAACTATTTTGATTAAAATACCACAGGTTTAAAACATTTTTATAGAAAAATAAATGTATACATTGAACGTTTTGGAATAGCCTCAGAAGTCCTCTTCATTCTGAGTGACTTGCGTGACCGAAAACCCATGATTTTTAATTTACGTCCTCCAATGTTAAGTCATATCGGACGATGAATGAAATGGTTGAAGTGATGCTCAAATAAGCCCAGGCTCTATGGAGCTCAGAGTCACCACACATTTATATTTCAGGATAAGGGAAAACATTGGAAAAGACTTTATCTAGATATCTCACCCTGGCCGAGATTCGAAATCGGGACTTCTTGAACGTCAGGCAGACGCGCCACCACATACATGGTGTCCTTTTTTCGCCTCCCCGAGTCCCCTCGGAAGGGCCATTTTTTTCGAGAGGAGGAAAAATCCATTTATGGATTTCCACTGTGTTGGAGGGCACAGTGGGGTATGTGGGCTACCTCAAGGTTACTACTCCACTGAATAACCTCCACCGGATTGGGAAGGAGAAATGTGCTGCGGTACCGACTAAAGCACCCATGCATTCCAGGAGATGATCTTAGCTGTCTCGCATTGCGATTCAGCAGAGTGGGTTTCTGGTGCAGGGATACAAGCTTGACATGAAGGCCAGCCTGATCCACTGCCTATTGTGGGTGGTATTTGGTAGGATTCCTGCTGTTATTTGTTAGGAAGTTTAGGATATATTTAATATTATCACGCTGTAGCGCTGTGTCTTAAGTTTAAGTGTTTCACTGTCACTGCAGGTAATACTTGCAAGCACGTCAGTTGTAATCTATTTTTACTTACTGCTGTTTTGCTAAAAGTAAATATAAATCTAGTTTGCATTATCGGCATTTGCCTTTAATGACCAGTTGTAATTATCTGCCGTCAGCATCGTTAGGTGTTTGAAAAAGCCTTCTCATAGTCCATGTATCTGCTTGGTCGATATTTTAGAGTGCGCGCTCGGCGGGCGGCCTACCTATTCAATTGTAGGTGCAAACCTGTGCCACTCACGGAGGACCCTCTTTCCCTGGGGCCGCCTTGGCCAATGATTGGCGCAAGGACTTGAGGGCTTTGGGAAGTGTGTGTGTGTGTGTGTGTGTGTGTATGTGTGTGTGTGTGTGTGTGTGTGTGTGTGTGTGTGTTTTGGTGAACGTGTATGGGTGTGTGTTTATCTCCGCTCAGCGATGTAAAGCATCTGGGACGTTAACAAGGTTTGCTGGATATTGTTGTAGGTCTACCTTTGACTGTCCGAGATTCATTGTTCTTTCAAAGATAGACAGTGGCCTTTCGTGTTTATCGTGTGCTGTGTCATATTCCCCTAGTGCCCGTATTAGTTGATTATGGTTTAGGTTCTTCTTCTCGAGTAGGTTGAACTGAGCCTTATGATGAATTGCTCGATGGAATGCATTTTTAACTCCTCGTGGAGTTGGTATGACGGTGCGAGTGGTGGTAGCTTGGTAATAATCCGAAGTATTCTAATTTGCATTGTTTGCAATCTTTTAATGCGCATTTTGGCTGCATGTCCACATACGGGGGCAGCGTAAGTTAGGGTTGGTCTAATAAGTGTTTTATATAGTTTTTCCACGTAAGTCCCTGATCAATTGTTACACCTAAGTAGGTGATTGTGTCCTTCCATTCGATTTCCTGGCTCCGGAATGTTAGTGGCATTCGCTCATGTTTGTTGTGGCGGTGCTTGATTCGTTTGAAAAATATTGCTTGACTTTTCCGCGCGTTAACTTTTATGCGCCATTTGGTGAGCCATAGCTCTATGTTAATCAAAGCATTACGTAGCCTATTATTCTGGGTGCGGTCGATTGTGTTGCTAGTGCTGTGTCGTCGGCGTATGAGTATCTATCTACTATCACTGTTTCTGGGATGTCGTTGATGTATAAATTAAATAGGACTGCTCCCAGTAGACTACCTTGGGGAACTCCTGCTCTAATGTGTCTTAATGAGGAGGTTTCGTTTTCTATGCTTGTGCGGAAGGTTCTATTAGAGAGATAATTCTTGATGATAATAATTCTTGAGATTATAAGGAGTCCGCTAACCCTAATGTTATAGGTTTTCGGAATAGTCCAGCATGCCAAACGCGGTCGAAAGCCCTTTCGATGTCTAGTAGGATGACACCTGTTGATCGATTAGTGTTGAAGCCTTTTGTAATTGATTCGGTTAGTCGGAGCAGTTGCAGTGTTGTCGAGTGTTGGCTTCTAAACCCAAATTGCTCGTTGATCAGTATGGTGTTCTTTATTATGTGTGTATTAATGCGTTTTAGTAGTACCTTTCCAGAACCTTGCTCATTGTATTTAGAAGGCTAATTGGCCTATAATTTTCTGGAAGCGATTGGCTCTTTCGCGGCTTGGGAAATAATAGTATTTCGTTGGGTTCTATCATTAGACCACGCACTCATTCACACTGTCGTTAACACTTTCAGACTCTGGGGAAGATGGGGAATCACCTTGGTGGGAGAAAAATCCACACCTACAGCCGGGAGTAGAACCCCGGACCCCTAGCATGCCAGACAGGTGCTCTACCGACAGAGCTATGGGGTTAGCCTCATATAGCCGTTATATATAACTTTCGCTGGACTGTGGAGTGCCAACCTCGTGGAAAACACCTGTATGCTGTGGGCTCCACTTAGCGGTGGAATCTGTGTTTTCTGAGCCGGTCAATTTCCAACTTCAAGGCAGGTTTCCAAGCAGAACTGAACTGCATTCCGGCATCCCGGTTCACTGTTCTCCTCTCAGAAGATGTGGCCAGAGTTTCTTTGACTTTTCGATGCCAGAGGCTGCTGCATTTGGCTACGATGGTCGTTTGCTTGAAGTTAACTTTATGGTCTTTCTCAAAGCAGTGTTCGGACAGTCTAGACTTTTCCGGCTGCAATAGACGTATTGATCGTTCATGTTCTTTGATTCTGGTAGTGATGGTCCTGCCAGTTTGTCCTATGTGCGGGGTCCCACACTCACAGGGGATGCGGTATACACCCGGTACATTGAGGGTAAGTTTGTCTTTCACTGGTCTCACCATAAGTGTGACTTTTAGAGGCGGTTTGTGGATAGTCCTGATGTTGTGTTTGGCTAGAATTATACTAATTCTGCCGGAGAGATTGCCCGTATAATGAATGCAGGCAGTGGCGGTTGGCTCATACGGTGATAGCCGTGCTGTAGTCTTCTTTTCATAGCCCTGGTAATTGAGGCTTTGATGTCGGTCGCAGCGTAACAGTTCTGGTGGAAATTATGCATTAGGTGTTGTAGTTCTTGGATGAGGTAACTGCGATCGGCGAATGATACAGCTCTGTATGCTAGAGTGTTGAGAACTCCGACACTTTGCGATTTATGATGGAAACTTCGAGCATTAGAGTAGAGGTCTGTGTGTGTTGCTTTGCGGTATACCGCATGCCCCAGAGTGCCGTTTTTGATTTTGGTGACCAGAATGTCAAAAAATGGTAGAGCACCGTCCTTTTCTGCTTCCATGGTGAATTGAATTTGAGTTCGAAGGCTGTTGATGTGTGTGAGGAAACCTGGTAAAGTGTCTAGACCATGAGGCCAGACGACAAACGTGTCGTCAACGTATCTGTAGAAGTGAGATAGCTTAAGCGGAGCTGTGGAAAGTATTTCCTGTTCTAGGTGTTCCATATAGAAGTTTGCCATTATTGGTGACAATGGAGAGCCCATAGCCACACCATCTACTTGCTCATAGAAACTTCCACCAAACTGGAAGAAAGTGGACGTCAGGGTGTGTCGGAAGAGCTCAGTGATGTCAGCTGTAAAGTTTTCCAATAGAAATTGGATTGTCTCTTGTAGAGGTACCCTTGTAAAAAGAGATACCACATCGAAGCTGACGAGAAGATCAGAGGGGCCGATGGCGATGTTCTCCAACGTGCGTACGAACTGAGTGGAGTTCTCCACATGGTGTGGGCAATTCCCAATCAGAGGTTGTAGCAGATTGGCAAGGTGGCGTGCCAACCGGTAAGTAGGGCTGCCCGTGGCGTCGACAATGGGGCGTAATGGGATGTCTGGTTTGTGGAATTTGGGGAGGCCATACATTCTCGGAGGCCTAGAACCAGTATCCACCTTGCAACCTTAAGTTACCTAAGGCTCTTCGGAATAAACTACTACTCTATAAACAAGTATTGAGGCCGGTCTTCACTTACGCCTGTCAAGTCTGGGGTGCTGCTGCCAAAACTCATCTCTCTAAACTCCAAGTCCCCCAAAACCGTTACCTTCGATCTGCAGTCACAGCCGACTGGTATATCTCGAATGCTAACATTCATGCAGACCTATCCTTCCGAAAAGTCACTAACTATATTCTTCACGTGTCCCACAGTTTCTATTCGAATCTCCCAAACAGCTTCAACAACCGGATCCGTGGACTTGCTGAGTATGATCTCGACCCAGGTGAATCATACAAGAAACCCAGACTTGCGCTAGGACCCCCATAAGTTCACACCTCCTTATCTTGCTACACTATACTCTATCTTTACCTTAACCAATTATTCACTTCCTCAACAAAATACCACCATTCACCCACCGTCATTAACTAAATCAAACCATCACTATGCCAGTAAGGGACCTAGTGCCGGTATGGCCAGAGTTGAAGGACCCTCCTCTGCGGAGGAGGATACTCCTTCAACGACCGCAAGGCTGCTGCTGGCCCTTCCGAGTGGCGCACCAAAACCACAACAAACATACATTATGAAAAACGATAGCATCCCGGAGACCCCTCAGGCCAAAGCGAAAGTTTTTGCCCAAACTCTAGAAGAAGTCTTCACGCCGAACCCGGCAGAGGTTCCAGTCAATCAGAAAACTACCCATGAAATCGAGCATGAAATAAACGAATGCAACAACTCTACTCACAACAAAATGCGAAAGACAAACCCTGGGGAAATAAAATGGATCATTAGGCACCTTCCAAACAGGAAGGTCCCAGGACCGGATAAAATACCAAATATAGTTTTAAAAAATCTCCCGCGTAGAGCGCTACTACTATTAGCAAAAATTTACAACTATATCTTAAATATCGGCAAGTTTCCATCACAATGGAAGGAAGCTAACATAGTAATGCTTCCGAAACCTCACAAAAACTTATCCCTTGCTGCGAGCTGCAGGCCCATTAGCCTTCTCAATACGCTCGGGAAAGTACTGGAAAAATTATATTGAAACGATTAAATACTCATATAATTAAACATAACAGCATAATTTCTGAACAGTTTGGGTTCAGATCAAAACACTCTACAGCCCAACAGCTTCTGCGACTTACAGAAAATATATCGAAAGGATTCAACACACACAAATCAACAGGCGCCAGTTTCTTATATATTGAGCGCGCCTTCGACAAAGTATGGCATGAAGGCCTCATTTATAAGCTCAAATCTTATAACTTCTCGGACACTGCACTAACACTACTTAAAGATTATGTAAGTTCAAGGCACTTCCGAGTAACTGTGGAGGAAACGTCCTCCTCTCTCCGGCCCATTAAGGCCGGAGTGCCTCAGGGAAGTTTACTCGGACTCACCCTATTCAGTCTTTAGATTAACGATATACCGGAACTTACTCGCCCAGATGAATACACTTATGCGGACGACACGGTACTGGTAACCCAGTCTACCCAGCCAAAAGTAGTACACTTAAGATTACAAAACACTCTTAATGAATTAGAACCGTAGTTCAAAAAATGGAGGATTAAAATCAATTCAAGGAAATGCCACTCAATAATATTTACATAGCGAATACAACACAGACATCCTAGGCATAGGCAACCACCTCTCTCTTACAGTGGAGAGGGGATGGAATGGAAAGACCATGTTACCTATTTAGGCGTCACCATGGACCAAGGTCTTACTTGAAAAAAAAACAACATATAAATATCGTAAGAGAAAAATCAAACGGCCAACTCAACACGCTTTACCCATTGATAAATATCAATAGCAGCTCAACATGGGCCTTACATTATACAAGACATTAATTAGACCAATATTAACGTACGCAGCGCCCGTCTGGGGGTACGCTGCACAAACACACATAAACCGATTACAGACACTACAAAACCGAATAGTTCATGTAATCGCAAAGCTCCCGCTGGTCGCTCAGGCATATTTAATATACGAGGAGCTAAAACTACACTCAGTTGAACAATACATAAAACTTTTAAGCTACAATGTGTACCAAAGAAAGTCCAAAAATCCGAACCATCTTATTCGCGATCTAGGAACCTATAATACACAATATGACAAGAACAAACGACCGTTGTCATTGTTCGACAGAAGACTCGGCCTGGGGTAACCAGACCTCAATATTCAAGAATATCTAAACAATGTAATGCCACCCTAAATATAACTCAGTCATGGCACATACACTTCGACTGACAGTGGCCCTTAAAGTTCTTGTTCCATACAGGACAGTTCCAGCAAACATGTATATAAATGTATATAACTAATTAAATCATACACATAAGCATACTGACATGCCAGCTTCTGCCGAAATAGTTCTACATCAACTATGGACACGGAATTTAGTAGTCCAACAAAAACCAAATGAATGACGATGCCCTCCTGGAAGCCATATGACACATTTACAATACAATACAGCTGTATATCATATAATTTGTATATATAATTTTGACACAGGACTCAGTGACGTTCTATCCTGAGACCAAATAATTAGAACACATAGTTACTCATGACACCGTCCTTCTGTTTCAGGACCCCACTAGGAGATAATTAGAACTTAAGAGGTCAGCCCATTCGGAGGCACACTAAGAAGAATTCTTTACCCTATTCCCACACCAGAATATCCAAGGTTGCAAGTAGGTCCCTGGTCATACTTGCGTCCTGGCGCCCACCTCTCACCTGGCCCAGACTCTAGTCTGGACCTCATCCCCACACCTTGAATCGGCAGGTGCAATAGCGGTACTATTACGATTCACTCCCTACTTCTCACCGGTGGAGGTTTTTTAGTGGGTAGGGCTGACGGGTCCATCCCCCCAGTGGAGCCCCACACTCCAATCCCAGGGTTAGTGCGTAAAAGCATTTTTCCTCCACTCGAACATAAAATAAAACAAAAACAAACGGCACAGACCTTCGAGAGGACATCTACGGAACAGAGGAGCCCGACTAGACTAGGCAGGCGAGAAGAAGGGATCCGAGCCAGCATTTGAAGAAGCGGCCCACGCAAGTGGTAACTAGCTAACAGTTTAGCAGGGTAGAAAGACAAGGCCGCAGTCAACAGTCCTCGGACTGGTACCTCAGTCGCCCTCGGGCAGGTCCTCTGTCTTTCGGGCCTTTTAGTGCCCTCTATCTGTTCCTTTTCTTCTCCTAAAGACTTCTTTCATCTTTTCTAATAGTTTATAAGCGCCCCCCTTAGAACTCTATTTAGATAACACACGTCTCACTCACACACACTTAAACACAATTCACCAGAAATCTTCAACATGTGTAAAGTAGGACACTCTGCCAAAACCCTCTCCCCTTCATCTCTATCCAGCCCAAAGAAACCAATAAAAGCAACAACACTCAAAATTACTAGTTCACAGCCCAGAGACACTACACAAAACCCAACAAAACACTCAGCTGTGAACTCTCCAACTAGACCGCACACAAGGTCACACACATAAACTAAACGCAACATTCCGCCAAACACACCAAAAAAGACCACACCAAATCAAACCACACCAAGACAAAACACACCAAATAACACCACACCAGAACAAACCATACCGAAACCAACCACAACAAAACAAGTCACACCAAATAAGACCACACCAAAACAAGCACCAAACACACACAAGGAGCTCACAAACAACAACATACAAGCAAACACACCCACACAACCAAAGACACCACAAAATACTACAGCCAAACTCACCGACACCATATCTACAACAGAAAACACTACACGACTCACGACATGCATCCAGCACTCTACTGAAACAACACAAACACCTTCACAGGATTGCGAATCTGATATCGAACTCTCCACACCACCACCTCTTCCCAGTCACCTATCCCTGAAACTTATGCGGACACAGTAAGGGCACCCCCAAAACTCAAAACAACTACACAGAGCAGAAGCCAAACTTGGCACCACTGTACCTAAACAAAAGCCAGTCAACACGCATACACACACTCATACAAACTTTTTGACAACAAGGACAGAGCCAAATAGCCCCAAACAATACAATCAGCATACCACTCCGGTGACCTCGCCGTAAAGATGTACTGCCTGAGTGACTACCACAATATGTTGGAGCACCTCAAGTTAGAGGGTGCACAATTTTACCTACTCCCCCACTTTGATACTAGGACCAGTAGATATGTTATTAAAGGTGTGTGCGCCCCGTTTACGGGAGAATACATTAGATAGGAACTGGCACGCCACCAATTTGGGGCCATTAGGGCAGTGAAGATGCAGTCTAGAACTAGGACCAGGAATTCCCTCCCGATGTTCCATATTGAACTGGAGGACACCACCGAAAATAGGCAGATTACAGGCCTCAAATATTAGGCCCACTTTAGGATCAGAGTGGAAGAACATAGGATCGCTCCAGAGCCAAAACAGTGCAAGCGTTGTCAACAGCTGAGGCACACTCAAAGAGAATGTGAGGCCCTAAAAGAAACATCCGCCAAATGTACAGGCCCCCACCCCTCATATAGCTGCAAAGTGCCCCCAGAAGAGCGCAAGTGTGCCCTCTGTGGAGAGCAAGGTCATGGTGTAACTTGGCGCGGTTGCATCAAATATGAAGCCGCACTGAATAAAGCAAGGCCAGGGACTCATCTTGGAAACCCCACTCCAAAAGCACATCGGAAAATTTTTTCCAAAGCTTTCCCGTCAAGAGCAGAAGGGCAATGGTTATTCCAGGACCGTCGCGTAAGGACCCATCTCACCCCAGGCCAATCTGCAGCCGTGGACAAGCGGATCACACCCGCTCAAGCCACAGCTACCCAAGTACGGCGTGCACCCCCAGCTACACAACCCAAAAATACACATACAGACAAAACACGAAAAAGGAAATATCAGATTCCCCCACACCTCAAAGAACAAAGCTATTGATTCCAGACATGCTATCCCACCGGGAAGCATGTGAAAACGGCCTTGCATTGGCGGATTTCCTAACACAACTAGGAATCCCCAACTTGAACATAGGTTGGCAGCTCTTACAAGATCATGTCAGGTGGCTCATGGAGATTTTAGCATCACCAAACGTTCACCCCCTTTACATGTTTAACTATGCAACAAGATGTCTAACACAACCACCATAAACGCAGTATACTGGAACTGCAACAACCTCCGAAGAAAAAGAAATGAACTTACAGATTTCCTCCAAAGAAATAGCATCCAACTCGCATTAATAAATGAAACACACCTGGGACCTACAGATCGCTTCGCAGTCCCTCATTATTCGGTTTATAGAAACGACAGAAATAGAAGAGGGTGAGGGACAGCCATAGTAATACAAAAGTCCGTCCAACATTACCAAGCATCTCTACCACAATTAAGCTGCTTAGAAGCCACAGCCTTTAGAATTAAATTACAAAACGCAGATGTCACCTTCATCGCGGCATACAACCCTCCGGGCGATATTGACACAGATGACCTAAACACACTCATGAACACGGCATACAAAGTAGTTTTAGCCGGAGATTTAAATGCTAAACACTTCCTCTGGAACTGCCAAACAATAAACACTACCGGCAACAAATCTCCTGTCTAAATTAATAACTCCAACATTCTACTAACCGGACCAGAGTAACCAACATAAAAACCCAGAATACAGAACCACAAACCAGATATTTTAGACATTGTGCTACTTAAAACAACCCACAATATCAACACACATGCAATCAACGATTTAACATCCGACCATCTCCCAGGTTTATTAGAAATTGAAGCCACCTTAGCGTTTAAATCAGAACCCCCCCTCCCAGGCCAAACTATAGACAAGCAGACTGGGAGGCATTCGAAACCACGTACAATACCACAATCGAGGAAACACCTATATTAACACATGACGGACAGGACGAAGCAATAAACAATTTAGTCAAAGCAATAAAGCAAGCCACAAAGGAACACGTCCCTATTACATATCCAACGTCGACAAACAAGCGTTTTACCCGAGATATCAGAGTAATAATCCAAGAAAGAAATCGAGCAGGACGTCAGTGACAAAGATCCCGCAAAATAATACATCGTAACCGGTGAAACGAATTAAACAATCTAGTTAGCGAAGACATCCGAGAATATACCAGCAAACAATGGAATGACATACTAAGCGAAATACACCCTCAAAACCACACTATATGGTGCATAACGAAATGTCTCACCCGCACATATACACACGTCCCCACCTCCACACGCCTACTGGAATCACCGAAACTCCCCGAGGCAAAGCCGAAGCGTTTGCCGAGACCTCTTCCAGCCAAATGCCCATCCATCAGACCACGCTTTGATAGCCGAAACGGAAGCAAAATAGACAATCTGGACTACACCCAAACACACAATAAAACACGCAGAACTAACGCGGGAGAAATCAAATAGACAATTAAGCACTTACCTACAAGAAAGGCCCCGGGGCCAGACGAAATCCAAAATATTACACTTAAACATATGTCAACGAATGCATTGCAGCTACTAGCGAAAATATTCAATCACGCCTTTGAAAAAGGCAGATTTCCTCCTCAATGGAAGGAAGCCAAAATACTATTATTTCCCAAGCCACGAAAGAGCCAATCGCATCCAGAAAATTATAGGCCAATTATCCCTCTAAATAAAATTAACTAGGTTCTGGAAAAGATCCTACTAAAACGCACTTATACGCACATAATAAGGAACAACATACTGATTAACGAGCAATTTGGGTTAAGGAGCTAACACTCGACAACACTGCAACTGCTCCAACTAACCGAATCAATTACGAAAGGCTTCAACACCAATCGATCCACAGGTGTCATCCTACTAGACATCGAAAGGGCCTTTGACCGCGTTTGGCACGCTGGACTACTCCGAAAACTTACAACATTAGTGTTCGCGGACTCCTTATTATCTATCATCAAGAATTATCTCTTTAATAGAACCTTCCGCACAAGCATAGAAAACGAAACCTCTTCATTAAGACACATTAGAGCAGGAGTTCTCCAAGGTAGTCTACTGGGACCAGTCCTATTTAATTTATACATCAATGACATCCCAGAAACAGTGAGAGTAGATAGATAGTTATACGCAGACAACACAGCACTAGCAACACAATCGATCGCACACAGAATAATAGCCAAAAGGCTACGTAATGCATTGACCAACCTAGAGCCATGGCTCACCAAATGGCGCATAAAAGTTAACGCGCGGAAAAGTCAAGAAATAATATTTATCAAAAGAATCAAGCACCGCCACAACAAACATGGGCGAATGCCACTAACATTCCAAAGCCAGGAAATCAAATGGAAGAACACAATCACCTACTTAGGTGTAACAATGGAAATGAAATGTGTAGTGTTTAACGCCCGCTTTTACTACATACGGCACCGCAGGCGATGACACTGATGATGCATGAGATGAAGATGGACCACCGGTGGAATGAGATGGCGGGGGAAACCGTACGTCCCGGAGAAAACCCGCCCCAGCGCCGTGTTGTCAAACACAAATCTCACTTTGTGGTCGCCTGGGATCGAACCCGGACCGCCTTGGTGAGAGCCAAGCGGTCTAATCACTGAGCCACGGCGCGGCCTGTAACAATGGATCAGGGCCTTTTACGTGGAAACAACATATTAACACAGTAAGAGCAAAAGCAAATGCCTAATTAAATAAACTATACCCAATTACTAATACAAACTGCTCACTAAAACTAGAGATGGTAAAAACACTGTATAAACACTTATTAAACCAACCCTAACTTACGCTTCCCCCGTATGGGGACATGCAGCCAAAACGCACATCAAAAGATTGCAAACAATGCAAAATAGAATACTTCGGATTATTACGAGACTATCACCACTCGCACCAGCATAGCAACTCCACGATGAGTTAAAAATGCATTCCATCGAGCAGTTCATCAAAAGGTTCAGCTTCAACCTACTCGAGAAGAAGAACATAAACCACAACCAACTAATACGGGCACTAGGGGAATATTACACAACACACGATGAACACGCAAGGCCACTGTCTATCTTTGAAAGAACAATCTCGGGGAGCCACAATACCTGAAACCGACAACAATATCTAAAAACCCTAGTTAACCTTCCAGATGCTTTACATCGCTGATCGGAGACATACACACAAACACACACACACAAACACACACACACACACACACACACACACACACACACACCTCCCACAGCCCTCAACTCCTTGCGCCAAACATTTTCTAAGGCTGCCGGCCCTCGTAGCCATGGTCACTTAAGCGTATGTCTCTAGTGTTCCGCCGCGTGGAGGGTCGGAACTTGGAGTCACGCCTTGGGCATGAGTGTTTATGTGTATAGTGAATATTTGTGAAACTAGGAAAACAGATAGCAAAATAAACGGAAATAATGAAAAATCGGTAAAATAAGAAAAATGAGAATATATATTTATAAAAAAAGGTGGCCCCGGGAGAAAAGGGTCCCCCGTGAGTAGCACAGGCTCGCACCTACAATTGAATAGGTAGGCCGCCCGCCGAGTGCGCACTCTAAAATATCGACCAAGCAGATACATGGACTATGAGAAGGTTTTGCACACATCTTAACGATGCTGACAGCAGATAATTACAACTGACCATTAAAGGCAAATGCCGATAATGCAACCTAGATTTATATTTAGGTTTAGCAAGATAGGAGTAAGGTATATTAGACAGTCACTGACATGCTTGCAAATATTACCTGCAGTGACAATAAAACACCTAAACTTAAGACACAGCGCTACGGCGTGATAAATTACCATGAACTTCCCAACAAATAACACATGGAATCCTACCAAATACCACCCAAAATAGGCAGTGGACCAGGCTGGGCTTCATGAAAACCCTGTATCCCTGCACCAGAAACCCACTCGGCTGAATCGCACAGCGAGATAGCTAAGATCACCTCCTGGAATGCGCGGGTGCTTTAGTCGGTACCGCAGCACATTTCTCCCTCCCAATCCGGTGGAGGTTCTTTAGCGGAGTAGTACCCTTGAGGTGGAGCCCACATACCACACTGTGCCCTCCAACACAGTGGAAATCCATAAATGCATTTTTCCTCCACTCGAAACAGAAAAACAAAAATGGCCCTTCCAATTTGCTTATCTTTCATCATCCTGATGATGGGAGCGATGCACACTCCCAAAACGTCGGTGGCTCGACATCTCCATACTTGGCTCGAAGCCCGAGAACGTCTAGAACATATACGCGCCAGGAAAGCTTCAGATCATGCTTCAAGTTACTTTTCAGGATGACGAAAATCGCCGGAATAACCTTATCTAGGTAACCAGCCACTAGGTAAATATATGGGAAAATAAAACAGTAAACGAATTAATAATAATAATAATAATAATAATAATAATAATAATAATAATAATAATAATAATAATAATAATAATAATAATAATAATAATAATAATAATAATAATAATAATAATAATAATAATAATAATAATAATAATAATAATAATAATAATAATAATAATAATAATAATAATAATAATAATAATAATAATAATAATAATAATAATAATAATAATAATAATAATAATAATAATAATAATAATAATAATAATAATAATAATAATAATAATAATAATAATAATAATAATAATAATAATAATAATAATAATAATAATAATAATAATAATAATAATAATAATAATAATAATAATAATAATAATAATAATAATAATAATAATAATAATAATAATAATAATAATAATAATAATAATAATAATAATAATAATAATAATAATAATAATAATAATAATAATAATAATAATAATAATAATAATAATAATAATAATAATAATAATAATAATAATAATAATAATAATAATAATAATAATAATAATAATAATAATAATAATAATAATAATAATAATAATAATAATAATAATAATAATAATAATAATAATAATAATAATAATAATAATAATAATAATAATAACAATAATAATAATAACAATAATAACAATAATAATAATAACAATAATAACAATAATAATAATAACAATAATAACAATAATAATAATAACAATAATAACAATAATAATAATAATAATAACAATAATAATAATAATAATAATAATAATAATAATAATAATAATAATAATAATAATAATAATAATAATAATAATAATAATAATAATAATAATAATAATAATAATAATAATAATAATAATAATAATAATAATAATAATAATAATAATAATAATAATAATAATAATAATAATAATAATAATAATAATAATAATAATAATAATAATAATAATAATAATAATAATAATAATAATAATAATAATAATAATAATAATAATAATAATAATAATAATAATAATAATAATAATAATAATAATAATAATAATAATAATAATAATAATAATAATAATAATAATAATAATAATAATAATAATAATAATAATAATAATAATAATAATAATAATAATAATAATAATAATAATAATAATAATAATAATAATAATAATAATAATAATAATAATAATAATAATAATAATAATAATAATGACGACAATAATAATTATAATAATAATTATTATTACTATTATTACTACTACTATTATTATTATTACTATTATTATTATTATTATTATTATTATTATTATTATTATTATTATTATTATTATTATTATTATTATTATTATTTTTATTATTATTATTATTATTATTATTATTATTATTATTATTATTATTATTATTATTATTATTATTATTATTATTATTATTATTATTATTATTATTATTATTATTATTATTATTATTATTATTATTATTATTATTATTATTATTATTATTATTATTATTATTATTATTATTATTATTATTATTATTATTATTATTATTATTATTATTATTATTATTATTATTATTATTATTATTACTATTATTATTATTGTTTTCATCGTTATCACCTTGTGTCTTTTGTACTCACCAAAATAGTAATTTTAATATTTTCCTAGCACTGTATTTCTTCCCTCCTCATCAACATCATGATCTCTATCGGTGTCAACAGGTCGTGTTTCAGCTATGTCTTCATATTTGGAATCAGTTTCCACAAAATTATCCTCAATCGGCAGTGCATCATAGTCGAAAATAAGGCGATGTATCTTCTCCAAATCCTCAGGATTTTCCAAATCATAAACTTGACTCATTTTCAAACCTACGATTCACAGTAATAAAGAAATGCACTCTCATTTACCTTGCAACAACGCAACCACTTACATCAGCATTCTCTCTCAATGACATGGTTGGATCCGATATCGGCGACAATGAGTAACGTGAGTTGGCGCGATGTATCTGACAGATGCAACAGCACACGCGTGATAACGTTTGTCTCGTTTGCAAACTTAGCATTAGGGAGAAATGGTAGAAACTTACAGGAGACAATAATAAAAGTATGATGGAAGATGTCCTGGCTCAGCAAGCTCTTTTTCTTTTTCATAAACATATATCTATGTATGTATATATATATTTCTTTTTTTCTTATTTAACCGATTTTTCATTATTTCCGTTTATTTTCTTATCTGTTTTCCTAGCTTCACAAATATTCACTATACACATAAATATATATGCCCAAGGCGGGACTCGAACCCGCGACCCTCTACGCGGCGGAACACTACAGTCCGGCCGCTCTATCTCCGGCTCTGACTGTTCTCGAGAGGGGGAAGCGCGCTGTTGCCAGTTCTTTAGCGGGAATTTCAAGCAGAGGAACATGTTTATTTTAAATATTTCACGCATTTGGAGATCGTAACTTCGTAAATGTACGTGGACAATGTGTATATACATGATCCCAGAATAGTTGCATATGGAGACAATATACCATTTACCATTTACTGGAAAAGAAATAACAAAAAGCTGCATTTACTGAAATTGGCTATTAAACAACTTACGTTCAGTCCAGTGGGAAGACGCCGCAATCCTCGTAAATATCCATCTCTTCATGATCATCGTCATTCATCATCGCGGCTTCATCAATGGAGTCGCTGCTGACGTCATTTTGGCTGAATGAAATTATCAACTCCTCCACACGTGTTTCCACTATGCCGTCGTCTTCCTTGGCTTGTCTTAAAAGTTTCCAAGTATGATCCACGGCACTTTTCCACTTATCCTGGGTCAGTTGTTTAACACCATGCTGCACTAATAGCTCAACATCAGAAATTCGGAATGTTGTGTCATGTTCTGCAACATAACCTTTCACTTGTACCCAAATTAGTTCAATGGCATTGAAAAGACAGCGATAGAGAGGGAGCCTGATTACGGTGTGACTGTGAGCAGCAGCAATAGTGTCTATTTTATGAGTGCAGAAACGTGGCTTGTAAAGTTTTAAAATTTGCAGGAGTTCTGCTTTCGTCATTTCTGCGGACGCTCCAGGTATGTTGTTATTCTCAAAGCACCGCAAAATGACGCTTTTCCTGTCGCTCATTGTCAGTGCTTTGTTTAATTGCACTGAGTGGTACGGCGCATTGTCCATAACAATAATTGAATTGTTACAGATCTTCGGCAGAAGAGATTCTTGGAACCAGTTCTTGAACGTATTTCCATTCAATTCTTTGTGATCATCACGGGCAGCTCTTTGATCTGAATAAGAGCATTGCGCCTAGAATTAAACCACGCACACCACCAGCATGGAGCAAAATCAGTCTGCTTCCTTTTCCAACTGGCACTTTCATTGTGCCTGCAGTAGTGTCATATGTCCATGCCTTTGTCTTAGTGTGTCCTGCATTTACCCACGTTTCATCTAGCCATAGCACCTTTTCGTGATTGTTTTTTAAAATTTCCTGCAAAAATCTGCCTCACCATGCAACAGTGTCACTTCTTTCCATTACAGCTTTCCTCCCAGAAAAATTTTTAAACTGAAAACCTAGTTCTTTTAGTACTTTACTTAGGCTGGTTTTTTCGCCGTCGAATAAGCCAGCTTACTTTAAAGATCACAGCAACTTCGCACGAGTGGGAAATTCCTTTCTCATATAATATTGATATACATGTCACCTTATAGCATCCTTTTGAAAAGCATCAAGTGAAGCTTTAAGACTGCCTCGTTGACTTTGCTTTCCCGGTGTACGCAGAACTGCAGACGGCGAACTTAAATCAGGTGGGCACTTTACCTTGGTAACCATCTTCACGATGGTTTTTCCCACCTTCAAGGCGTCACAAACGCTGTCCAGCACCTTGGTAACAGGTAGTAGAGGTCCACCATTGCCGCGCTCCTTCTTGAAGTACTCAAGTAGCCTGAATATAAATTCACGGCTTTGGCTCATAAGAGCCTATTTTTTTCTTGAATTCTGGCGAACCAGTAGCCATATTACTATAATAGCGATAATAATAAGCCTTACAGACGCTACAAATCGGAATTCACGCACAAACAGCAAATTAAACAAACACCATCACGGGCACCAAAAGCAACTAAAAGCCACGTGGTCCACACAAAATTGCAGCGGCAACACAGTGCTGGATTTACAAGCCACGCATAGCAGCGACAATGCTGATTGGCGCTAGGAGACAGTTTTAACTTCATGACCACGACACCGGATGTACAGACTCTCAGTACCACCAACAGAAGCAGTTAGTGTGCGTGAAAGATGTGAACGAAATATTCGAATAGAGTGATGTTGTAAAGAATATCTTGAATGCTAATGAAGTTACAAGTTGGATTTCAATGTTTTGAAGCTAATATAGTCCTATACTCTCATTATAAAGATAATTCTGACGATATGCTTTCAATTACTCATTATTATATGCTGGTACTATTAACCTTCCCCCTCCACCTCCTGCAACCACCAAACGTCAGAGCCGGAGATAGAGCGGCCGTACGGTAGAAACATACGCTTTAGCGACCATGGCTACGAGGGACGGCATAGCTCTTACCTCTATTTATTGCCATGATAATGAAACAAACGTAGGGCATGTATCGCACAGATACATGCCTGACTATCGAAGGGTTAATTTCCTGAACATTAGTATTGTAGATAAGTATCTCAACATCAAAAGAGGGAGATTATATTTACTGTTCCTAGACTTAGAAAAAACCTTCAATACAATTTCTAGGGAAGTACTTTTGATTAAATTGAGGAAAAAAGAAGCAAGCGAGAACTTTATAAGAGTAATACAAAATATTTACAAAGAGAATGAATTTAGTATAATATATGATCGGGGAATGATAACAATGTAGGACTTAGACAAGGTTGCAAATTAAGTCCAGTGCTATTTACTTTATATAGTGATGATATTATAAAAGTAATAAGTAAAAATGTTACGCATTTACCAATTTTACATAGCAGAGAGATACCAGGTCTGCTCTTTGCAGATGATTTAGTAACAGATTCCATAACAAGTATAGGCTTAAATCAATCCTTGGAAGCAATAGGCAAGTTTTTTAAAGAGTGGGATTTGAAAATAAATAAAACTAAATCTAAAATCATGGTGTTAAGAAAAGGTTTCAAACTAAAAAGAGAAGAAAAATGGTGGTGGGAAGGCTCAGAAATTGAGGTGATTAAAATATTGATTACCTAGGAGTAAGATTATCTAGTAATGGTGAATGGAGTGACCAAGAAAGGAAAGCACTATCAAATGGAAAAATGGCTATGAGTGTTATTAAATCATGTATGAACATAATACCAAATATGCAATTAAAAAGGTTAGAAAGGGTGTTTGGTTCAATTGTAGAAAGCAGAATGCTATATGCAATAGAAATATGGGGGCCCGCTGAAGGTTGGAAAACGATAAATGCTATAAATAGACTATTTTGTAAACTTGTTTTAGGCTTACCTAGATCTTCATCGAATGAGGCGGCTTTAATGGAATTAGGAAAGATTAGGTTACAAAAGCAAGGTGATGGAAAGAATTCTGAAATATTGGCTCAGAATATGTAATTTAGATGAGGAAAATATTGTTAAACAGTGTTTGGTAGCACAAATAAAAATAAAGGGGAAAGAAACTTGGACATATAAAATTCAAAAGATTTTACAAGAAATAGGTATAGGTTCATTATGGTTACATAGTGGAAGAATAGAAAGGATTCTGGAAAGAAGTAAAAACAAGAATTGAAGATATTGAAAAACAAGAATTATGGGCTATTCTTAATAACAAAAGAGCTCTGAAATTATATAAAACATTTAAAAATGATTGGGGTAGAGAAAAATATATTGGCATTTGTGATAAAGTATGAAGAGAAGGCTTGGTATGGTTTAGAACAGGAGTAATATAATTAAGGGGTATAAGGAATGAATATATTAAGGGTAGATGTCCAATGTGTGCAAAAGAAGACAGTACTTGGCATTATATTTTTGACTGTCAAAAAAATTGGAGAGACGAGTTTATTTTGCATAAGTGGGAAAACATATCAAATGAAATAAGAGGCAAAATAATCTTGAGTCTAAGATTAGAAGAAAACACAATAAAACTGGGAAAATGTATTGGCAAGGTAAGACAAAAATGGCTTTGGAAAACAGGGAATACTAATGAGAACAACTAGGAAAAACAGTAGAAGGAATAAAGGGAAACAAAATTATAGATCCCAAGTTTTAAAATGCTCCATTATATACACAACCTGGGTTAATTATAATGGGGCACGGGAATATGCAACTCCAAAATAAGCAGTATGTAAGATATTGTATTTATGGTATATTAATTATGTTACATATGTATGAAGTTGTATATGCTAGATATTGTAATAAGAAATAGGAAATAAACTAACTATTAATTTCGTGAGAGAGACCTCGATATTTGTTATCAAGAGAACTGCCCACGCTGCTTTACTCCTTGCAGCAACCTATCCCGCACTTATGAGCAAAACAAGCAATGTGTCTTTTGTGTTCAATACGAACTTATAGATGTTAAACAACCTAAAATTACAATACTCTGAATAACTAGTCTACAAAGAATTCAATATTGATTTAATGATTTACTGGGTTGTCCAGAACTATCAAAACAAATATCTGCAGTTACAGGCATAGTGTCCGGGAATGCTAAAAGTTACGTGAGCAAAATAGCTCAACGGTATATGAGTGACTCACATTTGGGAGGTTCCGATTTCGATCCCTGGTAACTGACCATTCTGATGCACGAGCTTTTCGTGATTTCCTCTACGGAAGCTGAGTGGTGGGTGTATTCACTGTTAGAAGGTTCCTTCCCCGTCGTCCTGTCCATACAGGATTCCCTCCATGGGGAGTCCACAACGGGAGTACCGCTGACAGAAACTTATGGGTGGTCTCAGATTTGATCGAACTGAACACGGGAAGGACCCCGACCATGTTTGTGTCCATCGTCAAGGATATGGTCGCCCTTCGTGTGTCTCTCCTCCTCCCTCCCAAGGCACAAAGTGCCGGATAGACTACGTGAAGTTCTTTGCCCCGGTTTCGGTGGTTCCTTTGCCTTTATAGGTTATAACAGTACTTTCGTTGAGACACTGCAGTTTAATGAATGCAAAGTTAGTTAAGAAAAAATAAAAAAGGGAAACACAAAATCACATAAATTTACAAATACTCAACATTATGCAGACAGTTGCTTGTGGGTTACATATAAACAAAATATCAAGGTAAAACTGTAAAGAGCAGTATTGTGTCCTTTCAGTCCCTTAAGGCGTGAAGGGACGACGAGCCTGATTGTCCCGCGGGTAAGGTATTACATTTATATATGACGACACAAACCTCAGGCTTTGTCTGCACTGTGACCTTAAATATTACTGGCAGTTATATGTTCTCTGATGCTGTGTTTACAAAGGATGAAAGAAAAAGAGAACTTCACTTTATTAGGTACAGGGCAACATAGCGTGATTACTCCCTGTAATATGCGCGACTCACTTTCGGAACGTCGCATGTTTGATTCTCGGCAACCGCCCACTCTGATCTTGAGTTCCCCTTGAATTTTGTTTAATCGTTAGACAAATACTGGGCTGGTCTTTTATACACCACGATTTGCACCACGATTTACATTTTCTTCTAGTTTTATGGCTTATGGTAGTACCGGACAGAAGGCGCGGATTCTGCGTCAAAGGAAAGAGCGAACATTAGAGGACAGTTTGGTCGACGAGTCATTCATCGCTTTCTCCTGGCAGCTCCAGGAATGAACGAATCTTCGAGCATGGAACTGCTAGAGATATGTTTTGGTAACTTCACTTCATCCTGTCCTCCTGAGGGAATAGATCTATATAGGTTGCAGTGCACAAGGTGTTCGCTCATTGTATAATCTGTATCTACCTATAGGTACAGAAGAGGATCAATAAAGTGATATTGGGGTTACAGTAAAACTAATCGAAACTAATACCAAAACTAGAAAAAATTATGGTTGTATTTTCTAAGCTAAATCTGCGAGAATGACATTCAATAGTCATCTCCGCAACGTGGCTTTGACCTTTAGCCTAACTTTCGCGTGACATTTAAACTTAAGCTAAGTCAGCCCATGATGAAAATTGCCAAGTCGTCCAGATACTATGTAGCTTACTTCTTCCCTCTCAGGTGGTAATATATGTGGTCCCTATTTAGGAAGTCCTGGGTTCTAGTCCCTTGGCCGATCTTTCGCTAAGCACTGGGAAGAATAGTTACATGCCCCAACATTTGTGTTTCTCCATCTCACCTCATTTCTCATTCCACACCACCTTTCATTTCAGTTAGCTCTTAGAGGGTTAAAAGTGTACTTGGATATTTTTGTGTACATGGTCTCCGGGTCCGGCCTCCTCAGGGGATGTGTAAGCTTCCAAGGAGGAGGGGAGTCGGTTGTGCGAGTCTCTACCTCAGATTATCTAGCTATAGCTGTTGGGAACCTGCCCACTGCTTTAATCTCTTCTCAGGTCTGACCACCCTTAGTATCCTCTCACTTCACCCTCCCCTCCTCTGGAGTGACCCATCAGGAGCATAGGCACAAAAGGTCTTCTACATGTCGAGTCTCTGCTCCGAAGCTTGTCATAATAGATTCATACTCCCCTTCATTACAATTCTTTCTCTCGCGCTATGGGAGTCCACAAATGAGGCGCTTAGGACCATAAGGGCATAAAGTACAACATCGTCGATTTTGAGATGTTAACATGTAACCATGCTCCTGACTTTTGCCGACTTTGTGTTTAACTGCGTAGCTGAACTTTAGGCCCTGTTTGATTTAACGAAACATTCATAAGAAGCTATCTTCCAGTTTTCCTGATATTGAATTAATAAGTGCCCAAAGCACAACATATCATTTTGTTGCTCTGCGCTATTCAATTTTGATCTAGTGTTTTCAACATAATTTACTGTTCACATCACGTTAACAGGTAGTACTTCGTAATGGAAATTTTGATTTTAACAAACGTCTATTTTTCTCAAAGCTATCTTTCAGTGTTTTGCCCTTATGGTTCTCAGCGCCTCATATACATATAGTCAGTCACTACTGCGATTAACGTTAAAATAAATAAGATGTAGTTAATACAATCACAATTTTAATTGCATCATATTTATTTTGATTTTTTCTCTTTGTTACAGGTCATGGCCCATATAATGTCTATTTAAAAAGAATAGGAAATAAATCAGGTTTATGTGAGTAATGTAACTGTCTAGGTTCACCTGAACATTCCATTTTTGAGTGCAATAAATATAGCGAACTAGTTGAAGACGATCGAAGAAAACTTCAAGGAAAATTTTTATGGAACATCTTAAGAGAAGCAGAAGATTATGCACATTTAGAAAATATGTCTCAAATAATATCCGCTAAGGCATCAGAGGAATACATGACCCATAACAAAAGATTTCCAGAAAGAAATATAGCAATATTTTTATCTACGAGAAAAGAATATTATTTAAGAAATCCTCGGAGGGAAATAGGACCAAGAGAAACTGAAGAGACGGATTAGCAGACTTGAGAAGACCTTATTTAAGACGCACGACCGATGAATATAAGACGCCAGTTGTGGATATCGGAAAGAAGAAAAGAAACCACCGAAAGAAGGAGACTCCTAGGAGAGCCAGAGGAAATATATGAAGAGTATTCAGAGCGGACAGACACAAATTATTATGTAGAAGAGGAAAGATGACAACCCGGATATCTGGAACTGACAAACCAGCTCAATCTACAGATGCCAGTCCATTTACGAGATGGATACCAGTAGGAAGAACCCGTGATGCCAAAGAGGACATTTTAAAATTGTAGGAAACAGGCTTTTGTAGTTTGTTATGGAAATTAAAGCTGTAGTAGAAATGTAGATTTCTACTAACCGGGCTATTAGATATGCAGATCTTATTTTGTTTTTTATTTTCATCATTTTTATTTTAATATTAATCGCAATTTTGTGTATATATATATACAATCACCAAGGAAAATAAATGCATTAAGCACTTAGATACAGATAACATGCTGATGTACTCTGATAACACAAATGAATCATTTCAGAATCATAGTATGGAACTCTTGTGAAATGTATCAAGTTATTTATGTAATGGGAATTTTGGAGCCTTAAATTTTGACATTTGTTTCTTCCACGTAGGTATCAATTTTTCTCGTGGTGACTTTGCTGTACGCTCCTGTGTTGGAGGGGGGGGGGACGGGCTCTAAAAGTCCTTTTTGGAGAGTGTTCAGAGAAAATTCAGCCATTTTCAATGTAGCTTCAACTATCAACTTTTGTGTGAAACTCCACACTTTTCTGTAACTAAAGTAGGTAAGCAGTATACCTCATTGTAGGAATAAGTTGAACAGTTGTGAATATAAAAGGCTAAAATGATCTTGGGGTGTCGTA
This sequence comes from Mantis religiosa, assembly GCA_030765055.1. Taxonomy (NCBI): domain Eukaryota; kingdom Metazoa; phylum Arthropoda; class Insecta; order Mantodea; family Mantidae; genus Mantis; species Mantis religiosa. The sequence goes on from JAUKNK010000395.1 coordinate 25,008, forward strand.
TCAAGTTTTCTCTTGTGCCTGCATAAAATGTTTACTAATATTCGAATTTGCCACTACTTGGCATAATTTGTACGTTCGTGGTTCTCGAACCACTGTGTGTGTACCTCTCCCCTAGGTATTACAGGCAGCGATGTTGTGCATTAAAGAGCATAAACTCGTATCTGTTACCGCAATTTACAGCGTTTAAACTGGTGAAAGCACTAAATTAGAGCAAGAGCAATGAATATTCGAGGCCTGGAGTTCAGGGGACGTTTAGTGTGGAAAATGGGGTAGCTATGCATGTTCATGAAGTATTTCATTAAAGCGATTCATTGAAGCCGAAAACAAGAAAGGGTGATTTATCTATTTATTTTGTTAGCAGTACTATATGACGTCATGTATTAAGAGTTGATTTGTAAGCACCATGATTAGCATAACAATTTTGATGTAGCAGAAACGCGTTTTATTTAAGTAGTTGAATGAGAGGAAAACAAGTTTACAACAAACTAAAAGAAAATAAATAAAAATGAAAATAAATAACAAAACCAAACAGAAAACCAAGTGGATCGGTAAGATGATTTAAGGGGTGACCGTCTATAGCTCACAAATTCATTGGTTCAAATTCTCTGTACCGAATTTGGTTTTTATTTTTTACTTTGTGCTTTGTACAGATTGTTGTAAATTAAGACAAATTAACTATCTCAGTTTAACTTCATGTAGACTCCACTTTGTAGAGAAAGAGGTAGAAACCGCTTTCTTCTGTTATTAAGCTCCACAATTGCAGTATTTATGAACAAATCTTCTGCAGAAGAAGATAAAATAGAGAACTCTAAGGGATTTTGAATGAAAACCAAGTACACATTTAATAGTTTGAAACTCCAAAAATAAACACATACCTATATAAGATAGGTACCACAATTAAAGTACAAACATGAAACACCTTCGCTGCCTTGCTGCAGGATCCAAATTCCTTTGTATTCTCTCGCTTCTTCCTCTTCTTCTTGTACTACTTCTTCTTCGAAATTAATAGATTGAGCCCAATTTCGGACTATACAGCTAAAAATAAATGAATAAATAAGTAAACAAAATAGAAACAAATGAAAAACTAAAAGACAAAAGTTTACCCAAAAGGCACATTCATTACACGGATTAAACATTGCACGATTCGGCAACACGAATTTTTCATCATAAAGGAGTCACAAGTCGACAAATATCTAAATACTTGTAAATACTTTGTCGACAGCGCTATCAATTACCAAGATCACTTGAGCGCCATCGGTGTGCCGGAATTTCCTGCTACAGGAGCTCTTTTACATGATTGGGCCGGGTTTAAACCTGCGACCTTGAGATTAGTATGCCAGCGCTTAACAAACTGAGCCACTCTAACTCAATACGACGTGTAACTAAAACTCACATTAGAGAGGAAAACAATTAGAAAACTGAAAACTTTTGTAGAGACCTATAGCTTACCAAAATCCCTGCTAACAATATTAAATAATGAAAGACACATCAAATGAGGCTTCAAAATAAACCATTGGAAACAGTATCAAAATTCAATATCTTGGTGTTATTTTTCAAATCACACGGACATCCATAGATACATGTAAAAGAAAGAGCAATAGAGGCAATAAAGTCAATTAATAATATCTAACATAATGAAATGCTCTAAATAAAAACAACAATCATTGTATTTAAAATAGTCATAACCGGTTTCTCAGGAGGAGGGCTTACAGCCAGCAAATTCCCTCCGTACACGCGGAAACTCCCCTGAGAAGAGGAACTCTGAAATAACAGAATGAAAAGGTCGAAATGAGAAGTGAGGTGAAGTAGCGGGTTAGGAAATTTGAAGATGCAGTTATCGTTCGCAGCATTTGCCTTGTGACCCGGTAAGCTCCCCCCTCCCCGCCCCAAATACTCATGAGTCAGGAAGATCACCCACGAGAATCAAACCCACGACCTCTCGATCGAGGGCCACAGATGATACCTCCTGAGCCATTCCATTCGATAATAAGTATTACTTTCTTAATTCTGCTCTGACATCTTCCACCCTCTGTCGTTTATTGGTGTGTGTAAAAACTATTCTTACGAAAGCTTATTTTTCAATTACTTAAATCATTGCAGAAGGTAAATGTAATGAAGGGAGAGTGTAATGTACTACATTATACATTTTGTCATACACACGCACGCACACACACAAATATGCGTGTGGCTCAACTGCCCCGTCTTTGGCGTAAGCAGATATTCCTTCGTGCGTTAAAACAATTGCAGAACGCCAAGGGAAAATTTCAACTGAATACACTGCAGTGGCTAATCAAACCTCCCCCTGCTCCTCTTGATTTTTTGCGTAGTGTTTAACACCCGCTTTTATTAAGTGCGGCATGGCCTGTTAATCTGATGATACTTGAGATGAAGATGGAGCACCGGTGGAATGAGATGGTGGATGAAACTGGAGATCCTGGAGGAAACCTGTCGCTGCGCCATGTTATCCACCACAAATCTCATTTTGTGGTCTTCTGGGATCGAACCCGGGCCTACTTGGTGAGAGTTGAGTGATCTAACCACTCAGTCACGGCGCGGCACCTTAAGGACGAGGCAGTTGTACCACCTGCTATGTATATAGTCCAATGATTAAGAAATAAATGATGCAATGCTGGCCTTAATCTGGCTGGCGAGAAATCAATGAATATCTTGGAAAGAGGTTATGCAGTAAAAAGCTATTTAAAATAAACTACGTGTTTTAAATGGCTCATTTTTGTATAGTGTCCTTTTCCTCTATCCCTTAAGGCACACCATTTATACAATTTTATACAGCATTTCTTCTATAAATTTCATTTTGCAGGCAATTCCTGGAAAATTTAAGTGACACATTAGGCTTAACTTAAATATTTGGCATCTTAATAAAAATAGTTAGGGCTATTTTTCAAAAAATAAATAACCAAATATTTTCCACGTTAAGGTTAGCATGGTCGTATCGCGTCCTTGAATTCAAATTGAAAGTTTGGTAGGAAGCCCACTTTTCGATTTTTATTTATAGCCACACACTATAACACATTCACAGATCTTTTACCAAAAATGTTCTATTTTTGGGTTCAGGGTCCTCAAAGCGTTATTTCTGACGGAATATCTATATTGAATCTTTGCATGGAATAAAACAGTTCCCTCACTTGCTAAATGTAGTACAGAAATTAAACATATGGAACAGTAGGGCGCATAGTTAATTTACAGGTGGAATGCGAAATACCATTCTTCCATTTTTCTCCATGGTGTGACAAACAGTGTGGAATCTCGTTTTGTCCTGCTGATTTTCCAGGACTATTATGACGTCATGCTCCAAAGATATTATGTTTTGAAGTATCTAGCAGCGTTGATGATTGTCCCCGAAATTTCACTAACACTAGTGCTTCTGCATCCCAGAAGATGAGGCCTACCCTGTTCCAAATGATGATACGGTTTTGTCTGTTTATGGGGAATTACGAAATTACATTCAATAAACTTCCGCTTTTATTGCTTTATTCATATCCAGCACATACCTACAGTGAAAATCCGCTGTCTTGTACCTTTGGAACATATTGCTTCTCGGTAATGGTGTTAACTTCTCTGAGGTCTATACGTTAGGTCACACACACACACACACACACACACACACACACACACACACACACACACACACACACACACACACACACACACACACACACACAAACATACACACGCACACACATCACACACAGTCACTCTCTCTAATTCATACTTTAAGAGTGGTTCACAGGGAACAATGTTTCCTAGAGACAAATTCACACCACCCAACAGGGAATCGAATACGGGACTTCTTACTCAATATATAGGTGCTCTACCGATTGAACTAGGGGGTCAGTCCTCTGCTGTTTGGTTTCGGGAAGGATACTCCTCTATAATACTCAGCAATTGTCTTCGTTTCTGCTGTGGAGATCTACATTTAGCTAGACATGTAATGTCATCACGCTGACTGAAACAAACGTCAGTTGCAGGTGGCAGATGTTTTGTATTTGCTAATTAATAGTCACGTGACGCACTTGATGACTTGAAGGTATATGAGCATGGTCTACTCTGTAGTCTAGTTACACAGTATACATATTTTTTATTTTATCTGCTACATATTTACTGTAATTAGGGTAACAGTTGCAATCTACTCAAACATTTTACACTGCGCACACGCCAGCGCGTGTCTATTTGTGTGTGAACAATGTAACTCAGAAAGAAGTCGGTTAAATACCGAACTTGGTATTTAAATTCAGCATATTCCAAGAATGCCACACGAATATATCAAGAAAATTTCACCCATCCAGATTACCATTTACATGGACCACTTTTGGAAAGCTTTTTGTTTCTAAAAATTGTTCTTCAGGATTTTGATTAAAATACCGTATGTTTAATGTCATGGCAAATGAAATACACATCTTGAATTTCCTGGGATTTTCTTCCAAAGTCCTATCCATTCTGCATGACTTTTGCATAACTCAGGAACTGTAAGAGGTAGACAAAATCTTTCTGCACAACATATGTAGACCTCCTTAAACAACAATTTATCTCAAATACATTTTTCGTGGAGAGAAGCATTTAGGGGATATTATTTATAATTTTTGTGAATTTTCTACTAATTGTATTTTTCTCAAATGAGGAGCCTTTATTCATTTTTCATCTTTTGGCCTTGCAAAGAGAACAGAATTTCAAAGCAAACCACATACTCATCAGTTTTAAAATAGTTAACTATCAATTAAGAGCTACTGTATTCTGATATTCCCCTTGCACCTACAAGAAAATTAGTAATGACATAATTTCTGTAAATCTCTATCCATTCTTTTTTTTTTTAATTTACGTCCTCCAAAGTTAATTCATATCGGATGATGAATGAAATGCGTGAAATGATGCTCAAATGAGAGATTAGAGCTTAGAGTTACCAGACATTCATCTTTCAAGACAAGGGAAAACCATGGAAAATAACTCATCTAGATAACTCTCCCTGACCGAGATTCGAACTCAGACCTCTTGAACGGGAAGACACACTACCATGTACACTACCAAGGCGGCAGCTTTACTTAAATTAACATGAAATATAGGCATACCTAAGGTTTTAAAGAATAGTTTCCAGAATGATATTTTTATGTAATTATGATGTGATATTTTTAATGTAATTTTGGTGCAAAAGAACTTCAGTAAGGAAGATTACAAATTTAAAATCTTTTTCAGAAAGGGTGTGATATGCATTACATTCAAGATGGGAGTCTGGAAATATATATGGGTGGTCTGAAAAGTTTCCGACCTAATAAAGATACAAGACATATTTTCAGAAAAGTTTTATTTTTTTATTTTTCAACATAGTGTCCTTGTAACTCTATACACTTCTCTCAGCGATGCTCCCATCTCTGTAACCCGTCCAAATAGTACTAGTCGTTTTCTCTGCAAAATAATTGTTTACGAAGCTGATTGCCTCTTCACTTTAATGAAAATCTCTGTCCTCCGAGCGCAATTTTCGGATGAGGGAACAAAAAGAGGTCGCTTGGGGCTAGATCTGGTGAGTAATTTGGATGGTAGCAATTCAAACCGTAATTCATGAATTTTCGCCATTGCAACCGCTGAGGTGTGAGACGGTGCGTTGTCTTGGAGAAACAGGATTTCCTTTTTTCTGCGAATGTGGCCGTTTTTTCCGCGAGTCTAGCCTGTCAAGTAATGATGCGCAGTATACTCCTGTAATGGTTTTTCCTTTTTGAAGATAATCGATTAAAATAACTCCACGACTATCCCAAAAACAGTGGCCATCACGTTCCCAGCAAAAAATCGTTTTTGCTTCTTTTGGATCCGGTTCCCCCTTTGTAGTCCACTGTTTGGACTGTATTTTTCTTTCGGACGTATAATGGTGTATCCAAGTTTCAATTACAGTAATTATTCTGCGCCCAAACTCGGATTTATTGCGCCTAAACTGCGCCAACAGAGCGTTGGAAATGTTCATTCGAACACGTTTTTGGTCTAACGTGAGCAAACGCGACACCCAATGCGCGGTCAGCTTTCTCATGTCTAAATGTTGATTTAATATGTGACAAACACGTTCTTTTGATATGTTCATAGCCTCTGATATCTCTCTCACTTTAATTCGGCGGCCGTCTAGTACCATTTGGTGAATTTTGACGATGTTTTCGTCGGTAGTTGCAGTTTTTGGACGTCCCGAAAGTTCATCGTCTCCCGAGCTCTTATGACCACGTTGAAATTCAGCTGCCCAAAATTTCACTGTGGTAAATGATGGTGCGGAGTCCCCATACACAGAATCCAACTCATCTCTGATTTGTGTAGGCGTATTGCCTTTCAAAAATAAATATTTAATGATAGCTCGATAATCGATTCTGTCCATTTTCATAAAAAAATACTCACATCAACTCACTCAAACGACTGTTACATAACAACTAAGCGTCCAAAATGGCTGACATTTTGGTTAGTAACTGTCAACAGATGTACAACAAAATGCTTGTATTTACGAGTGCTGCCATCTTCATGTTGAAGGCGGAAACTTTCCAGAACACCTTCGTATAAATAATTAAATATCTTCCATGTATGAGTGTTTCAAGTTTCTTGATAAATTTCGGTGTCATTCCCAGTGCCTGATTGAAGTATGAATGTATTTTTATTTGATTTTTATTTTTGAATTATGTTATTAATAATCAAATTAAGTCATAATTGACACAGGGGTTATTTTCTAAAAATCCTTTATTTTCCACTAGAAACCCAAAATTTGCATATCAAGGAAAATCTCAATACGTATTGAGCTTTCGTTTAAAACAAACTAGTACTTTCTGAGACCTGGGCATCCCAATAGAGCGAGATAACTCCAAGGGAGGCTCGTATTTGAGAATGTTCGGGCTCAATTCCCGGCGCTAACCATCTGTGACTTTGGGTTTTTCGTGACTTACCCTGGTGGGTGTGAGAATGTTGGTTCGGGTAATTTCTGATCTACTAGGATTTCTTTTACACCACTTTCTTTTATTCCGTTTACTTCTCATCATTCAGTTATGCTTCTAGGTTTCGTGGCATATCAGGCTGCTGGACAGATGGCGTGAATGCTTGCTCAAAGGAAAGAATATTTTCTGTGGGCACTAGAGGACTACTTGGTCGACGATTAATTCATCATTCTCTCTAGGCAGTTGTCTCTAGGTAGTTGATGGTATTTCAATCCTGGAACTGTTAGGAAGTTCTGCGCGTCTTTATGGCTCATCTGCCTGCCACCTGTAGCCCCCCAGATGTGGTAGCCACAATGGACCTCTGTAGGTTGTACTGCTGAGGCATTCCCCTCCGTTATATAAGCAATAACTTATATAGATATTCTTGCAGAGGAAATGTGAAAATTGTTAAAGCTTTTGTAGAAGTTTCCTTGATGTTTTGACTTATCTACCACAAAGTGCCGCTATGAATTGTGGCCAAAGTTTGAACATATATTGGTTCACACTAAGAGTTTCTTATCCTAATCTTAGTCCTAGTTGTTTCTAATTTATTCACCAAGCAAATGTTAGCGTACTTGGTTATGTTTTAGTGATTTACGAACAAGGATGGTAATCCTGCTGGCCCCAATTCGCAGCGAAGGGTGGCGCTACTGTATAGCCGTAAATATTATATGTTTTTGACACTGCAATCTCTTGTGAAGAGCGGCTGCGATAAATGGCCTTGTTAAAAGTTAAATTCGACGCTCCCTGTGTACATACATTAACGCCAGCGTGCTATATATATCCTGTGTGAACTTATCGTGTGAAACAAGGCTTGTTTTTCCACCCAGGCCCATTAATTATCGTGCTGTTGTGGAATGCTGAACAAACACAGAGAATTTTGGTTACAAGCAAGGCTTTTAATTGAGTCACACAAGGACATAACGAAGATTAAACATTTAGTACGTCCAAAGCAAACGTCAGCTGACATTTTGTAACGTTCTGCTAAATATTTAACACAGTTAACGTTTCTTTTCAAAAGCTTGCACAAGTCGAACAGATAATAGTAATTCAATTATCCTGTCTAGGGACATGGCAAAGTTATTTTCTGGTAACG
>JAUKNK010000396.1:7500-10000 GCA_030765055.1 Mantis religiosa
AATAATAATAATAATAATAATAATAATAATAATAATAATAATAATAATAATAATAATAATAATAATAATAATAATAATAATAATAATAATAAACAAAATCATCATCAACATCGTCATCATCATCATCATCAAATGCTAATTTTCCTTTTGTCCGGGCCCCTAAACTACCGGACCCAACCTTCCCTACAGTCTCTAACATTACGCCATAGCAGTGATTTCGCTATTGCCTATTACTATTGTTAGTATGGATATTTTTCTTAAAAATGCAGGCTGTAATTTAAATTTAAGTGGGCTGCAAAATCCCCAAACATTAGGTCAACATATCAATCCCAGTTGGCAGTGACAAATCCACATGCTTCTCAATTAACTAACTTTTAACTAATTCGATATATGATTTTCAACATAAATATTTAACAATTTAACAGAACATTTATAAAAATGTTAACAATGTCTTGAGGGGTTTGAGCTTAATAGAACTTCACAAACAGATATACAAATGAACATTATATTCGCTGTATTTGTGATTGTAAGTTATCTCTGGACTAAGTAAAGTCAGTTAGATTGGACCTTGTTTTGTCATTTGAGTCACAGTAATAGGGCACCACTTAAAAACATAACTGTGTAATGTTTTGTCCATAATAGAGAAATTCGTGATTAATCAAACTATCAACATATTCTCTATTCAAGGAAACAATAGAGAACGGTAGATGTATTGTGTGTTTAATGCAGCAGTATTTTGGTGTACATGTAAATAATTTGGATCTGCAAAGGCCAATGGCTCACGGATCTATGAATACATTCTGTCTGTAAAGTAGCAGTGTTTAACGTATCTATAAAGTGGCTGCTTATTAGGGCAGTAATTATAACAAGATGTTGTTTTTATGCAGGTGTTGAAGAATTGCAGTTAGATGAAATGGTGAATCAAGTGAGTGAAGTAAGGATCCCTGAGTTGAAGTTAAAAGCAAATAACAGTCAAATATTCATGGCCATGCTTAAACTACGCGTACTAATTTTCAACTATGGCTGTGCCACATTTTTAATAAATACACTTGCTGCGCACCTATGTTTTGCTCTTGGACTCCTTCCACAACATATTGTACTCAGAGGCTTTGACACAATAAGCACAAAGAATGGGTCACTCATCTTAAATGAAGGTAAGAATTGATGTAAGAAAGTTAGAAGGTGAACTAAAATATTAGTACACTTGCATTACTTTTATAAACAATTATAATGTTAGCATATGCTACAATTGCTCAGATGACATGTGCATTTATCTGTAATGTTGACCCTTCACTTATAACAGAAACAGTTACTGTTAATATTCATACACAAATATGGACCTTAATTGTTCTTTCACACTGCCCGTGTGTAGGCTAAATTTTGGAAACGTAGAGCCATAGTAGCTCAGTGGTAGAGCGGCTGGACGGAAACTAGAAGATCCGTGTTTCATATCCCCGCTATGGCATTTAATTTTTCATTCTGACTCTACGTTTCCATATATGGACCTGTTATGTTGACCCTTCACTTATAACAGACATCCCTTAACCCATTTCAACTTGATTTACGTTGGACGTGAGTGTAGTTGTGAGAGTAAATAGTTACTGTTAATATTTATACACATATATGGACCTGTTATGTTGACCCTTCACTTATAACAGACATCCCTTAACCCATTTCAACTTGATTTACGTTGGACGTGAGTGTAATTGTGACAGTAAACAGTTACTGTTAATATTCATACACATATATGGATCTGTTATGTTGACCCTTCACTTATAACAGACATCCCTTACCCCATTTCAACTTGATTTACGTTGGACGTGAGTGTAGTTGTGAGAGTAAATAGTTACTGTTAATATTTATACACATATATGGACCTGTTATGTTGACCCTTCACTTATAACAGACATCACTTAACCCATTTCAACTTGATTTACGTTGGACGTGAGTGTAGTTGTGAGAGTAAATAGTTACTGTTAATATTTATACACATATATGGACCTGTTATGTTGACCCTTCACTTATAACAGACATCCCTTAACCCATTTCAACTTGATTTACGTTGGACGTGAGTGTAATTGTGACAGTAAACAGTTACTGTTAATATTCATACACATATATGGATCTGTAATGTTGACCCCTCACCTATAACAGACGTTCCTCAACCAATTTCAACTTGATTTATGTTGGAGCTGAGTGTAATTGTGACAGTAAACAGTTACTGTTAATATTCATACACATATATGGATCTGTAATGTTGACCCCTCACCTATAACAGACGTTCCTCAACCAATTTCAAGTTGATTTATGTTGGAGCTGAGTGTAGTTGTGAGAGTAAATAGTTACTGTTAATATTCATACACATATATGGATCTGTAATGTTGACCCCTCACCTATAACAGACGTTCCTCAACCAATTTCAACTTGATTTATGTTGGAGCTGAGTGTAATTGTGACAGTAAACAGTTACTGTTAATATTCATACACATATATGGATCTG
>JAUKNK010000396.1:15000-77500 GCA_030765055.1 Mantis religiosa
AAGCGGGACGACAACATCACCGAACATTACAGCCATGGACGCGGCATTGAAAAAGATTTTGGAGAAACTGACAGAAATGAAGACGGCCAATGAAAACCTCGCTGCAAAAACAGAAGCGGCAAATAACAACCTGGCCGCGGAACTGAAACAAATGAAGATGGCCAACGACAGCATCACCGAGAAGATGGAAGAAATGAAGGCCGAATTAACAGCGAAGACGGAAACGGTAAACAACAACTTGGCCACGACAATGACCGTAAAGATGGCCGAACTGACCACGGAAATGAAGGTGGCGAAAGAGGCTCTCGCCGCCAAATTTAAAGAACAGATGGCCGGCGTGAGGGATGACGTGACGGAGCTGGGCAAGCGGATGAGCCAAGTGGACGAGCGCCTCGAGGACCTGACGAACCACTTCAATTACCTAGAGAAAAAGCCGACAATAATGCCAAGTCCCTGAACGCCATGGTTGAAGACGTCGAAGACCTAGCGAACCGCGTAAACAACCTGGAGGGAAAGGCCGACAGCAGCGTCAAGTCCCTGAACGCCATGGTGGAGGACGTCGTCGGCAGGAGGTTGAAGGATTTGAAGGCCGATGCACTTGGACGCGACACAAAATCGGCTCGCGTCAAACCTCCGAAATATGACGGCGCGTCAACTTTTGAGGTCTTCCGCCGCCAGCTTGACACAATCGCCAAGCACAACAGATGGTCACTGGAGGAGGAGGCCACACAGTTAATAGCCAGCCTCCAGGGACGGGCCGCGGAAGTCCTAAACGCGGTGCAGACAACGGTGGCGCCCAAGGACATCTGGGAGGCCCTGGAGAATCGTTTCGTGAACCACCGCTTAGCCGCAGCGTACCGCAGACAGCTAAGGGCAAGGTCACAGCAGCCGCGGGAGACGCTGCAGGAGTTCGCCCTGGCAGTTGAACATCTGGTAAACAAAGCCCTAGTCGACCTCCCACCAGAGTTCGTGTCCCGGGAAGCTGCCTACAACTCCGTTGACGGGGTACGGGACACGGAGATTTTTCAGCGCCTAATGCTCGGTGATTATAAAACAATCCACGAGGCACTAACGGCAGCATTAAGGATGGAGGCGGCCAAGGCAACAGCTATCCTATCGTCGATAACGAGGAGTGCCCGCTACACCGGAGACAGACGACTAGACGAGGGACGCCAGCGAACACCTAATGGCCTGTGTTGGGGTTCTGGACGGCCCGGACACCTGCAGAGAGGCTGCCCACACCAGGAAGAGCAGCCGGAAAACGAGTAAGCGCCGTCGTGGACACGGGCACGTCGGCGCCATCACCACCATTGCCTCGAGTGACACTGCGCGCCGTCAGCCGGAGCATGGATGACAGCCTCATCGCGGACGGCTGGGGAAGAGGAAAGCCGTGCCGCGTGCTGGTGGACTCCGGGGTGGCCGTGACCATCATCAGACCTGACGTGGCGAAGGGTTTGCCAACAAAGAAGCCGAGCCGACCATACCAGCTTGTCACGGCATCGGGCGACACCTTGCCTGCGGAGAAGGAGGCCCTGCTGGAGCTTACCTTGGGACGGAGTGTCGTACGTCTTTCGGTGGTCGTCGCGAAGGTGGTTGAGGAGGTGATTCTGGGACTGAATGCCCTCAGGAGCCAAGAGGGGACGGTAGACGTCGGAAGGGAGGTCCTGCGGCTCAACGGGTAAGAGGTTATACTCCGTCAACAAGAAGAGCGCCTTGGATTTTGCAGGGTCGTCTTGAGCAAAGATGTGGTTGTCCCCGCGAGGAGCGAGGGGGTGGTGACGGCGCGACTGGAAGGCCAGAGAACCAAGTACATGATGCTGGACCAGAAAACACCTGTACACGGACTCTGTGTAGCCAGGGAATTGCTGCCGTGCCGAGAGGAGGTGCCAGTGAGACTGCTAAATCCAGCGGACACCGAAAATGTCGTCCAGGTCGGGACGGAGTAGGAACGTACGAGCCCGTGGTGAGCAAAACAGCAATCGACAAGACACAGCAGCCGGTGCCGACGCAACACCTGGGGCCCTGGCTAGCAGGTTTACTGTAGAGGGCGGCTGACCACCTGACCGCAGAACAGCTGGGGAAAGTTCGACATCTGCTGAGGCGTTACCAGAGCGTCTTCAGCCAAGGCGTCAGTGACTACGGCCGCACGGAAAAAGTGCTTCACCGCAATGACACCGGGGACGCCCGGCCTATTCGTCAACCACATAGACGCGTTCCGCTGGCAAAGTAAGGGGCGGTACGAGACATTCTGGAGGACCTGAGGTCCAGGGGAGTGATTGAAGAGTCTGACAGCCCTTGGTGTTCCCCTGAAGTCTTGGTGTCAAAGAAGAACTTCGAGCTGCGCTTCTGCAGCTGTCACCCGGAAGGTCTCTTTCCCCTTACCCCGGATTGACGGCACCTTGGACGCGCTAGCTGGTGCACAGCGCTTCAAAACCCTGGACCTGAAGTGGGGCTACTGGCAGGTAGCTCTAGATCCAAGAGACAAGGAGAAGACCGCATTCTCGACAGGCCAAGGGCTCTGGCAGTTCACGGTTATGCCCTTTGGCCTCTGCAACGCACCAGCTACCTTCCAACGCCTCATGGAGTCAGTGATGAGAGGGCTGACTTACGACGCCTGCCTGATATACCTGGACGATATCATCATCGTCAGGAAGTCCTTTGAAGATCACCTCAGAATCTTAGTAAGGTGCTACAGTGGCTGCAGGCGACCAACTCGAAGCTGAACGCGAAGAAGTGCCAGCTCTTCCGCATGGAAATGAACTACTTAGGCCACATAGTCTCAGCAACCGGAGTGACCACAGACCCGGAGAAGACACAGGGTGTGAGGGATTGGTCTCGCCCAAAGGATAAGAAAGAGTTGCGCAGTTTACTCGGCCTTGCAGTTGTTACCGCCGCTTCATAAAGGGTTCTCCAAAATCGCAAAACCTCTCACCCGCCTGAGAGAGGAACACCGGCCTTACGTTTCGACGGAGGACACCGAAAACGCTTTCCAGCAACTAAAGGAGACCCTGTACAGTGCTCCAATTTTGGGTTTCCCACAACCGGGCGGCGCCTTCATTGTGGACACCGACGCCAGCGACCTTTGCATTGGAGGTGTCCTAGCCCAGATCCAGGACGGCATGAGCGGGTGATAGCCTACTACAGCAAGACGCTATCCACGGCAGAGAAGAACTACTGCGTCACCCGACGAGAATTATTGGCGTTAGTATCGACCTTGGAGCACTTCCACAAGTACCTGTTCGGTCAGCCATTCCATATGAGTACTGACCATTCCGCCCTAAGCTGGCTACTGAGCTTTAAGAACCTGGAAGGCCCGAAAGCACGTTGGGTCCAGAGGCTGCAGGAATACGACTTCACCTCGGAACATCGTAGAGGGAAGAGCCACGGTAACGCCGACGCCATGTCCCGAAGACCCTGTCCAGAAGTGTGCGGCCAGTGCACAAGGGTGGAGGAGAAGGAGCGTGCCGCAGCAGTCCGAGTAGTTGTGGCAGTGCCTGCGGACGGCTGGTATAGCACAGGCCTGAGGAGGTAGCAGCTGGCGGACGCAGACTTGGGGCCACACTTGAGGGAAGTGGAGGCAGGGACGAGACCGACCTGGGAGGACATCGCACCGAGGAGCGCCACCTACAACTCGTACTGGGCCCAATGGGACTCGTTGAAGACCAGAGAGAGGGTGCTGCTCCGGGTATGGGAATCAACCGATAGGAAGACGCAGAGAGAACAGTTGGTACCTCCCCGGATTAAGGTCCCTGAAGTCTTGGAAGAAGTGCACGCCGGAACTTCAGGAGGACACCTGGGAGCGACCGAACGATTGGCAAACTACGGCAGTGCTACTGCTGCCTGAGACTCCGAGCAGATGCTGAGAGATGATGCCGTCAGTGTTACGTGTGTGTGGCGAGTCGCGGCCCCCAGTCTAGTAGCCGGTGTCGCATGCAGCAGTACAACGTCGCAGCGCCATTTGAACGGATCACCGTTGACTATGCTATACCGTTCCCAGTTTCCGACCGAGGCAACAAGTACCTAATGGAGATCGTGGACTACTTCACTAAGTGGCCGGAAGTGTATGGCATCCCAAACCAAGAGGCAAAGATATTCACAGCCTGCCTCGTGGGGCAAGTGTTCTGTCGATTTGGGGTGCCGTTAGAGCTACACAGTGACCAGGGCACCAAATTTGAGTCCAACCTATTGAAGGAGGCACTACAAAGGCTTGGGGTGAACAAGACACGCTCGACGCCTCTACATCCCCAGTCGGATGGGATTGTCGAAAGATAAATCAAGGCCATAGAGGAACACCTGAGGAAGGTCGTGGCCAGCGATCAGCGAGACTGGGACGTCAAGGTGCCACTGTTCTTGCTGGCCTACCACTCGTCTACACACGACACAACTGGGATGACGCCAGCCAGCTTAATGTTCGGCCGAGAGTTACGCCTCCCTTGTGACCTTGCTTTTGGAAGCCCTCCGGAAGCGAAACACCCAGCGACCGGGTATGTGGAGAACTTGGTGGACCATTTTGACGACATGCACGAGATGGCTGGCCAGAACATCCCGAAGGCGAGCGACCGCATGAAGACCAGGTATGACAGGCAAGCTAACAGCCAAGGGTTCCAGCAAGGTGACCTGGTCCGGTTGTACCGTCCTATCCGGACCAAGGTACGCTGCCCGAAGCTCCTGCAGCCATGGCAAGGACCGTACCGGGTGGTGAAGAGGATTAACGACGTGGTCTACCGCATCCAGAATTTTCCCCGAGGGAAGATGTTGGTGGCACACCTGGATCGTCTAGCCCGCTACGATTGTGCTGTTCGGGACGACCAGCTTTGAGAATGGAGCAGTGTCACCCAATTTTCGGAAAGCACAACCCATGACACGTGCGTAAGGGACCAGAGGCATCCGAGCCACACCCTCCCATTTTTCTCAGTCACTAACTGAGGGGATAATTAGGGGAGTGTCACTTGTCGCTGGCCGCCTCTTTCCCCCCTTCCACTGCCATCTTGAACCTTTTCAGTGATTCACTGAAACCAGAGACTTCCAGAAAACAGTGATATTCCTATAAAAAGGGGGCTGCAATGAGTGAGGTGTCAGTCAGGTCTTGGTGAGCAGCGTAAGAGTGCAGTGCTAGTGAACGACATGAAGGCTGTGTACGTGCATCGGAGGATTGTACTTAATTGCGACAGCAAAGTGGAATTGTAACGGACGAACTGGTGAATCGTAATTATGTGCATTAGGTAATTCTGTGTAATTGGCAAGTGTTTAACTCTAAGTCGGTGGAAATAAGGAACATTTTTGAATGGTGCAATGAGATTTTTCATTTCACGAACCCACAAAGTCACAATGCATTCTAAATAACATTTAAATATAATTACATTAAAACATCTTCCGAATTTATAAAGAGAAAAAAAAAACCTCTTTTTTTAAATTTAACCAAAAACATATAAATACAGAAACTTTAAATTGTTTAAATTTAAAACATTTCAAATATTTTAAACAATACTTTTACTTTAAAGACAAAATCAATTCTTAAAGAGTTTAGAACTTCTTAAAACACTTTAGGAGTCATATAAACAAATAAAAACTTTATAAGACAAACAATTTATATCTAGACAATCTCTTTAACATCATTTATCAAATAAACGCTCAAAGCATTCATATTATCTTAAATATAAAGTACTTTATACACCAATTATCAATTACTCACATTTAAATAAACACTTAACATCTATAATAATTACACTTCCCCATATAACAACATAATACTCTCACCCAATTATCGGGAAGTACAACAAACGACAGCTGAGAAGGGACCAGAGACCGCGCCACACCCACTCATTTGTCTCCTGTCACTAGCTGAAGGGATGATTAGGAGAGAGATTGCGGGCCACTGAGCCGTCTCTTTACCCTCACCCTAGGTTCTCGAACGTGCGGGTTGTTTCGTCTAATCTGGAAACTTCTAGATTGGCCAGCTCACCCTATATAAGCAACACATCGGGCTGGAGGGGAGTCAGTGTTTGGCGAACAGCTGTGCGGAGCGCGCAGTGAGCGGACGGACTGTGTACGTGCGTCGGAGGAGTTTACGTAATCGCGAGTGCAAGTGGAATTGTAACGAACGAACAGGTGAATCGTAATTGTGTGCATTACGTAATTCTGTGTAAATGCCAAGTGTTTAACTGTAAGTCGGTGGAAATAAAGAACATTTTTGAGTGGTGCAATTGGACTTTTCATTTCACGAACCCACAAAGTCACAATACTTATTTTAACACAAACTTTAAATATCCAAAAATATTATTCTTAACAATATTAATCAAAATATAAATATGGAACAAATTCCAAACCATCATTAACATATAACCATTACACAATAAAATAAATTATTTCATTCTACAACTTAATAACTCTAATAACAAAATACATTTCCCCTATTTTAAACTTTTTAAAATATAATATATAAACCACAATAATATTTAAACTTTAAAACCCATCTCCTCCTACTTCAAACATCTACTTCAATCCCACCAACTATCACACAAACATTCTCATAATCCTTTTCTTACCCTTCAAATATCCACTTCAAAACATTAAACATCACAAAACCACAAAAATCCTAAAAACCTTAAAAAACCATATCTTTCTACTTCAAACATCCACTTTAATTCTTCAAACAATCAAAAATTCTTCTCTAACAATTCAAACTTCCACACAAATCCTCTTAAAAATAAAAATCACAAAATCACAATTAAATCCTTTAAAACATATCTTAAATCCATCACCTCCTACATCAAACCATCCACATTCAAATCTACAATCATTTAAACACTATCATAATCCTTCTCTAACACTTTTAAACATCCACTTCAATCTTTAAACCTCACAATCCACAAAACTTTAAAGCATATCTTAAATCGATCTCGTAATTCAAAAATTCACTTCAAACCTACATCACATCAGAAAAACACAATCAATTAAACACTATCTCTTAACCATCTCTCCTACTCAAACAAACACTTAATTCCTTTAAATTCATAAATCAACAAACAAAAACAAACTTTTTAAAACAAATTTAAAAAAAAACATTTCACAAAAAACCACCTCCTTCTATTCTTCAAATCCACTTATCAGCACACCAAATCTTAAACACTTCACACCATTACTTCAAAATAAACTTAAACCGGGGAGAAAACATTTCTCCCCTAAAAAAGGGAGGGGCAAAGCCCCCCCCCCCAAACCAAAAACATAAAAACCTTTAAAAATACAAAAATCACTTTTTAAAATGGGAGGATTTACTCTCCCCTTAACCCATTTACCATAAAACTGTAGAAAATGAAAGAAAGAAAAGTCACTGAAACACTTCAATTTATTAACTGCCGCATGTAGAAACTCTTCCTCAAAACTGATGAGTGACGCGATGCTATTCCTAGACTCTGGTTATGGACCTGGATCGTTTATATAAGATCCTCCTCCTCGTCCGAGTTGATACATATTGAATAAACTATGATGCATGGCTAGCCCTTGGTTGAGGATCCGGGTCGCTCGCAGTCTACTCCTTCTCGTCCTAGCTGGTGAATGATATGGAATGTAGAGTGCTACATTCATCAAACCTCAGTTTAAGATCCCCGTAGGCTTCATGAGGTAATCCTGCCGGTCTGATTCTCTGTCATTCTCCCCAAACGCGTCTTCCCATAACAACCAAATACCTTCATCTTCTGTTGATTGATTATAAATTATCAAGTTATACATCACGAGTCAGTTGGAGAATTTAATATCATATCGGCACGTTGGCCATAGTAGCACAATGACAGTGCGGCTGGACGGAAACCAGAAGATCCGTGGTTCAAATCCCGGCTATGGCATTGAATTTTTCAGTCTGACTCTACGTTTCCACAATTTAGCCTACACACGGCCAGTGTGAAAGAACAATTAATTTCCATTGTATATCACCGTTGTTAATAATATTTCTATTTATCCTGTTGGTAAGGATTCTTTCAGATCTTCTTACTTCAATAACAACTGGAACATCTTGTCTGGATAAGGCTTCATTTAGTGGAATCTTCCAAGCTAATTTACTTACTGTGTTTGACAGATTAGATAATATTTTGTAATGTTCTGGAGATCTAATTATATCCCATAAATTAATTTCATTTAATGCAGTCCTTTCCTCAGAAATTTGTTCACCATATTTAGGACATTCAAAGAGAACATGCTCCGGATTATCACTTACTTGACATATATTACACATGGGGCTATTTATCCTATTTATCTTGTGCCAATAAGTGCCATAAGGTCCATGTCCTGTTAGAAAATGTTTTAAACCCTTTGTAGGCTTGAGATGCGGGATCCTTAATCGTTCAGTTACCGACGGAAAGAAGTCATAGCTTCTTCTTCCAACCTTTGCATTTATCCACTCATCTTGCCATTCACTCAATAAATATTTCTTAATATGTCATTTATTAACACATACTTTCCCAATAATCTTTTTCACTTTATTACCATCACCTTTCTTCATCCAAAACACAGCTCCCCTTAATCTAATTATGAAATCGATGGGCCAGATTCCTGCTACCATCAAAAGTGCTAGTGTTGAAGTTGTACAGACTGCACCAGTATGACGTAACAAGATTTTTCGTTGCGTACTTCTTAATTTCCTTCTTAAAGTTAAATTATTTAATTTTTGAGCCCAAACTGCTGCTGCATATGTAATTATTGATCCAAAAATAGTGTAATGATACGTTATGATATTTTTTAAAGATATTTTGTATATTGAGTTAACAATTCTGGCTAATTTCTGGATAACTCTTTCGGCCTTCGTTATAAAAAACTCTGTGTTTTTGTTGAAATTTAACTTTTCATCTAAAATAACACCCAAATATTTGATATGTTTACAGCGTTTAATATTTTCATTATTGTATTTGATAATAGGATTCCGTTTTAATGTTCCTTTCACCAACATGTACATTGATTTATGAGAGGCAATATATAACTTGGACTCGGTGCACCATTCAGCTAATTTGGTTGTTAAAAAATTTGATCTTATCTCTAATTGTGATCTTGACTCTCCAGCAATCAAAAAGACAACATCATCAGCATATGCGGTAATTTTTTAAATATTATCATCATTTTCAAATACTTTCAAAAGAGTCTCAATAACTATATCCCAGAATGTTGGCCCTAAAACTGATCCTTGTGGACATCCTTTTGTAACATTTTTCCAAATCTTCTGATTGATTCCTTGTATATAGACTCTTCTATTTTGACAGTAAGTCAAAAGCAATTTATACAATGCTAACGGATTATTTTGCACTCTTAATATATTAAAGAAGAAAGGCCACCAC
This sequence comes from Mantis religiosa, assembly GCA_030765055.1. Lineage (NCBI taxonomy): Eukaryota > Metazoa > Arthropoda > Insecta > Mantodea > Mantidae > Mantis > Mantis religiosa. Next base: position 24,321 of record JAUKNK010000396.1, read on the forward strand.
AAATTATCAAAAGCTCCAGATAAATCAATTGATAAAGCAATGCTATACTTATGAGCAGAGCTGGTTATACAATCCATAATTTCAACTATTGCATCCTCAGTAGATCGCCCTTTCCGAAATCCAAACTGTCTGTTATTCACTCCAATCATAGGTCTAAATTCAATAATTCTCTTATTAATTAAATGTTCAAAAACTTTTCCCATGGAATTCAACAGACAAATTGGTCTATAGGATTTTGGTTTGGCCGAATCTTTATCAAGGCCTTTTTTGAGGATGATAACTCGTGCCACTTTCCAACAATCAGCGTCACCCCTGGCTGCTGTGACCTTGCCTTTAACTGGCTGCGGTACGTTGCGGCTAAGCGGTGGTTTCCAAAACGATTCTCCAGGGCCTCCCAGATATCCTTGGTTGCAGCTGTTGTCTGTACCGCGTTCAGGACTTCCGCGGCCCGTCCCAGGGGGCTGGCTATTAACTGTGTGGCCTTCTCTTCTGGTGACCATTTGTTGTGCTTGACCACTGGGTCGAACTGGCGGCGGAAGACTTCAAAAGTTGACGCGCCGTCATACTTGGGAGGTTTGACGCACGCAGATGTTGTGTCGCTTCCCGGCGCGTCGGCCTTCAAATCCTTCAGTCACCTGCCGACGACGTCCTCCATCGTGGCGTACAGGGACTTGACGCTGCTGTCGCCCTGTCCCTCCAGGTTGTTTACGCGGGTCCCAAGTTCTTGGACGTTTTCAACCATGGCTTTCAGGGACCTGGCGTTATTGTCGGCCTTTTCCTCTAAATCATTAAGGCGGTCGTTTGCTTGACCCATCCGCTTGCCCAGCTTCGGGACGTCATCCCTCACGCCGGCCAACTGTTCCTCAAATTTGGCGGCGAGGACCGTGGCCAGACTGTCATTCGCTGCCCTCAATTTCTGTGGTCTTTTCGGTCTTTATTTCTTCCATATTCTCGGTGATGTTGTCGTTGGCGGTGTTCATTTTTTTAACCCTGCGGCCAGGTATTTATTTGCAGCTTTCGGCCTTCATTTCTACCATCTTCTCGGTGATGCTGTCGTCAGCCCTCTTCATTTGTTTCAACTCTGCGACCAGGTTGTTATTTGCCGCTTCTGTTTTTGCAGCGAGGTTGACATTCATTGCCTTCATTTCTGTCAGTTCCGCCTTCATTTCCATAATCTTCACCAAAATCTTTTACAATGCGGCGTCCATGGCTGTAATGTTCGGTGATGTTGTCGTTCCACTTCTGACACCAGTGTGACTTTCTGGGTTCGTGAAATTTGAAGTCCAAATCCAACTCAACAATGTTCTTTATTTCCTCTGAATTACAGTCGGAACACTTGCCAATTACACAGAATTACGTAATGCACACAATTACAATTCAACAGTTCGTCTGTCACAGGTCCACTGCACTCGCAGGTCTGATGCACGTTCACAGTCTTCTTGTCCGTTAAGTCACTCGGCGCATCTCACGCTGTTCACCAAGAACTGCCTTTCCTCCAGCCCGACGCGTTGCTTATATAGAGCCAACTGGCCAATCTAGAAGGTTCCGGATTAGATGAATATCCTGTATTTTCGAACTCAGGGGGAGCGGAAAGAGACGGCACAGTGATGTTTTACCAGCCAAACCTCGTAACCGCTATAAGACAAATGGGTGGACGTGGGCAAACGTCTCCCGTCTGGCCCCATCGCCGGCCGGCTCCACAGGAAGTCGCGACGTTCGGGTGACAATATGGACCTGTTATGTTGACCCCTCACTTATAGCAGACATTTCTCAATCCATTTCAACTTGATTTATGCTGGTGCTGAGTGAAATTGTGACAGTAAACAGTTACTGTTAATATTTATACAAATATATGGACCTGTTATGTTGACCCCTCACTTATAACAGACATTCCTCATCCCATTTCAACTTGATTTATGTTGGAGGTGAGTGTAATTGTGGCAGTAAACACCTACTGTTAATATTTGTACACATATATGGACCTGTTATGTTGACTCTTCACTTATAACAGACATTCCTCAACCCATTTCAACTTGATTTATGTTGGAGCTGTGTGTAATTGTGACATTAAGCGGTTATTGCTAATATTTATACACATACATAGACCTGTTATGTTGATAGATACATATAAGATGGACACAACTGTAGCCTTCCACAATGGTACTTCTTCATCACTTGAGTTTTTGGTGAGGGCGTTGGAGCTGAGTGGAGTTGTAGCACTGCACCAATACAATGGCACCTACTCTTCACTTCTGGACATAGCTCCTCTCTTGGCTGCACTCAGTGTAAATGCATGGGACAACCAAGAAGTGCGAATTACCATGTTGTATAATGATACTGCGCAACACTCCTTGCCAATCATCATGAATCTTCTGAGTAATGCTGTGTACAGGTAACATTCCGCATTGTATTTATTTTTTATTGAATGAACCAAAAATATTACTGCTTCCTGTACTGGCTTTCTTTCTTCAGGTTAGCAATGGGCCTCAAAGAAAGGAATAACAGCTACATTATGGTCAAGTCACATCCATTTGAGCAAATAAGAAGAGCACCTAAGTGGATTATATTTGTGCCAGGAATTTTCTTAGTCGGGGCCCTTATTTCAATAGCAAGTGATTATGCTCAAAATATATTTGTGGATAAACAGGTGAGTTCAAGTGCTCATTGTCAAGATGTATCAATACTTTCCTATAAAATTCGAAATGTCATCAGGTCTGTGTTTCTCTACTGAATGCTTTTTTCAGCTTAATTTTAGTGCTCATAACTGGCCAATGCCGGATAGATAACCTAAACTCAGCCCAGGTACGTTTACTTTCCAAACCTTATTTAATTTCATTAATCATTTGTGTTTAGTGTCTCTTGTGAGAATACATCTTGCAGAGAGTTACTAAAAAAATTAAAGATTATGCCTGTAGCCTGTATATACATGCTAGAAGGAATTTACTATGTTCAACAACACAAACATACATTAATCAAAAACAGTCAGTTACATGATCATCAAAGAAGACATAGGCAAACCTACACATTCAACAACATAGAACTAATTTAGCAAAGAATAGTGCACTCCACAATGTTATAAAACTATACAAGAAATTACCATCAAATATAAAAATTACCAAAGATAATAAAGTATTTAAAAAACAGTTTGTGTCATTCCTGTTACAAACCTCATTTTATTCAGTGACTGAATTCACAGACATGTAATTTTGATTATCTATCATCTTATATTTTGAATCTTTAACCAAATCATTTAAATAAGATTAGGTGTTGTAAACATTAGTTGTCAGGTACCTTAACTTTAAATGTATTTAAGTAAACTGTATATTTATCATTTTAGTAAATAGTATGTCAACCTGACAAAGCCATGAAAATGTCAAAATATTTTTCAAACGGTGAATAAAGAATACATTACAATACAATACAAAAGCGTGTAATGTCTATCTCAAACTTGAACAATCCTATAATAAACATATAGTAGTTGAGAAACAAGGAGGCACACATACTATAACTGAATGAGTATAGGCAGCTGATTAGTAGAGGAAAATTCATGGGGTTCCTGGTGCGCATACCCAAAGACCATTTCTGTGTCAATAGGAACAGCAATTCATATTTTACATGATGAGTTGGAGATGTTGGACAACAGGCAGGTGCACTTTCGACTTTCAAGATGAGTTTGCAGCTATTTAGGCAAAGTATGAAGGACCTTTAATGTGAGTTGCTATGGCCAATGAGGCCTCGTTTCATCATTTTTATCTGGAAACCAAGAAAAATGAACACAGTGTGTTGCTGCTCGTGAAACTGGTTCAGTGAAGGCAAAGATGATCCCATTATACAGAAAAATGATGCTAAAAGGTTTTTTTGGTCCTAAGGGTAAAATGAAAGAATGATTATTTGAAAATAATACTATGAGTTATTGGCCCATTAGACAAGAAGTTGCACCATACTTGGTCTCATTTGGTGACAAACAAAGTGCAGTTTCACAAACGAGAAAACACTAACACATTGATGTGGCATTGTTGATGGCAATACCAGTTGTCTTAAGAATTGGTACTGCACCGTCACCCTATATTGTGACTTTGTTGGTTCGTAGAATTAAAAGTCAAGTTTGCAGAAATTCAAAATATCCTTTATTTCCGTAGAAACGCACTTTTGGTGAAACTTTGCAAATACACTTACGTACACATATACATTCTTCGTCAATTTTGCCTGCGTAAAAAACAAAAGAGTTCACTTTGAAAACACAGCTGCAGCACACGAATCAGTACCGATTACGATTCTGTCATTAGGTCTCTGTCCAACCATCTAACCGCGGTTTCTTCTTATACGTCCATTCATGATTCCAGACATTTATGGAATGTTCTGTAACAATCAAGACAGTACTAGACCAAAGACAAACCTTCCAGGTATCTATCTTTCTCTTTATTGGTTTCGGCTCAGTATGATTTCTTCCTGTTCCATAGAAGAAATGGTACGTGATAACAAAGATGTCTTTATTGAGATAGAGGTGCATTTTGTATTTTTAGGAGAGGTTAAAAATTGTAGGAATTTCAAGAGAAGTGTATAATCCTTGAAAGGGGATTATTTTCAGAAATAATTTGATTGTGTTTAAAAAAATTGTCATACGGTATGCGTTAAAATATACATTACTCATTTTCGCGCAGTGCACATGCGCACGCCTGAGCGTCTGCGTGTAGTTACACCGCCATGATGTGTAGTTAGGTGTGCTCTGTGATTGGGAGTGACAGTCTCACGACGGAGTGAAAGGTGTTTATAGTGGAGTATTATTTTCGCTCGTTACCGGAAACGGTAATCAAGGCGGGCCGAGTTTAAAGTTAGTAGCGAAACAATTTCGTGAACACTTCAATAAGCCAGCACCTAGAAACACAGTTATGCTGTCTGTTGTTAAAAAATATTTGTCGAGGCGATGTCTTTGGCGAAGAACCCTGAAATTAAACATCAGCAATACATTACTTCGACGATTGTTTAAAGAGATAAGTGGATTTCCGTACCGAATACAGGTTGGGCAACGACTGACGGAGCACAATAGGCATGTCGGGGTAGAACATTGTGCACGATTTTTGGCCATGATGTACGAGGATACAGATTTATTGTTCAATATGTGGTTCTCCGATAAAAGTCACACTCATTTGGACAGTTTTATCAATCGCCAAACAACCCGCTTTCTTGGTTTTGAGACGCCAGACACTACAGTCCAGAAACCAGTACATAGTGAGCATGTGGCGATTTGGTGTGCACTGTCAGGAAAAGGTGTGCTAATTCCGTACTTCATAGAGAATGATAATGGTGAACCTCTTATTGTTAACCAGGAAAGCTATAGGAACCTGATGATCAGGCCATTTATTCAGGATCTAAGAAGGTTTTGTCGTGCCAGGTACATGCAGATGAATAGACGGTGGTTCTATCAAGACGAGGTGACCTGCCACACCAATTGACAGTCTATGGTTATGCTGCAAGAAACCTTTCCCGTCAACGTCTTAGAATGAAACATCTACATACAAAACAAGGATTTATACATTTATTGTCAGGATATGGACCGTATAGTATGTATTTTATGAAAATAAGGAGGAAGTAAACGGATAGTTGTGGTATTTGTGAACTTCAGGATACTCCGGAACATGTATTGTTTGAATCCAAAACACATGAAGATCAACTTAGTGAACAAAGGCAACTTTTAGAAAGCAAACTTTTAGGTGAGATCCTTAAAAAGAAATAAGATTGTGAAATCTTAGAGGAACTTGCAGGTAAGGTATCAAGACTAGGGCTGGAACAATACCTGGAAGAAAAGTAAAGAGGACAACATAGATTATTAATAGGAGAAGCAGATCACCAACCACTGAGGATGTCAGAAAGATTGAGGCAGAATAGTAATCGAATGGACTAGTGGAGGAGCAGACGATTCTACCCAACCCACCTCAGAACCTGAAGGAGCCCGTGATGATCAACCGATGCTGACAACTTTGGATACTGAGGACAACATACATTATAAATGGGGTAAGTAGATCACCAACAACCAAGGATGTCAGAAAGATTGAGGCGGAATAGTAACTGAATGGACTAGTGGAGGAGCAGTCGTTTCTACACTCAGATGACAACCTACTTCAGGACCAGGAGGAGCCCGTGATGATTAACCTATGATGTCAACTTTGAACACTCATGGAAGGATAGAGGCTGGCAGATGTAGAATGGAACAACTCGTGATCAACAGGAAGAAATATGATCAACCCAATTTAAGTTAGGTCAGCAATCTTGTTAAATAATGAAATTAACTTTTTAATTTTAGGCAGATGCTTTTAATTGGTTTAAAATATTTAGTTTTATAATTTGTATAAGATTGCTGAATAGGTTAGATTTATATTGTCAGCTGCTGGAAGTCAGCAGCATTAGGTCAGCCAGGTCTCTTCTTCTCTTGTCCTTTGTTTCTTCGTTCCTCCTACTGTCTGGATTGATAATTTGTTGGCAAGCGGCTATATCAGAACTTCTCATCATAACAATCATGGATAGTTACTTTAATGATAATCAGTTACAGGACAGGGGCTTCGAAACCCCAGAACCAATCGCTGTCGTTAGTGGGCAGGCAGACTCCACCCGACCGTCATCAAGCGACTGCCATAATACTATTCATTTGACACTTCAGGCCATGGATACATCCGATGCCTCTGGAGTTGTTCCTCATGATCAACCAGGGACTGACCTCAAAGCTTCCTCAGCACCAAGTGGACCAACAAGCAATATTTCTGGTTGCCAAAGGACAGTGGCCCCGTCTTCGGTGTCCACCTCAGGGTCTCCATCATCGGAGATTTCTGTATGTGCACTGTCTTCCTTAAGACAACCTGGAGGTCGCGTTAAACGCTCTAGTGCAGCACTTGTTGAAAATGAGGATGAAGTTAGCTTTTCCGACTTGATCTCTCATCTCTCTGAAGCGGCTTCTGACTTATAGAACTCATTGGCACAAATGTAAATACGAAAATGGAAATCAAAGTGAAAATTCGGAGATCAAAATCTGCCGCAGGTAGTGGGCCGCCAACCAAATCCAAACTGAAATGTAATCCCATCCAATCGCAGACCATTGGTGTACAAACTGCTCCTGAACTGTTATTGGCTGATCTCTATAATCTGGAACCAGCGTACCGCTCCAAGGTAGAACAGCAAATTTCCTCGGGAATGCGAGCGTCTCTCTCCTACGTCGATAGTCCTGAACGACTGAAATGCCTGTTCAGGAATGTTGGGATTGTAGAAGGGAATCCGCTTCAGGCAGGTAACGAAGAGGATTTAACCCATATCACTGATGATCCCTCGATGCGTAAGGCATCAACCGACTGTTCCGCGAATGCTACCCCGAAATAGTGGACCTAGTCAACCTGTATGAGGAGTACCCTAGCGCAGTGTACTTTTCTTCCATTTCTAAAATGCCGATGGAAGGAGGTTTCCGGAGTAAGTAATGCTACATTATCAAGCTTTCTGTGACTACACCTCTGGAAAAGGGAGACACTCTCCAGCTTTTGAGGGAACGCTTTAACTGTCTGCGTGCTTTGGCCTGCAAATATGGGAAGCGAAATATTCGGCTTCCACTACCGGTGAGTGTGACATGTTTGTGACAAGGAAACTTTTGGAATATGCCTTTGTAGACACAGACATCTCGGTCTACCTGCATGTCCCTCGATCTCTAAAAATGTCACCCGATGCTGGAACTGGAGGGCCCCATCCTGGATCATCCCCGGAAGCCTCAGGCCTAGACATTGGAGCAGTTATTATTCATCCTGGGACCCGAACATGTGCGGAACTTTTGAAGGAGGTCAAGAGCAGTGTCAAACAGGAGAATGTTGACCTGGAGGTGCATTGCATCCGCAAGACCCGTGGACGAGAACTGCTTCTTACCGTTAATGGGGGAGCTGATAAGGCCAAACCACTGAGGAAGGCCCTTGCATAATCCATTAATGACACGGCTGTGCGCTGTACCCGTAGAATGGACACGATACTGCACATCCATGATATTGATACCATCACCACGGAGGCTGAAGTCCAGGAATATATTTCCGCGTTCTGGGAGTGAGGGGAGCAGATCTGCGGGTCATGTCTACTCAACCCAATATGACGGAGGGACAAATAGCCACAGTTGTCTTACTTTCGGAGCTTGGGCGCCGCCTTACCCAATTAGGGTCTTTCCGCATCGGTTGGTGTTCCTGCAAGGTTCAGAAACGGGTTTTCATACCACAAATGTTTTTACTGCCAAGGGTTTGGACATCGTGCACATAACTGCAGTGGACCTGATAGAGGAAACGCTTGTCTCAATTGGGGGAAAGATGGTCACTTGGCTGCCAATTGCACTTCCGAACCCTATTGCCTGATGTGTGCCATCTCGCGACATAGAGTTGGCACCCATCACTGTACCGCAAGTTGGTCGACGTTGCTCGGGCCCAACGTCTTCATACAACGCCCTGAAAACTTCCCAAATGTTGAATGCTGCAGAGACGACAGATTCGGAACCAGTTACCCAGACCGGTGCTTGGAACTTATTAATCACCTGTTGAAAACTGGCAATTTCCCGTCTGAATGGAAGCAGGCGCAACTTCTGTTGCTCGAGAAACCACAGCAGGAACATGGGACTAGCACCTCTCAACCCATCTGTCTCCTCAGTGTACTGGGTAAACTCTTTGAACGTCTGGTACTGGGACGCCTCATCAATGAAGTCGAACGCACCCGTGGATTAGCTGAAGCACAACACGGTTTTCGTATGGGATGGTCCACCCTTACCGCCCTGGGTAAAGTGCAGGAACTAGTGGAGGGAGTCCAATCACATCCCCGAGGCCGGAGTCCAAAGTGTGCTCTTATAACCCTTGATGTCCGAAATGCCTTCAACTCTGCGCCATGGGGAGGCATTTTATCGCAGCTCAGTTCACGGCAGCTAGCATCATATCTCTACAGTCTGCTAGCCAGCTACTTGGACGATCGGTTCCTACTTGTAGGCAGTCACAGTCAAATGTACGTGACTTGCGGAGTCCCGCAGGTCTCATTACTGAGCCCCACCCTGTGGAACGTCTACTTTGATGGAATTCTGAGATCACCCATTCCCCCAGGGGTCAGGCTTACAGTCTACGCCGACTACCTCGCTCTCACTATCATTGCCCCTGATGCAGTTTCTCTGAAATTACCTGCCAATGCAGCTCTGGCAGAACTAGCTTGTTCCCTGACTGCCAGGAAATTAGGATTGGTGCCGCACAAGAAAGAAGTGGTACTGCTGGCAGGAAGGTCCAAGCTATAAACCTTGGTAATCCAGAGTCAGGATTCCCTGAAGTACTTGGGCATACATCCAACCCACAACATGCACATGGGTACTCACGTACGATCTATCGTTAGAAAGGCCAACGTAGCCGTCGCGCATTTAAGTAGAATATTGCCGAATATAGGAGGCCCTAAGGAAACCAGTCGCAGACTTCTCTTCTCAGTTGTCTCCTCTATCCTGCTCTATGGTGTGAACATGTGGCAAAAGGCACTTGACCGCAAACTGTATACCACTCAGCTCCTCAGCGTGCAGCGCAAGGTTGCGATATGGATTACCAGCGCGTATCGGACGACTTCAACCAAGGCATTACTGGTGTTGGCCAAAACGCCTCCTATTACTTTGTTGGCGGAAGCGCGCCTCTTAAGGGAGCGGACTGAGAACGACCGAGCTGAGGCCCGGCAGCAGCTATTGGAACAGTGGCAGTAGTAATGGGATATGGATGACGGAACCGCCCGCTGCAATCGACGTTTAATCCGCGACATTACATCTTGGTATACGCGCAGAAGAGGCTGCGTCAACTTCTCTTTAACTCAGTTTCTCACAGGACATGGATGCTTTAGGGACTATGTCCACCGTTTTGGCCTAAGCGCCACTGACGAATGTGTCTACTGCGGCAAAGTCAACAACGTGGAGCACACGCGCTTCGAATGTGTTCGATGGCAGCATCTGCGCCAACAGGCGGAGTTAAAGCTAGGAGAGTTTACGCCTTCTCAGGTGGTCTCCAGCATGCTGACATCTACGTTCTGTAATGTAATTTCTCAGCTGCCCCGACGAATTCTATCCTGTAATTGCCGTGAAATGGAAGACGTTTGAGACCTAAAATGACTATTTGAGACAGTCACTAACATCTTGAATCCCCTCTTCTTGAAGTAATGCCGCTGGGCAGTTCCGAGAAGCACAAATATGACTTTTACAGGGGTTTTTTAGTTGGTAAGAATCCACCTCGCCAGAGGCGTCTTTGTTCGTGACGTTCTTAATTTATTGCAGAGGAATACCTTTATTTTAGCAGTAACCAAGGAAACTGATTTTGTTGACTGTACTCGATAGAGCTGTATTCATATCACTAGATGAATTTATTGCACACGCTACATTTCTTATGTGAATAATCATGAAGAAGACAATACATTTAATATTTGAGATAAACTAAAAGATTCTTTCATTGCAACAACAAGCTGCACGCAGACACACAACGAAGCACATCACATGTTTCAAAAAGTTCTGTAACTCTAAAGGAAGAAGAAGCCTCTTTTTTGAGCGCTGGCGATTAACATGATCGGCTGGCCGTATAACCGGCGACCAGTGAAATATTCATGCGCCCGCCGGAACAAATGACGATAATGGCGCAAACATAGTGGGGCCCCAAAAACTGAACAGTTTTTTAATTTAACATACACACATTTTGAAAATAATCACTGTTGTTCTTGAACTGGCAGAGGACACAGTTTCACAATGGGATGCCTATATTCACCCTTAGAAGTTAGCACTGTAGCTACCCGCACTAAACCATCACCACCAGGATGAGTCTGTGATGATTCCAAGTTCCCAATGCAGAGGAGATGAATTGTCTTCCATTAGTAGGACCATGGCGTCTGCCTTAAGATTTTCACTGGAACTGGACCACTTTTGCCTCTGCTGGAGTGAATGTAGATAGTCGGTTGACCACTGCTGCCATAGATGTTGTAGACGATGTTGGCGCTGTTGCCACTTCTGTAACTGATTCAGATTGTCAGAACAAGGTGATGGTATGGAAGTTAATGGTTCTCCAATGAGGAAATGACCTGGAGAAAAGTAGGAAGTATCAAAAGGATCATCAGTAAGGCGTAGCAATGGACGGGAGTTCAAGCAATCCTTAATTTGAATTAGTAATGTGGTTAGTTGTTCATAGGTCAGTACTTGTGTACCCATTACTCTACGAAGATGATATTTCATAGATTTCACTGCAGCCTCATGTAATACTCCAAAGTGGGGTGAGCTGGGTGGTATAAAATGCCATGTGCATTCATTAGATAAAGCGTAGTCTTGTACAATCTCTTGGTGCTTGCGAGATTGCAAAAGTAGTCTAAGTTCTCTAGTTTGTTGTTAGCACCTACAAAATTTGTGCCATTGTCACTTAGGATCTCTTTATACAATCCTCGTCTAGCTGTAAACCTTCGTAAGGCAGCAACAAAAGCATCAGAAGTCATGTCTGAAACCATCTCAGTGTGAATTGCCTTTGTGGATAAACAGACAAAGACAGCTATGTAGGCCTTCACCTGACTTGCTGCGAGGCGAGCCATAACGTAGGAAGAATGGACCAGCGTAATCAACTGCAATTCGTAGGAAGGGTCTCGCTGGAGTCACTCTGTAGGTAGATAGATCGCTCATTAATTGTTGAGCTCCCTTGGCCTTGAGTTTGAAGCACGGCAGGCACTTCTCAAGGACTGACTTAAGAGTTTCTCCTATTCTTGGTACCCAATACCGTTGTCGAAGAGAAAATTGGAAGCATGCAAAAGTTTACCATGTTCACTTTCAATAATTAGTTTGGTAAGATGATGCTTAGGAGGTAAGATGAGCTGATGTCTTGACTGCAAGGAAATTTCAGCCTTGTCAATTCTTCCCCCTACTCGGAGTAAACCTTCATTGTCGACAAATGGATGCAAAGATTTCAATGAGCTTTTAGTAGGAACGTGCCCTTTATCACTAAGTTTTGTTAACTCTGTGATATAAGCTGATTGTTGAAAAAGTTTAATGCAGCAGTGCAATGACCGTTGAAGCTCAGGTGCTGAGAGAGGACCTTGCCGTCTCGTGTTGCTGTTTGTACAGTTGAATGCAAATCTCAGCATGTGCTCTGTCACTCTCTGCAGGCGTAACAATTTTGAAAAACTGAAATGATATCATCACTTTCTGTAGTGACCATCAAGCATGCAGTAGTGCATTTCTCAGTAGCATCTTGAATATCTAATCGTTTAGGTTGTTCTGGCCAAGCTGCACAGGGTTGTGATATCGAATCAGGACCTTTCCACCACATGTAATTTGAGGCAAGAGCTCCTCTCGAAATGAGATCTGCTGGATTATTTTGAGTAGATACACATCGCCAAGCAGCAGTTTCTGATAACCCTTGTATTTTTGAAACTCTGTTGGCTACAAAATCTTCCATTTTGGTGGATTGGATTTAATCCATGCTAGAACAATCATAGTGTCCGTCCATAGATAGTTCTGTGAATTCTGCAGCTTAAGGTTAGCTACAACCTTGTAAAGTTTAGCGAGTAGTAAAGCACCACAAAGTTCGAGCCAAGGAGTGGTTTGTTTCTTTAATGGTGCAACCTTGGATTTGGAGCAAAGAAGTCTGGTTTTCACCTCATTGCAGCTGTTCATATAACGAAGATAAATACAGGCACCATAAGCCTTTTCTGAGGCATCGCAAAGCCCATGTATTTGTATGTACCTGTGATTAGGACGTGTCTTGGAATACGTATAGCATGAATGATGGACAATGTCTCGCAGAAATTTAGCCATTGTTGGATGAGGTGAGATGGTATCAATTCATCCCAACCGAGTTTTTCCAACCAAAGAGATTGTAGAAACATCTTGGCATTTATGACAATAGGACTCACTAGGCCTAAAGGATCAAAAATAGATGATATGACAGAAAGTATGCTTCGTTTGGTGTAGCTAGAATTTATATTATTCTGAAGAGATGGATTGGCTTGTATTTGGAATTGATCTGTTCCAGGATGCCAGAGGAGACCAAGAGCATGCGCATTTTCACTGCTATCCAATGAAAGTGGAAGTTGTGTCTCTCTGTGTTCTGGTGGAATGGATTTTAAAATATCTTAATGATTAGTACACCATTTCCTAAGTGGGAATCCGCCACTGTCTAACATCTGAAGTTGCTGCCTCTGAATATGTAAAGCTTGCTGTACATCATTATGACCACATACGCAATCATCTACGTAGAAGGATTCACGGATAGCTTGAGAAGCTAGTGGATATTTAGCCTCTTCCTCTGAAGCTAGTTGATGCAAAGTCCTTATGGCCAAAAAGGATGCAGGTTTGGTACGATATGTGACTCTAGTAAGAGCTCAGCCCATGATAGGTTCATCTTTGTTTTCTCGCCATAACATTCTTTGGAGATCTTGCTCATCAGGATGCGTTTTCACTCGCCTTTATATCTTAGAAATGTCAGCTGAGAATGCATAGACATAAGTTCTGAAGCATAAAATTATGGAGAGAAGGTCATCGTGAATAGTAGGACCCAACTTCAGCACATCATTCAAGGATAGTCCTGAAGATGACTGCGCAGATGCATCAAATATCACTCTGGTGCGAGTAGTAGTAGACAAAGGTTTGAAAACTGCATGATGCGGAAGATAGTAACAAGGTTCGCCTTCCTTTGGTGGTGACACTAGCTTCATGTGCTCCATGGATTCATATTCAGAGCAAAATTGAGTGTAATCTTCTTTAAGTGTGATGTCGTTTTGAAGACGTCGTTCTAAGTGCATAAAGCGATTGATGGCTTGCTATCTAGATTCACCTGAGCGATTTTTGCCCTCCTTGACGGGTAGACGAACTGCAAAGCTACCATCGGCATTACGAGTGGTTAGTTTTACATAGTATTCTTCACACTCCTTTTCCTCCTTAGTAAGAACATGCTGAGGAAATTCTTCCAAATCCCAGAAACGTCTTAACTGTGTGTCAAAGTTGCCAGTGCTGATGAAGAAATTATGCTGAGGCGAAGACTTAGCCTTGTACTTGTATGAAGACCTTGGAATAGGGCCTGATATTATCCAACCGAGGGCTGTGCTGGCTAGTATAGGATGTCCTTGTCTCTTTAAGGTTTTCCCATGCATTAACTCGAAGGATACGGAACTTCCGATTAGGATCTCAACTTCATCAGGAATGTCGAACCTAGGAATATTCCAGTTGCACAAATTGATATGTGTGGAAGGTAGTTTTCCTGTTATACGAGGAAGTACTAGACATTCAATTTTAGTCTTAAAATCATGTACCATAGATTTCAGGTTGACCTGAACATGGTGAGTGGCCGTAGAAATGGTGCCATTTATACCATTGATAGGCGTATCAGCTGTCACCTTGTTAAGCTGTAAGCGCTTCGCAAGATCTGCAGTTATGAAATTGGATTGACTGGCAGAGTCGAGGAGAGCTCTACATTGTATGAGATTGCCATATGTCTTCCACTTGCACTAGAGCGGCGGCAAGCAAAACCTGCTGTGTGGATTTTGATTTAAAAGAACAGTAGCTAGATGGCGCTTCAATCGTTCTATTAGAATCATTTACAGGACTAGATGAATTTGCACGTGAAGCATTTTCTCTGTTACTATCATGAAGCAACTTGCTGTGAGTGGTTGAGCTACAATTGCAGTATGAGGCACGATTACATTTACTTGATATGTGATTAGGAGCAAAGCAATTGGCACAAAGGCGCTTGGATTTAATGAAAGTCCAACGCTTATGCACATTAAGGTTTTTGAAGTTATCACAATTATGCAGCATGTGATTGCACTGACAAAATGGACATACACGATCACTCGTGAATAAGTGAGAGTGTTTACTGTCTCTGCTCTTGGGCTTAGCAGAGTGCAAATCAGTCTTAGGCTTAACTACCGTCTTGTTACATGCAGTGTTAGCAATCAATTCAAAAGAGTGTGCTCTTGCTTCTAAACATTGCATAAGATCCTTCAAAGATGGGAAGTTTTGAGAATCTGTTTTACTCTCTCATTCTCTGCGTGTGGTGTCAGACAAATGTTCTAGGAGAAGTTTCATTAAAATGATTTCATGCAAAGGCACTTCAAGCTTTAATGCTTCAATGGCATTAAAGTTATTTTGAAAATGGTTGAACAAGGTACGTAGTTCATTTACTGTTTACTTATGCATTACTGGCAGTGCTAATAATTTTTTATATGAGCTGTAGCTATTAATCTTGTATTGTTATAACGTGAGCATGTGAGCTCCCATGCTACATCAAAATTTTCGCTAGTGACAGGTATGTTCTGTATTAGTGTATGAGCTTGTCCCTTGAGAGAGGAAAGTAAGTAATGATATTTCTGAATAGCATCTAAAGCTTGGTTGTTTACTACTAAGGTTGTAAATGTGTCATAGAAATGTTTGAAATGAGTGACATCACCCTCAAATTTAGGTAATTGTATCACAGGCAGTTTGATAACTTTAGCTGCTTGTGACGATTGCGACTGCACTGTGTGCTGCGAATGTCCAGAACCATTTACTTGCTGTTCATGATCCTGTGTTAATTCAGCTAACCTATCCTTCAATTCGAGGTAACTTTCTTGTTTCCTCGTTGTGTTCTGCATGCATAACTAATTCAGTTTCCGCTTCCACAAGATTTTCAATTTGGGTCTGAATAGCTTCATATTTGTCCCAAATTTAACTTAAGTTATCGAATTTAGCTCTCAATATGAAAATGTTGATCTATTCTGGCAATTTATCAAGTAATTTTCGAACAAAGGTAAATTCTCTTTTGATTATACCCCTTCTTTTGACAAGAGCTTTCAAATCCTGCTCCATATTGAATGGTTATGAGACTTGCTTAAAGGAGAGAAAGAAACAAAAGGAATGTTCTGACCTGAAATGTGTTGCGATGCTGTATTCTGCATCGTTGCGAATGAAATGCTGATCATCTGCTGCGTAGATCCCGATGCCTGGCGTCCTGGGGTCCACTGATGTACATCCATGCAGAAGAAACTTTTGCGTTGCACAATAAATATCGGCCGTGAAGGACCAATGTTCGTGTCGTGCTTCATTTAATGCAGAGGACCACCTTGATTTTAGCAGTAACCAAGGAAACTGATTTTGTGGGCTGTACTCGATAGAGCTGAATTCATATCACTAGATAAATTTATTGCACACGCTACATTTCTTATGTGAATAATCATGAAGAAAACAACAATAAATTTAATATTTGAGATAAACTAAAACGGTTCTTTCATTGCAACAACAAGCTGCACGCAGCCACACAACGAAGCACATCACATGTTTCAACATGTCTGTAACTAAAGGAAGAAGAAGCCTCTTTTTTGAGCACTGGCAAGTCACATGATCGGCTGGCCGCATAACCGGCGCCAAGTGAAATATTCAGGCGCCCGCCGGAACAAATGACGATAATGGCGCAAACAATCTTTCATAAGATTTTTTCCCTGTATAAAAAATCGACCACCACCACCCCCACCCCTACCACCAACCCCCCCCTCCCCCCCCCCCTCCCCCCCCACCACCACCAGCACCACCATTTCAGGGTGTGTTCTCAGTTACAAACAACAAGCATGGCCAGTAATAAAGTTTATTTACTTTGAATTAGCCAGAGAGCCACTCATACTTATCATAATTACTTATACTATAATACCTTTTATAAGGGTTCTTATTTTTTTCCTTTTGTTCACATTGCAACTGTGGAAGAGCTGGAGAAGGACTACCATGTTTTATAATTACCAACTTATCCTCGTACTGCAAGAATGATCTTTGCACTAACTTTTTAATTACACAACTGTCTGGGTACACTGTACACTATGAAATAACACTAATACGGCTGTTGAGGACAGTTTAACAATCACACAATAATTGAAAACACGCTCTTTCTTGCCCGTAACTCCACGTGCTATGCTAAATTCCAAAGCCAGTGGTATCCGTACGGTACATTTCGAAGAAGCTCCTATGAGTGTTGAGATGTAAGGTTCGACACCTTGGTGTGTTGAATCCTGCATTCCTTCCCCTCGTCTGCCCCTTACCATAGAGACGGCTGCAACAGTAGCTACCGAAGCTCTGACACACAGAAAATGAAGCTAGTTACAGTGGAGTAATAAATATTACACAAATGAAAATATTTGTAAATTAATTTATTTAACAATTTTAGTTATCAATTTAATTTCTAAATTTATTTGTTTAAATTGTCATCAGGTTGATATTGGAAAGAAGAAACGTAGTTTGGAAACCAGAAAGATAGAACAATTTCGTAAAATTAAATATAAACAAATTGATAATTCGGCCGTTGGAGCTCACTTTTGGTCATTTAACCATGAAATAGATCCCGAAGTTAAATTATTCAAACAATTAAATGTTCCCATAGATTTAATAGTGTGGAAAAAATATTTATTTAAAAAATTAAAATCGCATAATTAATTCTGACATTCCAGCAATTGATTCTGTTTTTAGCTTTGTTTCGTCTTCAGATTTTGGTAATACGAAAAAGCATGGTATCCTTTTCGACGAAGTGTGTTGACTGATGATATGGGCAAATGTTCATGAAATCGATTTTACCAAGAAGAAAGAAGTATGAACATCAAGTTCTTAAGACAAGTGGGCATTAATTAACAAGTAGTCTTATTTGTGTAATACCGAAGCTCTGTTTGCCCCTCTGTTTCAGTGATAGGGAACGAGAGATATTCCACCCTAGGCACTAATTGGGGAACTGGCTAGTATTGAAATTATTATTCATATTTCTTATTAATTACTACTTTATTTTCGATATGGGCTTCGGTGATAGCTTCAATAGCCCATAATATACGTCACTGATAGAAGCCACCCAAAAGGTGATAACAAATAGGCAATTAAATTCATAAATATAAAAGTTGTAACTTCACTTAAGCTGACAAAGGCAATAAGATTGTAATCTTAAACAAATTGGACTATATTAATAGAGTAGGACGTTTAATTCTAGGAGAAGGTAATAAGAATTAAAATGGCCCATCAAAATCTTGCATTACAAATGTCAACAAAACGCTTAATAAATTAAAAATCATACCAAATAAACAAAAGCATCTTATAAAAATCAGTAATCCAGTTTTACGTAGAATTTTTGATTTATCTAAACTTAATAAAGATGGAAATAAAATGAAACCCATTACAAATTTTATAAATTCACTGACTTACCTACAACCCAGCTAAATCGTTCAATAAAATGTTTAGTACACAAAATACATATATGTAACAAAACTTCACTTGTCTAACAAAATTTATGTAAATTTCAGGGAATTGTAAACTAATGTCATCCGAACGTCGGAACTCCCTATAGAACCGACCGGCAGCAGCAGGAAACGGTAGGCGTTCGTCACGCCCAGTCATTTGTCTTATAGCGGTAACGAGGGTTGGCTGGAAAAACATCACTGTGTCGTCTCTTTTCGCTCCACCTGAGTTCTCGAACTTACGGGATATTTCATCTAATCCAGAACCTTCAGATTGGCCAGCTGACCCTATATAAGCAGCACGTCGGACAGGAGGAAAGAGAGTGCTTGACAAACAGCGAAGTAGCGCCGTGTTAGTGAACGAGAAGACTGTGCAGTGGAAGAATTTACGTAATTGTGAGCGTACAGTGGAACTGCAACGGACGAACTGGTGAATTGTAATTGTGTGCATTACGTAATTCTGTGTAATCGGCAAGTGTTCAACTGTAAGTAGGTGGAAATAAAGAACATTGTTGAGTTTGTGTAATTGGACTTTTCATTTCACGAACCCACAAAGTCACACTGGTGTCAGGAAGCGGGACCATAACATCACCCAACATTACGCCCATGGAATCGGCATTGGAAATGCTTTTGGAGAAGATGAACGAGTTAACAGCGAAGTCGGAGGTGGCAAATAACAACCTGGCCGCAGAGTTGAAACAAATGAAGATGGCCAACGACAACCTTACCGCCGAGTTCAGGGAAATGAAGACGGCAAATGTAAACCTCGCTACAAAAACAGAAGCGGCAAATAACAACCTGGCCGCAAAGCTGGAAGAAACGAAGACGGCTAACGATAACCTAACGGAGAAGATGGAAGAAATGAAGGTTGCGAACGAGGCCCTCGCCGCCAAATTTGAGGAACAGTTGGCCGGCGTGAGGGATAACGTCGCGAAGCTGGGCAAGCGGATGTGTCGAGTAGACGACCGCCTTAATGGTTTAGAGCAACAGCCGACAATAACGCCAAGACCCTCAACGCCGTGGTGGAAGACGTCAAAGACCTTGCGAACCGCGTAAACAACCTGGAGGGAAAGGCCGACAGCAGCGTCAAGTCCTTGAACGCCATGGTGGAGGACGTCGTCGATAGGAGGCTGAAGGATTTGAAGGCCGACGCACCGGGACGTGACACAACATCTGCGTGCGTCAAACCTCCCAAGTATGACGGCGCGTCAACGTTTGAAGTCTTCCGCCGCCAGTTCGACACAGTGGCCAAGCACAGCAAATGGTCGCCAGAGGAGAAGGTCACACAGTTAATAGCTAGCCTCCTGGGACGGGCCGCGGAAGTCCAAAACGCGGTGCACACAACGGCGGTGCCCAAGGACATCTGGGAGACCCTAGAGAATCGCTTCGGAAACCACCGCTTAGTCGCAGCGTACTGCAGCTAGCTAAAGGCAAGGCCACAGCAGCCAGGGAAGTCGCTGCAGGAGTTCGCCCTGGAAGTTTAACAACTAGCAAGCAAGGCCCTAGTCGACCTCCCACCAGAGTTCGTATCCCGGGAAGCGGCCTACACATTCGTGGACGGGGTACGAGTTACGGATATTCGTCAGCGCCTAATGCTCGGCGATTACAAACGATCCACGAGGCCCTAACGGAGACATTAAGGATGGAGGCGGCCAAAGTAACAGCTATCCCGACGTCGAGAATGAGGAGTGTCCGCTACACCGGAGGCAGAAGACCAGCCGAGGGACGCCTAGTGACTTGTGTTGGGGGTGTGGACAGCCTGGACACCTGCAAAGAGACCGCCCACACCAGGATGAGCAGCCGGAATACGAGTAAGGGCCGTCATGGAGAGGGGCACGTCGGCGCCATCACCACCATCCCCTCGAGTGACACAGCGCGCCGTCAGCCGGCGTATGGATGTCAGCCTCATCGCGGACGGTTGGTTAAGAGGAAAGCCGTGCCGCGTGCTGGTGGACACCGGGGCGGCCGTGACCATCATCAGACCTGACGTGGCGAAGGGTTTGCCGACAAGGAAACGGAGCAAGCCATAACAGCTCGTCACGCCATCGGGCGACAGCTTGCTTGTGGAGAAGGAGGCCTTGCTGAAGCTGACCTTGGGAAGGAGCACCGTATGTCCATGGGTGTTCGTCGCGAAAGTGGCTGAGGAGGTGATACTGGGATTGGATGCCCTAAGGAGACATGAGGCAACGGTCGACGTCGGCAGCATGGTCCTACGGCTCAACGGAGAAGAGGTTATACTCCGTCAACCAGAAGAACGCCTTGGAATTTGCAGGGTCGTCTTGAACAAAGACAAGATTGTCCCCGCGAGGAGCGAGGTGGTGGTGACGGCGCGACTGGAGGGTCAGAGAACTAGGAATATGATGCTGGACCATAAGACGCCTGTACACGGACTGTGTGTAGCCAGGGCATTGCTGCCGTGCCGAGAGGAGGTGCCAGTGAGAATGCTGAATCCAACGGACACCAATCACGACGTCCAGGCCGGAACGAAGTTGGAAACGTGCGAGCCCGTGGTGAGCGTAAAAGCAATCGAGAAGACACAGGAGCCGGTGCAGACGCAACACCTGGGGCCCCGGCTAGAAGGCCTACTGGAGAGGGCGGCCGACCACCTGACCGCAGAACAGCTGGAGAAAGTTCGACAACTGCTGAGGTGATACCAGAGCGTCTTCAGCTAAGGCGACAGTGACTACAGCCGCACGGACAAAGTGCTTCGCCGCATAGAAACCGGGGACGCCCGGCCTATTCGGCAACCACATAGACGCGTTCCGCTGGTGAAGCAAGGGACGGTACTAGACATGCTGGGGGACATGGGATCTAGGGGAGTGATTGAGGAGTCTAACAGCCCTTGGTGTTCCCCTGTAGTCTTTGTGACAAAGAAGAACGGCGAGCTGGGCTTCTGCGTAGACTGCAGAAAGTTGAAAGCTGTAACTCGGAAGGACTGTTTCCCCTTAGCCCGGATTGACGACAACCTGTACAGGCTAGCTGGTGCCCAGTGGTGCTCGACCCTGGACCTGAAGTCGGGTTACTGTCAGGTAGCTCTAAACCCAAGAGACATAGAGAAGACCGCATTCTCGACAGGCTGTGAGCCCTAGCAGTTCACGGTTATGCCCTTTGGCCTCTGCACCGCACCAGCTACCTTCCAACGCCTCATGGAGTCAGTGATGAGAGGGCTGACTTTGGACGCCTGCCTGATATATCTGGACGACATCATTATCGTCGGAAAGACTTTTGATGATCACCTCGACAATCTGAGTAAGGTGCTACAGAGACTGCAGGCGACCAAATTGAAGCTGAATATGAAGAAGTGCCAGCTCTTCCGTAAGGAAGTGAACTACTTGGGCCACACAGTCTCAGCAACCGGAGTGGCCACAGACAAGGAGAAGACACAGTCTGTGAGAGATTGGCCACGCCCAAGGATAAGAAAAAGCTGCGCAGTTTCGTGGGGCTGTGCAGTTATTACCGCCACTTCATAAAGTGGTTCTCCAAAATCGCCAAACCACTCACCCGCCTGACAGAGCAACACCGGCCTTATGTGTGGACGGAGGACGCCGAAGATGCTTTGCAGCACCTGAAGGAGACCCTATGCAGTGCTCCAATTTTGGGTTTCCCACAACCGGGTGGCGCCTTAATTGTGGACACCGACGAAAGCGAGCATTGCATTGGAGGTGTCCTATCGCAGATCCAGGACGGCCATGAGCGGGTGATAGCCTACTAAAGCAAGAGGCTATCAAAGACAGAGAAGAACTACTGCGCTCCCGACGAGAGTTGCTGGTGGTAGTATAGACATTGGAGCACTTCCACAAGTACCTGTACGGTCAGCCATTCCACCTGAGGACTGACCATTCCACTCTAACCTAGCTATTGAGGTTTAAGAACCTGGAAGTCCAGACAGCACGTTGGGTCCAGATTCTGCAGGAGTACGACTTCACCTCGGAACATCGTAGAGCGAAGAGCCATGGTAACGCAGACGCCATATCCCGAAGACCCTGTCAAGAAGAGTGCGGCCAGTGCACCACAGTGGAAGAGAGGGAGCGTGCCGCAGCAGTCCGAGTAGTTGTGGCAGTGCCTGCGACGGCTGGGATAGCGCAGGCCTGAGGAGGGAGCAGCTGGCGGACGCAGACTTGGGGCCACTCTTGAGGGAAGTGGATGCAGGGACAAGACCAACCTGGTAGGACATCGCAACAAGGAGCGCCACCTAAAAGTCGTATTGGGCTCAATGGGACTCGCTGAAGACCAGAGAGGACGTGCTGTTCCGTGTATGGAAATCACCCGTTGGGAAGATGCAGAGAGAACAGTTGGTGCTTCCCCGGAGTAAGGTCCTCGAAGTCCTGGTAGAAGTGCACGTCGGTACTGTAGGAGGACATCTGGGAACGAACCGAACGATTGACAAACTGCGGCAGCGCTACTACTGGCAGAGGCTCCTAGCACACGCTGAGAGATGGTGCCGTCAGTGTCACGTATGGGAGGTGAGTTGCGGCCCCCAGACTAGGAGCCGGTGTCTCATGCAGCAGTGCAACGTCGGAGCGCCATTCAAACGAATCGCCCTTGACATTGCGGGACCGTTTCCAGTTTCCGACCGAGGCAACCAGTACCTAATGGTGGTCGTTGACTACTTCACTAAGTCGCCGGAGGTGTATGCAATCCCAAACCAAGAGGCAAAGACAATCACAGACTGCCTCGTGGAGCAAGTGTTCTGTCGATTTGGGGTGCCGTTAGAGCTACACAGTGACCAGGGTACCAACTTTGAGTCGAATCTAATGAAGGAGACACTACAAAGGCTTGGGGTGAACAAGACCCACTCGACGCCTCTACATCCCCAGTCGGATGGCATGGTCGAAAGATACATCAAAACCTTAGAGGAACACCTGAGGAAGGTCGTGGCCAGCCATCAGCGAGACTGGGACGTTAAGGTGCCACTGTTCTTGCTGGCCTACCGCTCGTCTACACACGACACAACTGGGATGACGCCAGGCAGCTTAATGTTTGGCCGAGAGTTACGGCTCCCTTGTGACCTGGCTTTTGAAAGCCCTCCGGAAGCGAAACAGCCAGTGACCGAGTATGTAGAGAACTTGGTGGACCATCTCCACGACATGCACGAGATGGCTCGCCAGAACATCCAGAAGGCGAGCGACCGCATGAAGACCAGGTATGACAGGCAAGCCAACGGACAAGTGTTCCAGCAAGGTCACCTGGTCCGGTTGTACCATCCTATCTGGACCAAGGGACGCTGCCCGAAGCTCCAGCAGCCATGGCAAGGACCGTACCGGGTGGTCAAGAGGATTAACGACGTGGTCTACCGCATCCAGAAGGTTCCCCAAAGGAAAATGTTGGTGGTACACCTGGATCGCCTGGCACGCTACGATGGTGCTGTTCGGGACGACCACCTTTGAGGAGAGAGCAGTGTCACCCGAACGTCGGAACTCCCTATATAACCGACCGGCAGCAGCAGGAAACGGTAGGCGTTCGTCACGCCCAGTCATTTGTCTTATAGTGGTAACGAGGGTTGGCTAGAGAAACATCACTTTGTCGTCTCTTTTCAGTCCACCTGAGTTCTCGAACTTACGGGATATTTCATCTAATCCAGAACCCTTTAGATTAGCCAGCTGAACCCTTATAAGCAACACCTCGGGCAGGAGGAAAGTGAGTGCTTGGCAAGCAGTGAAGTAGCGTCGTGTTAGTGAAAGAGAAGACTGTGCAGTGGAAGAATTTACGTAATTGTGTGCGTAGAGTGGAACTGCAATGGACGAACTGGTGAATTGTAATTGTGTGCATTACGTAATTCTGTGTAATCGGCAAGTGTTCAGCTGTAAGTCGGTGGAAATAAAGAACATTGTTGAGTTTGTGTAATTGGACCTTTCATTTCACGAACCCACAAAGTCACAGTATCGTATAGGTTTGTTTACATCCTCAGTCACTTCCATTGTTTGTCAACTTTACTGGATTCATTTAATAGGTAATAATAGTTTTATCTCATGGTTAAATGACCAAAACTGATCTGCTACGGCGCATTTATCAGTCTGTTTAATATTTCGAAAATGTTCTTTTCTTCTAGGTTAAACCTCTTCTTGAAGTTGAAAGATTCTCTTTTTAACAGGAATTGTTTCTTTTTTGTAGAGAAATGCAGGAAATTTTTTATGTTTTATTTACTTTTTGAGCAACCAAATCTTTTCGAAAATGCTTATTAACCCAAGGATGGTAACTACATTTTGTAAAATTATAGTATTCTTTTATTTTTTAACGCTAAAATATAAATTAACTTTTTGTACTGTCACGAGCCATTATTGCGAAAGCACGGCTGCGCGCACAAAGGGACAGATATTGCAACGCGGAGATAAAAGGTTTGCGGGAACAGATAAAGTAAGATGACTGGAAGGTTCGTGTTTCGTCTATGCCGTCTTTTTTCTTACAGAACATTCAATTGATTAATAGAACAATGAGTAGAGATATATTAAAGAAGCCGAGGCTAGTTTATCGGACAGTCGTAATGGGACTCGATTTAAATGTGAGGTCTGTGATTTGAAAGTGAACTCTTTTTTTTATTTACGTGTGCAGAAGTGACGAGAGATTGTGTTGCTTTATGTTACGCCACCTTACTGCCAAGGGTGTACAAACAGTGAGTTTGCACGGAAATAAAGAGCATTTGGAAATTCTGCAACTTCGACTTTTAATTTTACGAACTCACAAAGCCACAATTGGTGTCAGAAGTGAGACATACGACGATGGAGTCTACATTGGAAAACACTTTAGCGAAGATGTAGGAAATGAAGACCGAATTAACAACGAACACGAGAGTGGCGAACAACAGCTTGGCCGCGACGATGACCGTGAATATGACCGGATTGACCACGGAAATGAAAACGGCGAACGAGGCTCTCGCCGCCAAATTTGAAGAGCAGTTAGCCGGCGTGAAGGAGGACGACAAGGAGCTGGGCAAACAGATGGGTCAACGGACGAGCGCGTTGAAGACCTGGCGAACCGCGTTAAAGACCTAGAGGGAAACGCCGACAGCAACACCAAGTCCCTGAACGCCAAGGTGGAGCATATCGTCAGCAGGAGGATAAGGACGCTGGGACGCGACAGAACATCTGCGAGCGACAAGGTACGACGGCACATTAACGTTCGAAGACTTCCGCCGTCAATTCGACACAGTGGTCGAACATAACAAGTGGGTACCACAGAAAAAGGCCGCACAGCTAATAACCAGCTTCCAGGAACGGGCGCAGAGGTTCTGAACGCGCTCCAGACAGCGGCGGCGCCAAAGGACATCTGGGAGTACCTGGAAAACCGCTTTGCAAACTACCGCCTAGCCGCAGCCAACCGCAGCCAATTGAAATCAGGGTCAGGGCAGCCAGCGGAGACGATGCAGGAGTTCACCCTGGCAATGCAGCAGCTGGCCAGACAAGCCTTAGTCTAACACTCCCCAGAGTTCGTATCCCGAGAAGATTGTGGAATATCGCACAATGATAGGTGAAGCATGTAAGCCGTTCGGATTCAGGAAAGGAAAATCAACTGAAGACGCTATAGGGAAAGCTTTAAACATTGTGGAAACGACAAAAACTAAATGCATAATTGGTATATTTTTGACATAATGGGAGCGTTTGACAATTTATTGTGGCCCGAGTTGTTTAGGATTATGCAGGAGAAGCAATACCAAAGGAGTCTAGTATATACCCTAAAAGATTACTGCTGCAACAGAATAGTGTTTTTTCAAGGGGAGTGCAAAAAAATAAGAAAAACCACCACTAAAGGATGCCCTCAAGAATCGGAACTGGTTCTACTATTCTGGGATATAGCAACTGAACCCTTATTGGACACTTTAAGCGCTAAAGAAGAAGTGGCAGACGTAGTTGCATATGCAGAGGATCTGTTACTGTTAGTAGAAGGAGATAGTAGAAAGGAAATAGATGAGAAGGCAGCAAAGGCAATAGAAGAACTGGAAATTTGGTGCAAAAGAGTTCAGATGCAACTAGCACCACATAAATCCACATACGGATTATTAAAAGGGAAACTTAAGAGGAATCCAACAGTGAAAGTAAGCAATGTGAACATGAAGCGGGAAAGGAGCTTCAAGTATTTGGGAATAACACTTGATGAAAAACAGAGCTATGATGATCATCTAAAGAGGGTAACAGACAAAGGTAGGAAACAAATGATGAAATTAGCAACCATAACGAGGTACAAATATCGGATCCCACTCGAAGCAACCAGGATATACCACACTACAATACGTACAGGTATACTGGGATATGGAGCCGGAATTTAGGCGTCAAGAATTAAATTAGGGAAATACTCCAGACTGCTAAGGAAAACGCAAAGACAAGTACTGTTATGATGTTTAGGCTTAGTGGAAACAACACCCACGATGACCATCTTTGTAGCTTTGGCCATATGGCCCATAGATGTCACAAAGGGCGACAATATTCTGGATCAAGAAAGAAGAGTACGCGGAAACAAAAGAAATTCTAGGACGTGTCTGCATTTCTAAAAGGGGAAGCCAAAGAATTATTGTTATCCGAATGGCAAAAAAGAATGGAACAAAGCTAAGACAGGACGAACGACATGTGAATCATTTCCCGATATTAGGGAGAGACTTATACAAAATCAAATTCAAACAAACAAGAGTTCCTAACCGGGCATGGGCCGTTCGGCACATACTTCAACAAAATTGGTTAAAGAAATAGCGATATGTCTGATGAATGCCAAGTAAGAGGGACACCAGAGCACTTTGTATTCGAATGCACAAAATATAGGAATTTATTACTACATGATAGGGAGGCGCTACAGGGTAAACCACTTTGGAACATCGTGCGATACCAGCAGGACTTCAAGAAAGTACAAGAGATGGTGAGGATGGTATCTATAAAGGTAATGGAGGAATACCAGGAACTCCAGGGCTTAGATAACGGAAACAGTATCCGAGCACAAATAGATAGAGACGGGCAGGAGTTAAGAAGTTTAGAAGGACTACGATTGCAGAATGTACAACTGAGAAGAGAAGAGCAAGTGGAGGAGCGACAACAAAACGTGCGACAGATAATAGACATCGAAGAACCAAATAATCCAAGGAGGTACTACTGGGTATCTGCAAGGAGAGCAGCCGAAAGTACAGAAGCAGATGACGACCATGACGAACCCCGGATTTGAAGATCAGCCTAGATTATATAGGTTAAGCAGTCATTTAGTAATTCTTAATGAAATATTAATGAATAATGTAAACATTAAACTAGATAAGAAAAATGTAAATAATATAACTGCTGAATAGGGATTTAGAATTGTCGCGAACCCGATCGCGATAAGGCGGCTTGGCACACAATAGACGGATAGGTTTCACGGAGATAACGAGCTTGCACAAACTGATAACGAAGGCCAGCAAGATAACTGAGGCAAAGGCCTCACCGGTTAGATTAAGTTACGTTTCTCGAAGGTGATAGAATGTTCGAATTATGTAACTAGGTGCCTTGTTTGCCAGAAGCTTCTAGTGATTGACAGAACAGTCTGGTAATCATGAATGGAGATATAAAAGGAATTGTGACACGTTAGCAGGACAGTTGTAGCTGTGAGTCAGTTAAATGTGAGAGTAAGCGGAGAGGCAGCTGGAAGTGTTATTGTAACGAGAGCTAATCTGCTGTCACTGTTGTTATTGTCTTCGAACTTAGAAGACTGTATATGTGATCTTCTTACGTGAGAGTTGGACAGTGTATTGCTACGGAAATAAAAAAGATTTTTACTTTATGAAACTCGGCCTTCTAATTCTACGAAGCCACAAAGTTACATTTGGTGCCTGGAAGCGACATATTACCACCATGGAGGCTGCATTGGAAAAGATTTTGGAGAAGATGGCAGAAATGAAAGCAGCGAATGACAACATCACCGAGAAGATGACAGAAATAAAGACGGCGAATGACAACCTCGCTGCAAAAACAGAAGCGGCAAATAACAGTCTGGCCGTGAAGTTGGAGACCACAAATAACAACTTGGCAGCGGAATTGGAACAAATGAAGGCCGGATTAACAGCGAAGACGGAAACGGCAAACAAAAATCTGGCCGTGGAACTGAAGGAAATGAGAACTGGAACGATAGCCTAGCCAATGAAGATGGCCGAATTCACTACGGCTATGAAAACAGCAAACGAGGCCCTCGCCGCAAAGTTTGAAGAGCGGTTGACCGGCGTGAGGTAAGACGTCACGGAGCTAGGCAAGCGGATGGGTCAAGTGGACGAGTGCATCGAAGACCTGGTGAGCCAAGTAAATGAGCTGAAGGGAAGGGCCGGCAGCAGCACAAAGTCCCTGAACGACATGGTGGAGGACGTCGTCGGCAGGAGGTTAAAGGAATTAAAGGTCGACGCGCCGATACGCGACACAACATCCGCGCGCGTCAACCCTCCTAAATGCGACGGCGCGAAAACTTTCGAAGTATTCCTCCGCCAGTTCGACGCAGTGGCCAAGCACAACAAATGGTCACAAGAGGAACAGGCCACACAGTTAATAGCCAGCCTCCACGGACGGGCAGCTGAGGTCCTGAACGCGGTACACACAACGGCGCTGCCCAAGGACATCTCGGAGAACCTAGAGAATCGTTTAGGTAACGACCATTTAGCCGCAGCGTACCGCAGCGAGCTAAAGGCAAGGTCACAGCAGCCAGGAGAGTCCCTACAGGAGTTCGCCCTGGCAGCTGAGCAACTGGCTAGCAAGGCCCTAGTCGAATTCCCACCAGAGTTCGTATCCCAGGAAGCTGCCTATACATTCGTTGACGGCGTACGGGACACGGAGATTCGTCAGCGCCTAATGCTCGCCGTCTATACAAGCAATCCACGAGGCGCTAACGGCAGCAGAAAGGATGGAGGCGGCCAAGGTAACAGCTATCCCGACGTCGAGAACGAGGAGTTTCCGCTACACCGGAAACAGAAGACCAGCCGAAGGACGCCGGCGAAGACCTAGTGGCCTGTGTTGGGGGCGTGTTCAGCCCGGGCACCTGCAGAGAGACTGCCCACAACAGGAAGAGCAGCCGGAAAAAGACTTAGCGCCGTCTTGGAGAGGGGCACGTCGGCGCCCACACCACCATCCCCTCGAGTGACACTGCGCGCCGTCAGCCGGCTTATGAATGACAGCCTCATCGCGGACGTTTGGGTGAGAGCGAAGTCATGCCGCGTGCTGGTGGACACTGGGGCAGCCGTGACCATCATCAGTCCTGAGACGGCGAAGTGTTTGCCGACGAGGAAGCCGAGCCGACCATACCAGCTTGTGACGGCATCGGGCGACACCTTGCCTGTGGAGAAGGAGGCACTGCTAAGTTGACCTTGGGAAGGAGTACCGTACGTCTGTGGGCATTCGTCGCGAAGGTGGCTGAGGAGGTGATTCTGGGACTGGATGCCAACAGGAGCCACAAGGCGACGCTCGAAGTCGGCAGGAGAGTCCTGTTGTCAACGGAGAAGAGTTTATACTCCATCAACCCGAAGAGCGCCTTGGAATCTGCAGGGTCGACTTGAACGAAGACGTGATTGTATCCGCGAGGAGCGAAATGGTGGTGACGGCGCGACTTGAAGGCTAGAGAACCAGGAACATGATGCTTAACCAGAAGACGCCTGTACGCGGACAGTGTGTAGCCAGGGCATTGCTGCCGTGCCCAGAGGAGGTGCCAGTTAGACTGCTATATCCAACGGACACCGATCACGACGTCCAGGCCGGGACGGAGTTGGGAACGTGCGAGCCCGTGGCAAGCGTAACAGCAATCGAAAAGACACAGGAGCTGGTGCTAATGCAATACTTGGGGCCCCGGCTAGAAGGCCTATTGGAGAGGCTGGCCGACCGCCTCACCGCAGAACAGCTGGAGAAATTTCGACAACTGCTGAGGCGATACCAGCGCGTCTTCAGCCAAGGCGACAGTGACTACGGCCGCACAGATAAAGAGCTTCACCGCTTAGACACCGGGGTGCCCGGCCTATTCGGCAACCACCTAGACGCGTTCCACTGAAAGAGCAAAGGGCGGTATCAGACATGCTGGAGAACATGAGATCCAAGGGAGTGATTGAAGAATCTGACAGCCCTTGGTGTTCCCCTGTAGTTTTGGTGACGAGAAAGAACGGTGAGCTGCACTTCTGCGTAGACTGCAAAAAGTTGAATGCCGTCACCCGGAAGGACTGTTTTCCCTTACCCCGGATTGACGACACCTTGGACACGCTAGCAGGTGCACAGTGGTTCTCGACCCTGGACCTGAAGTCGGGCTACTGGCAGGTAGCTCTAGACCCGAGAGACCAGGAGAAGACCGCATTATCGACAGGTCAAGGGCTCTGGCAGTTCTCAGTTATGCCCTTTGGCCTCTGCAACGCACCATCTACCTTCCAACGCCTAATGGAGTCAGTAAGGAGAGGACTGACTTACGACGCCTGCTTGCTATACCTGGACGACATCATCATCGTCGGTAAGACCTTTGAAGACCATCTCCAGAATCTGAATATGGTGCTACAGAAGTCCCAGGCGACCAAATTGATGCTGAACGCGAAGAAGTGCCAGCTCTTCCGCAAGGAAGTGAACTACCTTGGCCACATAGTCTCAGCAACTGGAGTGGTCACAGAACCGGAGAAGACATAGTCTGTGAGAGATTGGCCTCGCCAAAAGGAAAAGAAAGAGTTTTGCAGTTTCCTGGGGCTGTGCAGTTACTAGCGACGTTTCATAAAGGGGTTCTCTAGCATCGCAAAACCCCTCACCCGCCTGACAGAGGAACACCGGCCTTATGTGTGGACGGAGGACGCCGAAGACGCATTCCAGCACCTGAAGAAGACCCTGTGCAGTGCTCCAATTTTGGGATTTCCACAACCGGGTGGCGCCTTCATTGTGGACACCAACGCCAGCGACCATTTCATTGGAGGTGTCCTATCGCAGATCCAGGACGGCCATGAGCGGGTGATAGTCTACTTCGGCAGGACGCTATCCAGGGCAGAGAAGAACTACTGCGTCACCCGGCCAGAGTTGGTGCGATAATAAAGACCTTGGAGCACTTCCACAAGTACCTACACGGTCGGACATTCCACATGAGGACAGACCATTTCGCCCTAATCTGGTTATTGAGCTTTAAGAACATGGAGGGCCCGTGGGCACGTGGGGTTCAGAGACTGCAGGAACACGTCTTCACCTCGGACATCGCAGAGGTAAGAGCCACGGTAAGGCAGACGCTATGTCCCGAAAGCCCTGTCCAGAAGTGTGTGGCCAGTGCACAAGAATGGAGGAGAAGGAGCGTGCCGCTGGCTGGGGGGAGCAGTTGGCAGACGCAGACTTGTGGCCAATCTTGAGGGAATTGGAGGCAGAGACTAGACCAAACTGGGAGGACATCGCACCTAGGAGCGCTACGTACAAGTCGTACTGGGCCCAATGGGACTCGTTGAAGACTAGAGAGAGCGTGCTGTTCCGGGAATGGGGATCACCCGATGGGAAGACGCATAGAGAACAGTTGCTACCTCCCCGAATTAAGGTCCCGGAAGTCTTAGAGGAAGTGCACGCCGGTAATTCAGGAGGACACCTGGGAGCGAACCGAACGATTGACAAACTACGGCAGCGCTAGTACTGGCTGAGCCTCCGAGCAGACCCTGAGAGATGGTGCCGTGAGTGCCACGGGTGCTCGGCCAGTCGCGGCCCCCAGACTAGGAGCCGGGATCGCATGCAGCAGTACAACGTCGGAGCGCCATTCGAACGGATTGCCGTTGATATTGCTGGACCGTTCCCGGTTTCCCACCGAGGCAACAAGTATCTGATGGTGGTCGTGGACTTCTTCACTAAGTGGCCGGCGGTGTATGCCAACCCGAACCAAGAGACCAAGACAATCACAGACTGCCTCGTGGAGCAAGTGTTCTGCCGATTTGGGTCCCGTTAGAGCTCCACAGCTACCAGGGCACCAATTTTGAGTCCAATATGATGAAGGTTGCGCTACAAAGGCTTGGGGTTAACAAGACGCACACGACGCCTCTACATTCCCAGTAGGATGGCATGTTCGAAGGATGCAACAAGACCTTAGAGGAAAACCCGAGGATGGTCGTGGCCAGCCATCAGCGAGACTGGGACGTGAAGGTGCCACTGTTCTTGCTGGCCTACCGCTCCTGTACACACGACACAACGGGGATGACGCCAGCCAGCGTAGTGTTCAGCCGAGAGTTACGGCTCCCTTGTGATCTGCCGTTTGTAAGCCCTCCGGAAGCGAAACAGCCAGCGACCGAGTATGTGGAGAACCTGGTTGGACCATCTCCACGACATGCGCAGGATGGCTGGCCAGAACATCCTGAAGGCGAGAGACCACATGAAGACCCGGTAAGATAGGCAATCCAACAGCCAAGGGTTCCAGCAAGGTGACCTGGTCTGGTTGTACCACCCTACCCGGACCAAAGGACGCTGCCCGAAGCTCCAGCAACCATGGCAAGGACCGTACCGGGAGGTGAAGAGGATTAACGTCGTGGTCTACCGCATCCAGAAGGTTCGCCGAGGGAAGATGTTGGTGGTACTCCTGGATTGCCTAACCCACTACGATGCTGCTGTTCGGGACGACAAGCTTGAAGGAGGGAGCAGTGTCACCCGAACGTCGGAACTCCCTATAGAACTGGCCACAGGAGGATCAGACGTGAAGCATTCTGGCCACGCCTGCCCATTTGTCTCCTGTCACTAACTGAAGGGATGATTAGGAGAAGGATCGCGGGCTACTGTGCCGTCTCTTTCCCCTTTCCCTGGGTTCTCGAGCATACAGGATATTTAATCTAATCCGGAACCTTCTAGATTAGCCAGTTGGTCCTATATAAGCAACGCGTTGGGCTGGAGGAAAGTTCAGTTTTTGGCGAGCAGCGTGAGGAGCGCGGAGTGAGTTAACGTACCGGAAGCTTGTGAACGTTCATCAGAGGAGTTTTACCAACTGTGAGCGTGCAGTGGACCTGTGACAGACGAACTGGTGAATTATAATTGTGCGCTTTACGTAATTTTGTGTAATCGGCAAGTGTTCCGACTGTAATTCGGTGGAAATAAAGAACATTTTTGAGTTGTGAAATTGGACTTTTAATTTCACGAACCCAGAAAGTCACAGTTTCATAAACATTACCACAATGCTTTCACTCCTAATACTGGCCACCTACCAGCTCATATCTCTTTATATTGTAGTTTTTCAGGAAACTCTTTACACATTTAGTCTTATGTAACCTTTTTATATTTATCTTTGTATCTCGAACTGACGTGTCCTATAACATATGTATTAAGTTCCAAAGGATGAAATAAATACAAATACAAAAATTTTCTACACTTATTTTCAGTTATAGCGTCTAACTGAGCTTCCATCGCTTTAGCATTCCACATCCTAACACTATGCAGACTAATTCTCTGGGGAATATGTTGCTCAGTAAGTGTTTTGATACACTTTTCACTTCTCCTCTTCCTCGGCTTAATAACTTATCAACGCTACTGAAAACGAATTTCACTGCAGGAGCTGTACCGCTAAGCTATATACATACTAGCGTAATTACAATCTAAGCTCAATGAAGCTCTATTTATACAATTAGCACAAACCTAATAGAAAACTCCATTATGTTAACAATGGCGCGGGGTTCGTGGGTGGCGCTACTATTGGAGAAAACCTTAAAGAAAACTCTATTCGTTTTGCAGTTTACGATTATTCTTTATCTAGTATACAAGCCATATGGAGAAAATATTGAACAATTAAATTTGAAAGAAATTAAATTTGAATGAATAAATGAAATAAAACAACTAGATTCGAAGATAAAAATTAGACAATTAGAGCGAGTATGAACATGACTAAGCTAAGCACCTTAGTTTCAAAGTTGCGACAGAGCAATCATCACCACCCTTAGGCATCCCTCCATCTGCAATCATACCTTCTTGGAGCATTTTGATACATCTCTTAACATAACAGTTCGATTTTTCTCAAGTTCATCTATTACACCGTTTTACTCATTTATGGGGCACCCTTAGAATCCTTCACTTCATCCTCAAACATACCTTCTTGAACCCTTTTGATACATCTTAACCTAGTTATCTTTGTTGCTACGGGCATCCGTTCTCCTTTCTTAAGTTACATTATTACGTCCATCTTGTTATGTCTGAGTCTCATGCTTATATATTAAACTTTGTGATTAAATATTAATTTGAAAGTATATGTAAATCGGTTAAGGTAAACATCTCTTCTCATCATGAGATAGGTCATGATGTATGATCTTATGGCGTGAGCTTGTCAACACACCTAAAGGTATTTATATTCAAGGCTATTTAAATTATCCCAAGATTTGAAGCCTGATCCTAAGCGTAAATTACCATTTCAACAACAATTGGGACCTAAAGTATATAGTATATGCTATTTCATTGCGTTAACATTATTAGTTCAAGAGCTATTCAATATTACAGTTATTCCGTCAGAACCGGTAATCGAACCACGGGTCTCTAGGATACGGAATCATAAACCATTCACAGCATATGTTAAATGAAAATACCTGCGCTTTCCCCCGCTGCTCTAAGTGCAATAGATAAGGAAATAGAACACAATTACAGAATTCAATGGACGATGGGAATTGAACCAAGGACCTCCTCAGCTAAACAGTGATAGGGTATGATTAACTACGATAGGTATGACCATATAAATTTCATAGTACGGAGTTGATCCCCTATCCCTTCCCCCTCCCCTTTCCATTATTATGCAAATTAGATATCCCATTGTTTTGGTTCCCCCGTCTCTGTCCCGCCATCATAAAGATTGCCTACTTGGCTTAAAAGGATCCATGTCTGGATGTTCTTCTTCACTCTTATACTTTTCCTTTTGGATTCCCTTTCTGTTCCTCCACATCTTGCTCCTCTCTGCCAGCGGGAATCCTTTCGGACTCTGTCACTAGCCCAAGGCGGTCGACGTGGACGTGAGAGCTTTTCCAAGTGTTGCGTTATAGAATCTCGATAGCGATACCGAACGCCAAGGTTCCGGTCACTTCAGGCGAGAACAAACTTTCAGCACTTGGGGTCCCGCCCCCAGCGAAGGTAACACCGACGACGGCGGCACGGACCGGGTGCCCCACCGCAACAACACCAGACACGCCAGGCCTATTTTGCACCCACCTACACGCATTCCACTGGCAGAACAACCAGCGGTACGGGACATGTTGGAGGACAAGAGATACAAGAGTAAGATTGAAGAGTCTGACAGCCCTTGGTGTTCCCCTGTAGTTCTGGTGACGAAGAAGTACGGCGAGCTGCGCTTCTGCGTGGACTACAGAAAGCTGAACGCTGTCACCAGGAAGGACTGTTTCCCCTTACTTCGGATTGATGACCCTCTGGACACGCTGGCTGATGCACAGTGGCTCTCGACCCTGGACCTGAAGTCGGGTTACTGGCAGGTGGCTCTAGACCCGAGAGACAAGTAGAAGACCGCATTCTCGACAGGCCAAGGGCTTTGGCAATTCACAGTTATGCCCTTTGGTTTTTGCAACGCACCAGCTACCTCTCAACGCCTCGTGGTGGCAGTGATGAGAGTATTGACCTATCACGCCTGCCTGCTATACCTGGACGATATCATGATCATCGGCAGGACCTTCGAAGACCATCTGTACAGCCTGAGTAAGCTGCTATAGACTGCAGGTGACCAACCTGAAGCTGAACGCGAAGAAGTGCCAGCTCTTCCGCAAGGAAGTCAACTACTTGGGCCACATAGTCTCACCAACCGGGGTGGCCACAGACCCGGAGAAGACACAGGCCATTACAGATTGCTCTCGGCCAAAGGATAAGAGAGAACTGCGCAGTTTCCTGGGGCTCAACAGTTATTACCGCCGATTCGTACAGGGGTTCTCCAAAATTGCCAAGCCCTCATCTGACCGACTGAAGAACACTGACCTTATGTGTGGACCGAGGACGCTGAAGACGCTTTCCAGCGGCTGAAGTAGACATTTTGTAGTGGTCCTATTTTAGGATTCCCATAACCCGCCGTCGCCTTCCTTGTGGACACCAACGCCAGGAACCACTGCATTGGAGGCCTCCTATCACTAGTCCAGCACGCCCACGAGCGGGTGATAGCTCAATACATAACGACGCTAACCAAGCCAGAGTAGAACTACTGTGTTATCCGGCGAGAACTACTGGTGGTAAGAAAGACCTTGGAGCACTTCCACAAGAACCTGTACGGTCGTCCATTCCACCTTAGGACTGACCACTCCGCTCTAACCTGGCTTCTTAGTTTTAGTAACCTGATAAGCCAGACAACACGTTGTGTCCAGAGGCTGCAGGAGTACGTCTTCAACTCTGAACTCCGTAGAGGGAAGAACCATGGCAACGCAGACGCAATTTCCCGAAGATCATACCCAGAAAAGTGCAGTCAATGCACGAGAGTGGAAGAGAGTGAGGGTACCGCAGCTATCAGAGTGGTCGCGGCAGTGCCTGCGGATGGCTGGGATTGCGCAGGCCTGAGGAGGGAGCAGCTGGCGGACTTATCCTTGGGGCCACTCTCTAAGGAAGTGGAGGCAAGGACAAGACCCACTTGGGAGGACATCGCATCAAGGAGCGCCACATACAAGTCGCACTGGACCCAATGGGACTCATTGAAGATCAGAGATCGTAATGTTGCGGGTATAGGAATCACAGATACAGAAGATACAGAGGGAGGGAGCAGTTGGTACTTCCCCGGAAGTCCTGGAGGAACTGCACGCTGGTACTTCAGGACATGCGGGAGCAAACCGAATGATCGACAAACTCCGACAGCGCTGCTGCTAGCTGAGGCTCCGAGCAGATGCTAAGACATGGTGCCGTCAATGTCACGTGTGCGCGGCGAGTCACGGACCCCAAACTAGGAACCGGGATCGCATGCAGCAGTACAACGTCGGAGTGCCATTCGAACAGATCACCGTCGACATAGCTGGACCATTCCCAGTGTCCGACCGAGGCAACAAGTACCTGATGGTGATCGTGGACTACTTTACCAAGTGGCCGGAGGTGTATGCCATCCCGAAGCAGGAGACGATGGCGATCACCGGCCACCTCGTTGAGCAGCTGTTCTGCCGTTTTCGGGTGTCGTGAGAGCTCCACAGTGAACACGGAACCAATTTTGAGTCTCAGCAAAGGAATGAGGCATTGGAAACAGCTGGGGTCAGCAACACCCCTACGACACCTTTACATCCGCAATCGTACGGCATCAAGACGGTATTTCAAGACCCTGGAAGAGCATCTGAGGAAGGTCGTGGCCAGCCATCAGCGAGACTGGGACTGCCAAGGTGTGACTGTTCTTGCTGGCCTACCGCTCGTCTACACACGACACCAATAGGATGATGTCAGTCAGATTAAAGTTGGGCCGAGAGCTACACCTCCCTTGTGACCTGGCTTTTGGGAGCCCTCCCGGAAGCAAAACAGCCAGCAACCGAGTATGTGGAGAACCTGTTGGACCATCTACACGACATGCATGAGATGGCGTGCGACGGCATTAAGACCTTATACGACAGGCAAGCCAACAGCCAAGGATTCCAACAAGGGGACCTTTTGGTTGTACCGCCTTACTCGGACGAAGGGACGCTGCCGGAAACTTCAGCAGTCATGGCAAAGACCGTATCGGGTGGTAAAGAGGATTAACGACGTGGTCTACCGCATCTAGTAGGTGCAGCGAGGAAAGATGTTGGTCGTAAACTTGGATCATCTGGTCCACTACGATGGTGCTGTTCGGGACGACCAGTCTTGAGGACGCAGCAGTGTCGCCAGGCATTGTTTGCTGCTGCCAACTCGTGCGTAGGCGAACACCGAGAGAGAGAGAGAGAGAGAGTGGGAAGCGGGGAAAGGAAAAAACAGAAAGTGCCCCAAGCCGCGACCACTCGCGCGCTAGCTGAGAGTGAAAAGACAGATAGTTCCATTGTGGTCTTGCTACGCCACGAAAGATCGTGTGACATTGGCACCTTTTGAGA
Organism: Mantis religiosa; assembly: GCA_030765055.1. Taxonomy (NCBI): domain Eukaryota; kingdom Metazoa; phylum Arthropoda; class Insecta; order Mantodea; family Mantidae; genus Mantis; species Mantis religiosa. The sequence goes on from JAUKNK010000396.1 coordinate 62,431, forward strand.
AACTTTGGCAGCTTTCGATAAACAGCGGCTCGGGTATAAATGGGGCTGTGTGAGCCTTTGCCAGGAGTTATCTATGGACTTGTGAATTGAGGGTGCAGCTGTGGGCGTTTGGCAGACGACTTTGAAGGTTGCGTTTGTGTATGTTACGTAATTATGTTGCTGTAAAGGGCTGTACAAAAAGTGTTTCTACGGAAATTTAGATCATTTTGAATTTCTGCATACTAGATTGTTTATTTATTGAACCACAAGATCACAGTATTAAAAATTCTCTTGAACTAGTAAATGAGATCAACAATGGTCAATATTTTCAACAAACTCCGGGCTTAGCCATGGGTAATCCGCTTTTGCCTTTTCTTGCTGATCTTTTTATGAGATATTTTGAAGTGAAAATCACTGAAATGTTCCCTTTCATTTTCAAAACTTGGCGTAGATGTGTAGCTGAAATTTTTGCAATTGTTGCTGATAAACACATAAATGATGCTTAAAAACTGTAAATTTACAATATACAATTATAAAATTGAAATTAGAAACTGAAATTAGTGAAAGTAATGGCTGTACATTTTTTTTCTTCCTTCATTCCTATCTGGGTAAGTATCTTTTTAAGGTCCAAGTCCAGATAGAAAATGAAATGTCCTTTTGTGGGTTTGATAAGCTTTAAGTTAAGCCTTTTCCTTATCCATGACAATGGTTCATATACTCTTCTTAAGGCTTCTAATTCTTCCCATTCTTGCTGCCACTTTGTTATAATTCTTCTAGTGCTCCATCTTCTTTCTATTATTTCTTCCATCTTTTCTGCTCTCCTCTTTCCATCTAATATAATGAATCTCTTAACTTTATGTAATAGACTAAGGACTGTATTCTTGCTATTCCTAGTATTGGCATTGTCAAAGTTGCCTTGTAAGTGTAGTTTATAGAGAGTAGAGAGAATGTCAGCTGTGTGCAATGAATCATAGTTTAAAATAATGTTTAAACATCTGCAATAATATATTTTGGGGTGTTAGTTTTGCTTTTAAATGTGATGTAGCATAAACAAGTAAGATAATTCTATATTACAGACGAAAGTCAAACACCTGCTGCAAGTAAATGGACTTGGAATCTTCATGTACTACATCACTGTGCTCCTAGTTAACATCATTCCGATGGTACTCCAAAATTTGAGTCTGCTTGGACTCATCTTTGTGTTTGACTGGCCTGCCCTCCAACAACCTGCGGCATTTGGTACTCTAGCAGCAATCATTATTCTCAACTGCCCAGCCTTAATTCTGTTTCTTATGACTTGGATGCACTGTGTTGAAAATGAGGAAGAACAAAGAGCTTGCCTCGGTCTCCTTGCATATCTGACTGGCTTGACCACCGTTTTAGTATATGGACTTGACTTACTCATTGAAGGTAAGTTTGATATAAGTATACTCTTAGACAACTATTGAAACATTATTAAAAACATAATATTCATTAGGATAAGCCAAAATATATTGCTACAAAAAGACATGTCATAAAGAATGCATTCTCTCACTTAACTGAAGACTCCATTAATTGCTTTCACTCAGATGTTGCATATTATCATTTTGACACAGTCTGTATCACACGCTGTCTCTAACAGTCTATTTCATACACTACTTGTATTATCTACTTTACTTTCCTAATCTCTACCATACATACACAAAAAATATCTAGTTTCTAAACCAAGGAACAATATCCACCGATTATATTTCTCATTTTTATACTTTATTAAATACATACAATTTTTGCAGATACAGATTATATTATGAAACTTAACCACCTATCCCAACTAATCTACTGCTACTCTTTCCAGTAGCTTACAATAAAATCTAATCCTATTTCTGCTCAACAGTCTTCTCACAAAAGAAATTTAACAATTCAATCTAAATTAAACTATTATCACATGCTTGTTTCTACTTAATAATAATTAGACAGTTGGTACTACACTATACAAGTTTTACAATTTTAGCCTGGTGTCCATACCCTTCCTCAACAAGTTACATGATTTGACACCAGGAAAAAGAGCAGTTCATCATTTCGTCGTTTCTTCCATCCTAAGTTTTAATAATATCTTCTTTCTCGTCTAACTGGACCATCCTCCTCCTGCTGGCTGCTTCAATCCTGCTCGTGAAAATCCAGTTGCTTTCGTCTGTTAATTCTCAATCGTCCTGTTCCAGACTGGTTATTGGGAATGTAGATGATGTTCTTCCTCCTGCTCTACCTGTCTCCTTTGTCAAACTGCGTTAACGACCTGGAAGTAAAGGCCGACAGCAAAACCAAGTCCCTGAATGCCATGGTGGCGGACGTTGAAGGACATAAAGAACGACGTGGCGTGACGCGACACATCTGCGCGTCAAACTGCTAAAATACGACGGCGCGGCAACTTTCGAAGCCTTCTGCCGCCAGTTCGAAAGTGGCCAAGCACAACAAGTGGTCGCCGGATGTAGAGGCCGCATAGCTAATAGCCAGCCTCCATGGACGGTCCGCAGATGTGCTGAAGGCGGCCAAGACAGCGGCGGCATCCAAGGACAACTGGGAGGCCCTGGAGAACTGCTTAGGAAACCACCGCTTAGCCGCAGTCTACCTCTTTGGAGTCAAGGTCACAGCAGCCAGGAAAGACGCTGCAGAAGTTCACCCTGGCAATCGAGCACCTTTCTAGCAAGACTTAGTCGACCTACCACCAGAGTTGGTATCCCGGTAAGCCGTGTACACTTTCGTTGACGGGGTACGAGACACGGAGATTCGTCAGCGCCTAATTCTCGGAGACTACAAGACCATCCACTAGGCACTAACAGCAGCTTTGTGGATGGAGGCGATCTAGGTGACGGCTACCCCGACGTCGAGCACAAGGTGTAGCCACTACACTGGGGGTCGAAGACCAACCGAGGGGTACCGGTGAAGACCAAATAGCATGTGTTGGGTTTGTGGTCAGCCCGGACACTTGGAGAGAGACTGCTGACACGAAGAAGAGAAGCCGCAAAACGAACAAAGGGCGTCGCGGCGAGGTGCTGTTGGCGCCATCACCACCATAACCTCGAGTGGCACTGCGCGCCGTTAGCCGAAGTATGCATGACAGGTCCATCGCGGATGGTTGGGTGAAGGGAAGGTGGTGCCGCGTGTTGGTGGCATCCCGGCAGCCATGACCTTCATGAGACCTGACGTGGCCAAGGGTTTGCCGTCAAGGAAGCCTAGCCTATCATACCAGCTTGTGATGGCATCGAGTAATCCCTAGCCTGTGGAAAAGTAGGCTTTGCTGAGTAAAGCTTGGGACGGAGCACCGTAAGTCTGTGGGTAATTGTCCCGGAGGTGGCTGAGGAGGTGATATTGGGACAAAATGCCCTCAGGAACCACGAGGCGATGGTCGACGTCCACAGCAATACTGCGACTCAATGGAGAAGAAGTGATGCTGCAGCAAGCCAAAGAGCGCCCTGGATTCTTGAAAGCCAACCTGCGGTAAGATGTGATTGTCCCTACGAGAATCGAGGTACTGATGACTGCGCGACTACAAGGCGAGCGGAAGAAGCACATGATGCTGGACTCTGTGTAGCCAGGACTTTGTTGGCGTGCCGAGAGAACGTGCCAATGAGGCTGCTGAGCCCAACGTACACCGATAACTACATTTAAGCTGGGACGGATTTGGGGACGTGCGAGCCCGTGTGCTGTGGGACAACAATCGACAAGACGACGGAACCGGTGCCGACGCAAATCTTGGGGCCCCGGCTGGAAGGCTTACTGTAGAGGGCGGCAGACCACCTCACTGCAGAACAGCTGGATAAGTCTCGACAACTACTGAGACGATACCAGCGCGTCATCAGACGGACCGGCTGCTGCACCGCATCGACATCAGTGACGCCAGACCTATACGACAACCATCTGGACGTGTTCCGCTGACTTAACACGTGACGGTACGGGACATGCTGCAGGACATGAAATCCAGGGTAATTATTGAAGAGTCTGACAGCCCTTGGTTTTTCTCAGTAGTCTTAGTGACGAAGGATGGTGAGCTACGCTTCTGCGTAGACTACAGGAAGTTGAAAGCTGTCACTAGGAAGGACTGCTTCCCCTTACCCCGGATTGCCGACACTCTGGACATTCTTGCTGGTGCGCAGTAGTTCTTGACCCTGGAACTTAGGTCGGGTTACTCTCAGGTATCCAATAAGGCCGCTTTCTCGACAGGCAAAGGGCATTGGTACTTGACTGTTATACCCTTTGTCTTTGCAACGCGCCAAATTCCTTCCAACGCCTCATGGAGTTAGTGATGAGCGAACTGAATTATGACGCCTGCCTTTTACACCTGGACGACATCATCGTCGTCGGCAAGACCTTCGAAAACCATCTCGACAATCTGTGTAAAGTGCGACAGAGACTACAGGCGCTAACCTGAAGCTAAAAGGTGCCACAAATAGGTGCCAGCTCTTCCGCTAAGAAGTCAACTACTTGGGCCTCATAGTCTCACCAACCGGAGGGCCACTGACCTGAAGAAGACACAGGCCGTGAGAGATTGCCCTTGCCCAAAGATAAGCGAGAATTGCGCAGTTTCCTGGGGTTATGCAGTTATTACCGCTGCTTTATAAAGGGGTTCTATAACATCGCCAAGCCCTTCACCCGCCTGACTGAACAACACAAGTCATATGCATGAACGAAGAATGCCGAAGGCGCTTTCCCGCAGCTGAAGAAGACACTTTGCAGTATTCCTATTATGGGCTTCCCACAACGAGGCGGCGCCTTCATTGTGGACACCGATTCCAACGACCATTGCATTGGGAGCGTCCTATCCCAAGTTCAGGTCGGCCAATAGCGGGTGATAGCTTACTACATGAAGAGGCTGTCCAAGGCAGAGAAGAATTACTTTGTTAACCGGGAGAAATACTGTCGGTAGTAAAGACCTCGGAGCACTTCCACAAGTACCTGTACGGTCAGCCATTCCACCTGAGGACTGACCACGCTACCCTAACTTGGCTACTTGGCTTTAGGAAGGTGAAAGTACAGACAGCCCATTGTGTCCATAGGCTGCAGAAGTAGGACATCACCTCTGAAGATGGTAGAGGGAAGATCCGCGGCAACGCAAACGCTATGTCCCTAAGACACTGCCCAGATGATTGTGGCCATTGCACAAAAGTGGAAGAGAAGCAGCGTGCAGCGGCTGTCAGAGTGGTAAAGGCCTGTAGATGGCTGGGATAGCGCAGGCCTGATGGGGGAGCAGCTGGCGGATGCAGAATTGGGGCCACTCTTGAGAGAAGTCAAGGCAGGGACAAGACCAACCTGGGAGTACATCGCACCAAGGAGCATCACAGTGGGACTCGCTGAAGATCAGAGAGGGCGTGTTGTTCCGGGTATGGGAGTCTCCCGATGGGAGGGCACAAAGAGTGCCTTTGGTACTTCCCCGGAGTAAGACTTTCCCCTGGAGGTCTTGGAGGAAGTGTACGCAGGAACTTTAGGAGAACACCTGGAAACAACCTGAAAAATCGACACACTCCGACAGCCCTACTACTGGCTAAGGCTCCGAGCATACACTGAGAGATGGTGCCGTCAATGTCACGTGCGCGCGGGGAGTCGCGGCCCCCAGCCTAGGAGCCGGGGTCACATGCAACAGTACAATGTCGGAGCCCCATTCGAACGCATCACTGTCGACATAGCTGGACAATTCCAAGTGTCCGACCGAGGCAAAAAGTCCTGATGGTTGTCGTGGACTACTTCACTAAGTGGCCGGAGGTGTATTCCGTGCCGAACCAGGAATCGAGCACGATCACAGACTGCCTCTTGGAGCAACTGTTTTGCTGCTTGAAGGTGTCGTTAGTGCTCCTCAGTTACCAGGGCACCAATTTTGAATCTCGCCTGATGAAGGAGGCACTGGAAAGACTTGGGATTAACAAGACCCCCACAACACCTCTACCTCCCCAGTCAGATGGATTGGTCGAAAGGTAGAGCAAGAGACTAGAAGACCATCTGAGGAAGGTCGTGGTCAGCCATTAGCGAGACTGGATATCGGGGTGCCTCTGTACCTCCCGGCCTACCGTTCGGCAAAACATCACACCACTGGGATGACGGATGCCAGCTTAATATTCGGCTGAGAGTTACGGCTTCCTGGTGGCTTGGCTTTTGGCAGCCTCCCGGACGCAAAACAGCCAGCAACCGAGTATGTAGAGAACCTCGTGGACTATCTCTAAAATTTGCAAGAGATGGCTTGTCAGTACATCTAGAAGGCGAGTGACTGCATGAAGATCCAATATGACAGACAAGCCAACAGCCAAGGGTTCCAGCAAGGTGACCTAGTCTGACTGCACCGCCCCACCCGCCCCAAGGTACACTGCCCGAAACTTCGGCAGCCATGGCAAGGATCATCCCGGGTGGTGAAGGCGTTTAACGGCCTGGTTATACCGTATCCAAGAAACTGCCCCGCGGAAAGATGTTAGAGTTACACCTGAATCGTCTGGCCCGCTACGATGGTGCTGTTCGGGACGACCAGCGTCGAGGAGGGAGCAGTGTCGCCCACTGCATTTGTGGCAAGGAAGCGTGGAAGACGCATACAAAGAGACATAGTTTGGCGCAGAGGTAAGGGACACATAGTGTAGCATGGAGATAACAGGCACCATCGTAGCGGGCCCGGCGATCCAGGTGTACCACAAATATTTTTGGGGGGCACCTTCTGGATGCGGTAGACCACGTCGTTAATCCTCTTCACCACACGGCACGGTCCTTGCCCTGGCTGCTGAAGCTTCGCGCAGCGTCCTTTCGTCCGGGTCGGGCGGTACAACAAGACCAGGTCACCTTTCTGGAACCCTTGGCTCTTGGCTGGCCTGTCGTATCGGGTTTTCATGCGGTCGCTCGCCTTCTGGATGTTCTGGCGAGCCATTTCGTGCATGTCGTGGAGGTGGTCCACCAGGTTCTCCACATACTTGGTCGCTGGCTGTCACACCCCCGGAGGGCTACCAAAACCCAGGTCACAGGGGAGGCGTAACTCTCGGCCGAACATTAAGCTGGCTGACGTGGTCCCCGTGGTGTCGTGTGTTGATGAGCGGTGCCACGAACAGTGGCACCTTGACGTCCCAGTCTCGCTGATGGCTGGCCACGACCTTCCTCAAGTGTTCCTCTAAGGTCTTGATGTACCTCTCGACCATGCCATCCATCTGGGGATGAAGAGGTGTTGTGCGGGTCTTGTTAACCCCAAGTCTCTCTAGTGCCTCCTTCATCAGGTTGGACTCAAAATTCGTGCCTTGATCACTGTGCAGCTCTAATGGCACCCCAAATCGGCAAAACGCTTGCTCCACGAGGCAGTCTGTGATTGTCCTTGCCTCTTGGTTCGGGATGGCATACACCTCCGGCCACTTAGTGAAGTAATCCACGACCAACATCAGGTACTTCTTGCCTCGGGCGGATATTCGGAACGGTCCAGCGGTATCAACGGCGACCCGTTCGAATTGCGCTCCGACGTTGTACTGTTGCATGCGATCCTGGCTCTTAGTATGGGGGCCGCGACTCGCCGCGCACCCGTGAAACTGACGACACCATGTCTCAGCGTCTGCTCGGAGTCTCAGCCAGCAGTAGCGCTGCCGTAGTTTGTCAATCGTCCGGTTCGTTCCCAGTTGCCTCCTGAAGTACCGGCGTGAACTTCTTCCAAGACTTCCGGAACCTTACTCCGGGGAAGGACCAACTGTTCTCTCTGCGCCTTCCCATCGCTGATGCCCATACCCGGAAAAGCACGCCCTCTCTGGTCTTCAACGAGTCCCACTGGGCCAAGTAAGACTTGTAGGTGGCGCTCCTCGGTGCGACGTCCGCCCAGGTTGGTCTCGTCCCTGCCTCCACCTTCCTCAAGAGTGGCCCCAAGTCTGCGTCCGTCAGCTGCTCCCTCCTCAGGCCTGCGCTATCCCAGCTATCCGCAGGCACTGCCGTGACTACTCGAACTGTGGTGGCACGCTCCTTCTCCTCCACTCTTGTGCATTGGCCTCACCCTTCTGGACAGGGTCTTCGGGACATAGCGTCCGCGTTACCACGGCTCTTCCCTCTGCGATGTTCCGAGGTGAAGTCGTACTCCTGCAGCCTCTGAGCACAACGTGCTGTCTGGCCTTCCAGGTTCTTAAAGCTCAATAGCCAGGTTAGGGTGGAATGGTCAGCCCTCAGTTGGAATGGCTGACCGTACAGGTATTTGTGGAAGTGCTCCAAGGTCTTTACTAACGCCAGTAATTCTGGTCGGGTGACGCAGAAGTTCTTCTCTGCCTTGGATAGCGTCTTGCTGTAGTAGGCTACCACCCGCTCATGGCTGTCCTGACTCTGCGATAGGACACCTCCAATGCAATGGTCGCTGGCGTCGGTGTCCACAATGAAGGCGCCACCCGGTTGTGGGAAACCCAAAATTGCAGCACTGCACAGGGCCTCCTTTAGGTGCTAGAAAGCGTTTTCGCCATCCTCCGTCCACACATAAGGCCGGTGTTCCTCTGTCAGGCGGGTGAGGTGTTTTGCGATGTTGGAGAACCCCTTTATGAAGCGGCGGTAATAACTGCACAGCTGCAGGAAACTGCGTAACTCTTCCTTATCCTTTGGGCGAGGCCAATCTCTCACAGCCTGTGTTTTCTCCGGGGCTGTGGCCACTCCGGTTGCTGAGACTATGTGGCCCAAGTAGTTCACTTACCTGCGGAAGAGCTGGCACTTCTTCGCATTCAGCTCAGGTTGGTCGCCTGCAATCTCTGTACCACTTTACTAAGGTTCTCTAGATGGTCTTCAAAAGTTTTACCTACGATGATGATGTCGTCCAGGTATAGCAGGCAGGCTTCCTAAGTCAGGCCTCTCATCACTGACTCCATGAGGCGTTGGAAGGTAGCTGGTGCCTTACAGAGGCCAAAGGGCATAGCTGTGAACCGCCAGAGCCCTTTTCCTGCCCAAAATGCGGTCTTCTCTTTGTCTCTCGTATCTAGAGCTACATGCGAGTAGCCCGACTTCAGGTCCAGGGTCGAGAACCACTGTGCACCAGCTGGCGTGACCAGGGTGTCGTCAATCCGGGGTAAGGGGAAGCAGTCCTTCCGGGTGACAGCGTTCAGCTTCCTGTAGTACAAGCCGAAGCGTAGCTCGCCGTTCTCCTTCGTCACCAAGATTACAGGGGAACACAAACGGCTGTCAGACACTTCAATCACCCCCTGGATCTCATTTCCTCCAGCATGTCTCGTACCACCCCTTGCTTGGCCAGCGGAACGGGTCTATGTGGTTGCCGAATAGACCGGACAACACCAGTGTCAATGTGGTGAAGCACTTTGTCCATGCGGCCGTAGTCACTACCGCCATGGCTGAAGACGCGCTGGTATCGCCTTAGCAGTTGTCGAACTTTCTCCAGCTGTTCTGCGTTCAGGTGGTCGGCCACGCTCTCCAGTAAGCCGTCTTGCCGGGGCCCCAGGTGTTACGTCGGTTCCAGCTCCTGCGTCTTGTCGATTGCCATTAGGCTTACCACGACTCGCACGTACACAACTCCGTCCCGGCCTGAACGTCGTGATCGGTCTCCGCTGGATTTGCAGTCTCACTGGCACCTCCTCTTGGCACGGCAGCAATGCCCTGGATACACACAGTCCGCCTACCGGCGTCTTCTGGTCCAGCATCATGTTGCTGGTCCTCTGGCGTAACAGTCGCGCCGTCACCACCATCTCCCTCCTCGCTGGGAAAACCACGTCTCCGTCCAAGACGAACCTGCAAATTCCAAGGCGCTCTTCTGGTTGACGAAGTATAACCTCTTCTCCGTTGAGCCGCAGGACCTTCCTACCGACGTAGACCGTGGCCTCATGGCTCCTGAGGGCATCCAGTCCCAGAATCACCTCCTCAGCCACCTTCGTGACGAACACCCACAGACGCACGGCACTCCGTCCCAAGTTCAGCTCCAGCAGGGCCTCCTACTCCACAGGCGAGGTGTCGCCCCATGCCGTGACAATCTGGTATGGTCGGCTCGGGTTCCTTGTCGGCAAACCCTTCGCCACGTCAGGTCTGATAATATTCACGGCTGCCCCAGTGTCCACCAGCACGCGGCAGGGCTTCCCTCTTACCCAGCCGTCCGCGATGAGGCTGTCATCCATACGTCAGCTGACGGCGAGCAATGTCACTCGAGGGGATGGTGGTAATGGCGCCGACGTGCCCCTCTCCACGCCGGCCCTTATTCGTTCTTCCAGCTGCTCTTCCTGGTGTGGGCAGTCTCTCTGCAGGTGTCCGGGCTGTCCACTCCCCCAACACAGGCCACTAGGTGTTCGCCGGCGTCCCTCAGCTGGTCTTCTGTCTCCTGCGTAGAGGACACTCCTCGTTCTCGACGTCGGGATAGATGTTACCTTGGCTGCCTCCATCCTTAATGCCGCTGTCAGCGCCTCGTGGATGGTTTTATAATCGCCGAGCATTAGGCGCTGACGAATCTCCGTATCCCGTACCCCCGTCGACAAAGTTGTAGACGGCTTCCCGGGATACGAACTCCAGTGGCAGGTCAACCAAGGCCTTGCTAGCCAGCTGCTCAGTCGCTATGGCGAACTCCTGCAGCGTCTCCCCCGGCTGCTGTGACCTTGCCTTTTGTTGGCTGCGGTACGCTGCGGCTAAGCGGTGGTGCCCGAAACGATTCTCCAGGGCCTTCCAGATGTCTTTGGGCGTCGCCGTTGTCTGCACCGCGTTTAGAACTTCCGCGGCCCTTCCCTGGAGGCTGGCTATTAGCTGTGTGGCCTCCTCCTTCGGTGACCATCTGTTGTGCTTGGCCACTGTGTCGAACTGGCGGCGAAAGACCTCAAATGTTGACGCGCCGTCATATTTCGGCGGTTTGACGCGCGCAGATGTTGTATCGCCTCCCGGCGCGTCGGCCTTCAAATCCTTCAATTTGCTGCCGACTACGTTCTCTACTATGGCGTTCAGGGACTTGACGCTGCTGTCGGCCTTTCCCTCCAGGTGGTCAACGCGGCTCGCCAGGTCCTCGACGCGCTCGTCCACTTAGCCCATCCGCTTGCCCAGCTCCGTCACGTTATCCCCAACGCAGGCCGACTGTTCTTCTAACTTCACGGCAAGGGCCTCGTTTGCCGCTTTCATCTCCGTGGCCAGGCTGTCGTTCGCTGCCCTCATTTCTGTGGTCAGTTCGGCCATCTTTGCGGTCATTGTCGTGGCCAAGTTGTTATTTGCCGCTTCCCTCCTCGGTGTTATTTCCTCGGTGAGGCTGTTATTTGCCGCTTCCGTCTTCGTTGTTATTTCGGTCTTCAGTTCTTCCATCTTCTCGGCGATGTTGTCGTTGGCCGTCTTCATTTCTTCCATTTTGTGTAAAATCTTTTCCAGTGCCGATTCCATGGCCGTTATCCCACTTCTGACGCCAGTTGTGACTTTGTGGGTTCGTGAAATAAAAAGTCGAGGTTACAAACTCAAAATTTTGCACTTTATTTCCGTAGCAATACACTGTTCACAATTACATTTTTGTCAGTTCGTCTTTACACGTACGCTCGGCCATACTTACAGAACGCACGCCATAATAACACTTCACTCAACTGACTGTCGCTTCCGGTATCGATCGGCCACAAAGTCTCTCGATTGTCCTTTTATGGAGGGGGGAAAGATTCTGGAAGCTTCGTGCAACTTGGAGTTGTAGGAGGAGGGGTAAACGAAGACCCAGCCAACCCTCCTGCTTCCCTCCCTCCACCCGCCTACATTTATTGCTCGGCATCGCGGGCTTGTCGTTTGGGTGACAATATGTATAAGAAATCGTGGCACGCCAGGAGACAGAGTCGAAATGGAACTTAATTCGTGAGCGCACAGCTGTGTTTTGAAACTGAACTCCTTTGTTTGTGGGTGTGGCAGACGACCTTGGAAGATTGCATTTCTTTATGTTACGTAATTGTGTTACTGTAAGGGTTGACCAAAGTGAATTTCTTCGGAAATAATGAACCTTTCGAATTTCTACAACTTAGACTTTTAATTCTACGAACCCACAAAGTTACAATACTCTATCTGATATCAAGTGTTCTTTTGCACACCCACTTTTGTATACGCTGATATATACTCCTCTCTGCTTATCTGTGTAACACAACCTTCGTGTCCCTATTTCTGTCTCTTCCGTCGGAGTCAAACTGTAAACTACAAAGTGGTGTTTGTTACTGTGTGTTACAGATCCTGGATATGCTTTGGCGTTTCACATTATCTTCTCCCTTGTCGGCCCATATTACATAGCTAGTGGGGCTGTATACTTTGTGGACAAGGTATATACAATGTGTGAGTTGAACCCTGCCTGCACACAAGCCACACTTTCTGATTACCTCAATATCTACACAATTGTCATAATAATTGGTACAATGCTGCAAATTCCCATATGGTTTTGTATACTGTTGAGAGTGGATGCTAAGAAATCTATAGCAGGTGCCACCAACGTACACTACAATAGGCATCTGGTAAGTTGTTCCATAAAATTTTGAACAGTACAATTATTTGTTTAGGTCAAAACCTATGCTAGGGAGAAGCAGTGCTATACTGTTATCAGGATTTAATTAGAAATACTTGTTTTGGGGTTATCTTACTGAAAGAGCAATTTTAGTTAAGTTCTGTATGTGTATGAGGGCGACAAGATGTGTGACTCCCTAAAAGGTCGCTAATCACTTCAAACAGGCTAACAAATTGTAAAAGCTTTGACATGGCATATAAATCCTGCCTTTGTTTAAGTTGTAAAGTCTACCTTATTGTGAAGAAATTAATACTGTATTGTATGGTAGAAATATGATGAAGCTTATCACGTAGATGTTGTTAATAACACAGGGAAAACCATTTAAGTCATTATTACAATATATTCATTGTCGCTTCTTCAAATATTCTGAACTCAAATGTTTACATTACGCTGTATTATATTTTTCCGTTCAATGGGCATTATCATAAAAATAACAGGATATAAGAACCTTTTAGCTTTTTATTTTAGTTAATTTATGGAAATTATTCATTTCTTCACACTAGCTGTATATAGGCTAAGGTATTGGATTGATAGAGTTGACATGAAAAATTAAATGTCATGGCTGGAATTTGAACCACGGATCTACTTATGACCCTGTTGATAAATTAATTAATAGTTATGAAGACAAAAGAACTCTAAAGGGTCCAGATGAGAAACTTATGGTTTATTTTAAACTATGCTGTGATGTGCAAATCAACAGCTCTGTACACATTTCTTAATTGAATACAGATCACAGATACTTGAAGATAAATACCAACCTAAATAAAGTTAGTTCAAGAATGAAATTTCAGTTGGTACTTATCTTCAAGTACCTATGATCTGATTTCAATTAATTAATGTTTACAGAGCTGTAGATTTGCTCATCATAGCATAGATGAAAGTAAACGACAAGTTTGTAATCTGGACTCTTTACAGTGCGTTTGTCTTTATAAATATTAATTAATTTATCAACAGGGACTTAAGTAGATCCGTGGTTCAAATTCCAGCCATGACACGGAAACTTTTCATATGAACTCTATCAAACTTACAGCTTTATTTACTGTCACCGATGGTATTGTGCTGCACCGAGCCAGGTGCACCGGCAGGAGAACAAGACAAAGAGACATTCTAGAGCGCTCGGTCTATTGTTGTTGCCGAGAAATTTCACGGTACGTCTAAGACTTCCTAGAAATAATCACTGCGAGATATAAGAACTCCGCAAAGTATTAGAGTGACTGTGGTGTGATGGTTATTGCGACAGTGGACATTTGAAGTGTAACGCAGTGATTTATTTTGTTTGTTCAAGTGAGTTGGGATACCAAGTCGACTTTCAATTTCACGGTCCTTTTAGTGCAACAAAGGGTGCTCTAAACATCTGCAAATCATACTTTTGATTCTACGTAACTCTAGCAGTCACATTTGGTGTCAGAAGTGGGACCATGACTACGGAAAATGCATTGCCGAAGATCTTTCAAGACCTGAAAGAAATGAAAGCGGAGATCGCCAGCGTGACCACGGAAATGAAAGCACCGAACGACAGCCTGGCTACGGAAATGAAAGCGGAGATCGCCAGCGTGACCACGGAAATGAAAGCACCGAACGACAGCCTGGCTACGGAAATGAAAGCGGAGATCGCCAGCGTGACCACGGAAATGAAAGCACCGAACGACAGCCTGGCTAAGGAAATGAAAGCGGAGATCGCCAGCGTGACCACGGAAATGAAAGCACCGAACGACAGCCTGGCTACGGAAATGAAAGCGGAGATCGCCAGCGTGACCACGGAAAATAAAAGCACCGAACGACAGCCTTGCTACGGAAATGAAAGCGGAGATCGACAGCCTGGCCACCGAAATGATAGCGGGGAACGACAGCCTGGCCACGGAAATGAAAGTGGCGAAACACAGCCTGGCCACGGAAATGAAAATGGCGAACGACAGCCTGGCCACAGAAATAAAAGCGGAGATCGACACCCTGGCCACAGAAATAAAAGCGGGAACGACAGTCTAGTCATGGAAATGAAAGTGTCGAACGACAGCCTGGCCACGGAAATGAAAGTGGCGAACGACAGCCTGGCCACGGAAATGAAAGTGGCGAACGACAGCCTGGCCACGGAAATGAAAGTGGCGAACAACAGTCTGGCCACGGAAATGAAAGTGGCGAACGACAGCCTGGCCACGGAAATGAAAGTGGCGAACGACAGCCTGGCCACGGAAATGAAAGTGGCGAACGACAGTCTGGCCACGGAAATGAAAGCGGAGATCGACAGCCTGGCAAACGAAATAAAAGCGCAGATCGACACCCTGGCCACAGAAATGAAAGCGGTGAACGACAGTCTGGTCACGGAAATGAAAGTGGCGAACGACAGCTTGGCCACGGAAATAAACGTGGCGAACGACAGTCTGGTAACGGAAATGAAAGCGGCGAACGACAACATGGCCACGGAAATGAAGAGACGAACGACGGTCTGGCCACGGAAATGAAAGTGGTGAACGACAGCCTGGCTACGGAATTGAAAGCGGCGAACGACAGCCTGGCCACGCAAATGAAACTGGTGACCGACAGTCTGGTCACGGAAATGAAAGTGGTGACCGACAGCCTGGGCACGGAAATGAAAGTGGTGAACGAGAGCTTGGCCACGGAAATAAACGTGGCGAACGACAGCCTGGC
>JAUKNK010000396.1:82500-97500 GCA_030765055.1 Mantis religiosa
TAAAAATTTACTTTAATCCAGTACACAAATAACTGGCAACCAGCTACAAATTACAAAATAAGACTACAATACCGGAAACCGATACTTAATGTACTGGTAACCAGTACATTTAAAACTTATCAATTTACTATTTTAACTGATAAAAACCTTCTTAAAAACTTACAAAACATTTAACCAAAAACTTATATAAAATAATTCATAAAATTTACATTACAACAATCACAAAATTTACAAATTATTTACTCCAAATATTTTTAAACAAATTAAAATACATGATATCAATTTATATAAACAAACAATTTCAATTATTATTTCTAATTCTACACCAATCAGTATATTTTTTTTTCAAATCTACTTGATATCAAATAAAATATAAATTTCAAATTCAAAAATAACAATACAATTCAAACATATTAAACAAACAATAATTATACATTCAATAACCTTCATGTATTTCAAAATTAAACCATTTAATAACCATCAAACAACCAAACCAAACAATTCAATTTAATTTATTTATTTCATTTATTTATAATTTAATTTTTTTTTCCTTATTAACACAAAAATATCAAATTAACATTATACTAAAACACATTTCAACTATTAAATCTCCTAGATCTTCAACATAATTATATATATAAAAATTCCTATTCATAATTTCTCAAAACACACTTTCTCAAAATTTAACTATCCTCATTTTACACCAAATTTAAATAAAATAACATCTCTATAATTTATCAAATCAACTCCTTAAATCCATTTTTCCAATATCCACTTCTCAAAATAATTCATTCAAATCCTTCTTCATGTTTGACTCAAATTATCCATAATAATAATAATAATAATAATCCAAACTCAATTCACCAATATCCTTCGCTTCAAAACAACCATCCAAAAAACTTTACTCATCCATTACTACACCACATTATTACTTACAACACTTCTCTCATCATCTTACACCGGGGAAGGAAAATCCCTCCCTAAACTGAACCACAAATAAACTTCATCATTCACTTTAAACACCACGGGGAGGGGCAAAGCCCCTCCCCCAAAAAGATATACTATTAACTCTACTCAAAATTATATTTAATTTGAGGGGAGGGCAATCCCTTCCCTAAAGATTTCACAGGATACTATATTACACTGAAACACTAAAACACTTTCATTTCTGCGATCACCTCGATTATACAGATTGTTGGACATTACTGGATCAGTTGCAACAACAACCTTGAAACGGGTACCTGATTCGCCGGCAGGAACTCTATGTATCCTCCTCAGAACTGGTAGACTTGGAAGGGGAATTGCACCACCCTCATCCTCTCTGCATCACCTCCGGATTCTGCTACGGCTCTAGTTCTCCTGTTGCCCGAATCTCGTCGACCAAGGGAAACACAATATCCTCTTCTTCTACTATTTATATTTTGCTAATCATTAATATCCATACCTTCTTAAATAATAATATTTTCTTCATTACGTGGATTAATACGTCTTTGGGATCTTCTTAACTCAATTGGTGGTTGAATTTCTTGAACAGGTATACATTTGGGTAGAATTGATTTCCATGCTAATTCGCTGATGGTATTTGCTAATTTGGCCAAGATATTATATAATTCTGGGATTCTTATTATATTCCATAAATTAAATCCTCTTAATTTATTTCGTTCTTCAGTAATTAAATGGTCATACTTAACGCATTCAAATAAAACATGTTCTGGATTATCTACTTTACTACATATATTACAAATGGAAATATTTAACTTCTTCACTTTATACCAATATGTACCATAAGGTCCATGTCCAGTCAAAAAATGAATTAGACCTTTAGTGGGTTTTACATGTTTCAATTTCAAGCGTTCGATTATAAATGGAAAGAATTCATGAGTTCTTCTAACTTCATTTATACTATCCCATTCAATCTACCAAGCATTCAACAGATATTTCTTGATATCTTGTCTGGTGTTACACACCTTTCCAACTATACTATTTACTTTATCAAATTTGTTTTTCTTGAACCAGAACATTGCACCTCTCAATCTAATTAGAAGATCGATGGGCCATATTCCTGTCGTTACAAGGAGTGCTACTGTAGATGTCGTGCAAACAGCACCCGTATGGCAAAGCAGGATCTTCCTCTGTGTACTTCTTAATTTGTTTCTAATATTCAAATTATACAATTTTTGAGCCCAGGTTGCTGCGGCATATGTAACAATTGATCCAAAAATAGTATAATGATAGGTGATAATGTTATTTAAGGATATTTTATATTTTATATTGACAATTGTGGCTAATTTATTCATAACTTTTTCAGCCTTCATTCTAACATACTCTACATGATTTATAAGATTAAATTTTTCATCCAGCATAACACCTAGGTATTTTATTTCTCTACAACGTTTAATTCTTTCATTATTATAGTTAATAATCGGATCTCGTTTTAATTTTCCTTTAAATAAAATATATGATGACTTTTGGGGAACAATTTGCAGTTTAGTCTCATTAAACCAGTTGGCTAATTTTGATGATATAAAATTTGCCTTAGTTTCTAGTTGTAATCTTGAGTCGCCTGCTATCAGAAAAATTACATCGTTCGCATATGCTATTATATTAACCACATTTTCATCATTTTCAAAATTTTCTAACAAAGTTTCCACCACAATGTCCCAAAACGTGGGGCCCAGAACAGATCCTTGTGGACAACCTTTACTGATACTTATATAGATCTTCTGGTTGATGCTTCGAATATTTACTTTCCTATTATCACAATAACTCAAGAGTAATCTATATATGGGATATGGATAATTAAGCTTTCTTAGCCTTTCAAAGAAGAAAGGCCACCATAGATTGTCAAAGGCCCCTGAAATATCAACTGATAATCCAATTATATACTTATTTGTACAGCGAGTCACGGAGTCCATGATATCAATGATAGCGTCCTCGGTAGATCTTCCTTTGTAAAGCCATACTGCCTATTATTCATTCCTATCATAGTCCAATATTCTATTATCCTCTTATTAATTAGATGTTCAAAGATCTTGCCCATTGAGTTTAACAGGCAGATTGGTCTATATGACTTTGGTTTCATCGGATCTTTATCAGAACCTTTCTTTAGGACAATAAACCTAGCCTCTTTCCAACAATCTGGAAAATATCCTCTCCACAGACAACGGTTAAAAATACTGGTAAGTTGTAAAAAGGAAATGAAAGTGGAGAACGACAGCCTGGCCACGGAAATGAAAGTGGCAGACGACAGTGACACCATGGAAACGAAAGCGGAGAACGACAGCCTCGCCGCGGAAATGAAAGTTGTGAACGACTGCCTTGCTACGGAAATGAAAGTGGCGAACGAGAGCCTGGCCACAGAAATCAAAATGAAGAAAGACAGGCTGGCCACTGAAATGAAAGTGGGGAACGAAAGTACAACCATGGAAATGAAAGCGGTGAGCGATAGCCTTGCCATTGAAATGAACGTTGCGAACGAAAACACAACCAGGGAAAATAAAGTGGTGAAGGAAATCCTGGACATAGAGATGAAACCGGCGAACGACAGCACGACCATGGTAATGACAGCGGCGAACTAAAGCACAACCATGGAAATCAAAGCGGCGAACGAGAGCCTGGTCACGGAAATGAAAGTAGTGAACGACAGCCTGGCCACAGAAATGAAAGTGACGAACGAAAACACAACCATGGAAAAGAAAGTGGTGAACGACAGTCTGGCCACGGAAATTAAAGTGGTGAATGACAGCCTGGCCACGGAACTGAAAGCGGTGAAGGACCGCCTGGCCACGGAAAAGAAGAAGCTGAACGACAGCCTGGCCACGGAAATGAAAGCGCTGAACGACAGCCTGGCCACGGAAATGAAAGTGGCGAACGACAGCCTGGCCACTGAAAAGGAAGCGGCGAACGACAGTCTGGCCAGGGAAATGAAAGCGGCGAACGACAACATGGTCACGGAAATGAAAGTGGTGAAGGACTGTCTGGCCACGGAAATGAAACGGCCAACGACAGCCTGGCTCTGTAAATAAAAGTGGCGAACGACAGCCTGGCCATGGAAATGAAAGCGCTGAACGACAGTCTGGCCACGGAAATGAAAATGCTGAACGACAGTCTGGCAACGGAAATGAAAGCGCCGAACGACAGTCTGGCCACGTAAATGAAAGCGGTGAATGACCGCCTGGCCACGCAAAAGAAAGCGCTGAACGTCAGCCTGGCTACGGAAATGAAAGTGGTGAATGACAGCCTGGCCACGGAACTGAAAGCGGTGAAGGACCGCCTGGCCACGGAAAAGAAGGCGCTGAACGACAGCCTGGCCACGGAAATGAAAGCGCTGAACGACAGCCTGGCCAAGGAAAAGAAAGTGGTGAATGACAGCCCGGCCACGGAAATGAAAGTGGTGAACGACAGCCTGGCCACGGAAATGAAAGAAGCAAACGACAATACGGCCATGGAATCGAAAGCAGCGAACGACAGCCTGGCTACGGAAATCAAAAGGACGTACGAAAGCACAACCATGGAAATGAAAGCGGCGAGCGACAGCCAGGCCACGGAAATGAAAAGGACGTACGAAAGCACAACCATGGAAATGAAAGCGGCGAGCGACAGCGCGGCCACGGAAATGAGAGTGGCGAACGAAAGCACAATCACGGAAATGAAAGTGGTGAAAGATAACCTGGACATGGAGATGAAACCGGCGAATTCCAGCACGACCATGGAAATGAAAGCGGCGAACGAGAGCCTGGTCAGGGAAATGAAAGTAGTGAACGACAGCCTGGCCACAGAAATGAAAGTGGTGAACGAAAGCACAACCATGGAAATGCAAGAGGCGAGCGACAGCCTTGCCACGGAAATGAAAGTGGCGAACGAAGTTACAACCATGGAAATGAAAGCGACGAATGACAGCCTGGTCACAGAAATGAAAGTGGTGAACGAGAACCTGGACATGGAAATGAAGCTTGCGAACTACTGCACGACCATGGAAATGAAAGTGGCGAACGAGTGCCTGGTCACGGAAATGAAAGTAGTGAACGACAGCCTGGTTACGGAAATGAAAACGCTGAACGACAGCCTGGCCACGGAAATGAAAGCGCTGAACGACAGCCTCGCCACGGAAATGAAAGCGCTGAGCGACAGCCTAGCTACGCAAATGAATGTGGCGGACGACAGCCTAGCCACGGAATTGAAAGCGGTGAACGACGAAAGACAGCTTGGCAATGGAAATGAAAGTGGTGAACGAGAGCCTGGCTACGGCAATGAAAGTGGCGAACCACAGCCTGGCCATGGAAATGAAAGCGATGAACGACAGCCTGGCCACGGAAATGAAAGCGGTGAAGGACCGCCTGGCCACGGAAAAGAAAGCGGTGAACGACTGCCTGGCTACGGAAATGAATGTGGCGGAAAACAGCCTGACCACGGAAATGAAAGCGGTGAACGACTAACGGCAGCCTGGCCACGGAAATGAAAGTGTTGAGCGACAGTCTCTCTACGGAAATGAAAGCGGCAAACCACAGCCTGGCCATGGAAATGAAAGCGGTAAACGACAGCCTGGCCACGGAAATAAAAGCGGTGAGTGACAACCTGGCCACGGAACTGAAAGCGGTGAACGACAGCCTGGCCACGGAAATGAAAGCGGTGAGCGACAGCCTGGCCACGGAAATGAAAGCGCTAAACGACAGCCTGGCCACGGAAATGAATGTGGTGAGCTACAGCCTGGCCACGGAAATGAAAGCGGCGAACGACAGCCTGGCCACGGAAATGAAAGCGGTGAACGACAGTCCTGCCACGTAAATAAAAGCATCATAAGACAATCTCACCGCCAAGGTGGAAGAAATGGAGACAACGAATTACACCCTCGCTACGAACATGACCAAAATGAAGGCGGAATTAATTGAAAGAAGGTCTGGGAATGAGGTCCTTTCCGCCAAATCTGAAGGTCAGTGGCCAGCGTGAAGAATGTGGTTACGTAGTGGGGCAAGCGGATGTGTCAGGTGGAGGAGTGCGTCGAAGAGATGGTGGTCCGCGTTAACGAATAAGAGTTACAGGCCATCAGCAAGAACAAGTGCCTTAAATCCATCTGGTGGACATTGTCGGCAGAACACTGAGAGATCTTAAGGCCGAAGCGCTGGGATGCAACGCATCTGGGTACGGCAAACCACCGAATTGCGTCGGCACGGCAACGTTCAATGTCATCCCCTACCAATTCTACACCTTGGCCAAACACAGCAACTGTTCGCCAGAGTTAGAGGCCTCACAGCGAACAGCCAGCCTTCAGGGACGGGCGGCAGAAGTGCTCAACGCGATTCACATGGCGGCGGCGCCAAAGGACATGTCGGAAACCCTGGAGAACCACTTCTGTGACCACCGCTTAGCCCAAGGCTACCGCAGCCAGCTATAATCTAGGACGAGAGGCCGACCTCACACCTAGATTCGTATCCCGAGAAGCCGCCTAATCCGTTTGCGAGATATGAGATGTCCGGATCCGTGAACGCCTAATACTTGGCGACTATAAGACCACCCACGAGACGCTAACGGCTGCATTAAGGATGGAGGCGGCCACAGTGACGACTACCCCGACCTCGAGTACGAGGAATAACCGCTACGATGGAGGCCCAATACTAACCCATCGATTCCGACGTAGACCAAGTGGCATGTGTTGGGGTTGAGGTGAACCGGAATACCTGGAGAGAGACTGCCCACCCCAAGAAGGGCAGCTGGAAACAGAGAAAGGGAAGGCGTGGCTAGGGTTACATGCACATATTTGCCACCATCCCCTCGAGTGACACTGCGCAACCTCAGCTGTCGTACCGATGACAGCCTCATCGCGGACAGTTGGTCGAAAGGGATGTCGTGTCGCATGATTGTGGACACCGGGGTAGCCTTGACCGTCATAAGATCAGACGTAGCCAGGAGTTTGCCGTCGAGAAATCCGAGCAGTCCATACCAGCTAGTGACGCATCGGGCGACACCTTGCCTGTGGACAAGGAGGCCCTGCTGCACTGACCTCGGGATGGAGCGCCTTTCGTCTGTGAGTGTTCTTCATGAAGGTGTCTGAGGAAGTGATACTGGGACTGGATACCCTTATGAACCATGAGGCGTCAGTCGACATCGGCAAGAAATTTCTGCGGCTCAAGGTAGAAAAGGTGATCCTCCGGTACCCGAAGAGCGCCTTCGAATCTACAGGGTCAGTCCGAGAGAAAGGGTGGTTGTCCCTGCAAGAGGCGAGGCTGAGGTGATGAAGCGACTGGAATGTCAGAGGACGAACAGAGGACGAAGAATCTGATGCTAGACCTCAAGACGTCTGAGCGCAGACTCCGTGTAGCCAGGCCATTGTTTCCGTGCCGACAGGAGGTGCCGCTGAGGCTGCTCAACGCAACAGACACCGATCTCCAAGTCCAGTCTGGCACGGACTTTGGATGTGCGAACTCCTCGTCAGCGTAACAGCAATCGACCAGATCAAGTGGCTGGTACCGACACCTTTTGCTCCGGCTGGAAGGCTTACTGGAGAAGGTGGCCGACACCTGACCCCAGAACAACTCGAGAAGGTTCTATAACTGCTGAGTCTATACCAGTGCGTCTTCAGCCAAGATAACAGCGACTACGGCCGCACGGACGGGGTGCTCCACCACATCGACACGGGAGACGCCCGGCCTATTCGGCAAACATCTACACGCGTTCCGCTGGCAAAACAAGTGGCGGTACGTGACATACTAGTGGACATGAGCTAGGGAGTGATTGAAAAATCTGACAGCCTTTTGTGTTCCCCTGTAGTCCTGGTGAAGAAGAAGAAGAATGGCGAGCTACACTTCTGCATGGACTACAGTAAGCAGAACTCTGTAACCAAGGAAGGACCGCTTTCCCTTACCCTGGATTGACGACATCCTGAGCAAGCTTGCTGGTTCGCTAGGGCGGCAATTGTGTGATGTTTAGTGCGACAGTGGACATCTGAAGTGTGCCGCAGTGACTTCTTTCATATGTGTACGTGTGACGGAACACAGAGTCAACCTTAAAGACAGCTGATTGTAAATTTTACCTATTTTCACTGCTATAAATAGCGCTCTAAATTTATGCAAACCAAAATTTTAAAATGCAACCCTGGCAGTCACATTATGCTATTGTTAAATTAACCAACCTCATATTTCGTACTTAGAGATCATTTAATCCCAAATTAAGGATCAGTAACCAAAACAGAATAATCACTTATAATAAAATAATAACTATTTTAGAGGGATAAAGAGCAGGTGACAGGTGAATGTGAAACAGGACATCAGCTTGACTAAATATAACAAGAACTTTTCCTGCTTTATATACTCTGACTTTGTGGGTTCGTGAAATGATAAAACGAGGTTATAAAACACAAAACCTACACTTTGTTCTACTAGCAAATACATTCGTCCATCACAATTTGCTAGCTAACCTCAAACTGTTTATTTTCTATCTAACAACTACTCTCATCTGTCTCTCACTTCCGCTAACGATTGGTTCCGAAGTTTTCCGAATCTCCACCGGCTTAGGCTTCGCGAGCCTACCACCAGGCTGACACTGCTCCCTCCTCAAGGCTGGTCGTCCCGAACAGCGCCTTCATAGCGGGCCAGGCGATCCAGGTGTACCACCAACATCTTTCTTCGGGGCACCTTCTGGATGCGGTAGACCACGTCGTTAATCCTCCTCATCACACGGTACGGTCCTTGCCATGGCTGCTGAAGCTTCGGGCAGCGTCCCTTGGTCCGGGTCGGGCGGTACAACCAGACCAGGTCACCTTGTTGGAAACCTTGGCTGTTGGCTTGCCTGTCGTATCGGGTTTTTATGCGGTCGCTCGCCTTCTGGATGTTCTGGCGATCCATCTCGTGCATGTCGTGGAGGTGGTCCACCAGGTTCTCCACATACTCGGTCACCGGCTGCTTCGCCTCCAGAGGGCTTCCAAAAGCCAGGTCACAAGGGAGGCGCAGCTCTCGACCGAACATTAGGCTGGCTGGCGTCATCCCAGTTGTGTCGTGTGTAGACGAGCGGTAGGCCAGCAAGAACAGTGGCACCTTGACGTCGCAGTCTCGCTGATGGCTGGCCACGACCTTACTCAGGTGTTCCTCTAAGTTCTTGATATATCTTTCGACCATGCCATCCGACTGGGGATGTAGAGGTGTTGTAGGGGTCTTGTTAACCCCAAGCCTTTGTAGTGCCTCCTTCTTTAGGCTGGACTCAAAGTTGGTACCCTGGTCACTGTGTAGCTCTAACGGCACCCCAAATCGACAGAACACTTGCTCCACGAGGCAGTCTGTGATTGTCTTTGTCTCTTGGTTTGGGATGGCATACACCTCCGGCCACTTGGTGAAGTAGTCCACGACCACCATTAAGTACTTGTTGCCTCGGTCGGAAACTAGGAACGGTCCAGCAATATCAACGGCGATCCGCTCGAATGGCGCTCCGACGTTGTACTGTTGCATGCAATCCCGGCTCCTAGTCTGGGGGCCGCGACTCGCCGCGCACACGTGACACTGACGGCACCATCTCTCAGTGTCTGCTCGGAGCCTCAGCCAGTAGTAGCGCTGCCGTAGTTTATCAATGTCCGGTTCGCTCACAGGTGTCCTCCTGAAGTACCGGCGTGCACTTCTTCCAAGACTTCCGGAACTTTACTCCGGGGAAGTACCAACTGCTGTCTCTGCATCTTCCCATCAGTTGATTTCCATACCCGGAACAGCACACCCTCTCTGGTCATCAACGAGTCCCACTGGGCCCAGTAAGACTTGTAGGTGGCGCTCCTCGGTGCGACGTCCGCCCAGGTTGGTCTCGACCCTGCCTCCACTTCTTTCAAGACTGGCCCCAAGTCTGCGTCCGCCAGCTGCTCCCTCCTCAGGCCTGCGCTATCCCAGCCATCCACAGGCACTGCCGTGACTACTCGGAGTGCTGCGGCACGCTCCTCCTCCTCCACTCTTGTGCACTGGCCACACTTTTCTGGACAGGGTCTTCGGGACATGGCGTCAGCGTTACCGTGGCTCTTCCCTCTACGATGTTCCGAGGTGAAGTCGTACTCCTGCAGTCTCTGGACCCAACGTGCTCTCTGGCCTTCCAGGTTCTTAAAGCTCAATAGGCAAGTTAGGGCGGAATGGTCAATCCTCAGGAGGAATGGCTGACCGTACAGGTACTTGTGGAAGTGCTCCAAGGTCTCTACTACGGCCAATAATTATCGTCGTGTGACGCAGTAGTTCTGCTCTGCCTTGGATAGCGTCTTGCTGTAATAGGCTATCACCCGCTCATGTTCGTCCTGGATCTGCGATAGGTCACCTCCAATGCAATGGTCGCTGGCTTCGGTGTCCACAATGAAGGCCCCACCCGGTTGTTGAAATCCCAAAATTGGAGCGCTGCACAGGGTCTCCTTTTGGTGCTGGAAAGCGTTTCTGCGTCCTCCGTCCACACATAAGGCCGGTGTTCCTCTGTCAGGCGGGTGAGGGGTTTTGCGATGTTGGAGAACCCCTTTATGAAGCGCCGGTAATAACTGCACAGCCCCAGGAAACTGCGCAATTCTTTCTTATCCTTTGGGTGAGGCCAATCTCTCACAGCCTGTGTCTTCTACGGGTCTGTGGCCACTCCGGTTGCTGAGACTACGTGGCCTAAGTATTTCACTTCCTTGCGGAAGAGCTGGCACTTCTTCGCGTTCAGCTTCAAGTTTGTCGCCTGCAGTCTCTGTAGCACCTTACTCAGATTCTTGAGGTGATCTTCAAAAGTCTTCCCGACGATGCTGATGTCGTCCAGGTTGTTTACGCGGTTCGCCAGGTCTTCGACGTCTTCAACCATGGCGTTCAAGGACTTGGCGTTATTGTCGGCCTTTTCCTCTAGGTCATTGAAGCGCTTCGCCAGGTCCTCGACGCGCTCGTCCACTTGACCCATCCGCTTGCCCAGCTTCGTGACGTCATCCCTCACGCCGGCCAACTGTTCCTCAAATTTGGCGGCGACGACCTCGTTCGCCTCCTTCATTTCCGTGGCCAGACTGTCGTTCGCTGCCTTCATTTCTGTGGTCAATTCGGTCTTTATTTCTTTCAACTCTGCGGCCAGGTTGTAATTTGCCGCTTCTGTTTTTGTTGTTAACTCGTTCATCTTCGCGGCCAAGTTGTTATTTGCCGCTTCTGACTTCGCTGTTAATTCGTTCATCTTCTGCAAAAGCAGTTCCAATAGTGATTCCATGGCCATAATATTCGGTGATGTTGTTGTCCCGCTTTCTGACACCAGTTGTGACTTTGTGGGTTCGTGAAATGATAAAACGAGGTTATAAAACACAAAAACTACACTTTATTCTCCTAGCAAATACATTCGTCCATCACAATTTGCTAGCTAACCTCAAACTGTTTATTTTCTCTTTAACAACTTCTCTCATCTGTCTCTCACTTCCGCTAACAATTGGTTCCGAAGTTTTCCGAATCTCCACCGGCTTCGAGAGCCTACCACCAGGCTGACAATACGTTTGGTAAACCACATATTCTGTTTTTGTGTAATTTACATCCTCCACCGTTGAGTCCTATCGGACGATGAATGGAGTGACTGAAATGAGCTCAGAGTTCATAGAGTTTAGAGTTACCTGAAGTTCGTTTTTCAGGATATGAGTAGACCCCGGAAAAAACCTTATCCACGTAAGATATTGTCACCCGAATATCGGAATTTCCGATAGAACCAGCAGCTGGCAGGTAGTGGCTAGACCGGAAGCAGTCAGGCCACGGAACCCTTATCTTGCAGCGCAAACGTAGGGGATGATTAGAAGAGCGGCACGAGCCCTGTGCCGTCTCTTTTCCCTACCCTGAAGTCTGGAACCTTCCGTATGATTCACTGGCTCGCGAGACTTCCAGAAACAGCGATCTTCCTATAAAAGGTGCTGTAGTTGGCGCGTAAGTTCAGTTCTTGGCGAGCAGCCGTGAGGACCGCCGTGCTGGTGAACGGACTGGAAGACTGTGTACGTATATCAGAGGAGTTGTACGTAATTGTGAGGGTAGAGTGGACCTGTGACAGTCGAATTGGCGACTTGTAATTGTGTGCGCTACGTAATTCTGTGTAATTGGCAAGTTTTCCAACTGTAATTCGTTGGAAATAAAGAACATTTTCAGTTTGTGCAATTAGACTTTTAATTTCACGAACCCCCAAAGTCGCAACTGCTGTCAGAAGTGGGATACTACCACCATGGAAACGGCTTTGGAAAAGATTTTGGAGAAGTTGATGGAAATGAAAGCCGAACTGACCTCGGAAATAAAAGCGACAAATAATAGCCTGGCCGCGGAATGTTCGGCCCGAGGTTCCTCTAGTAATGTCAGAAGCCAAGGTGATAGTGACTACGGCCGCACGGACAAATTGCTTCACCGCATCGGCACAGAGGAGACCCGGCCTATTGGGCAACCACCTAGACGCATATGGCGAAGCATATGGCGGTAGGAGACATGTTAGGGGACATTAGATCCAGGGGAGTGATTTAGCATTCTGAGAGTCCATGGTGTTCCCCTGTAGTTCTGGTGACGAAGAAGAACGGTAAGCTACGCTTCTGCGTGGACTACAGGAAGCTGAACGCTGATACCCGGAAAGACTGTTCCCCTTACCCCGGATTGACGACACCCTGGACACGCTAGCTGGTGCACAGTGGTTCTCGACCCTGGAACTGAAGTCGGGCTACTGGCAGGTAGTTATAGACCCGAGAGACAAGGAGAAGACCGCATTCTCGTCAGGCCAAAGGCTTTGGCAGTTTACATTTATGCCCTTTGGCTCTGCAATGTACCAGCTACCTACCAACGCCTCATGTAGTCAGTGTTGAAAGGACTGACTTACGACGCCTGCCTGCTATACCTAGACGACATCATCATCGTCGGTAAGACTTTTGAAAACCATCTCGAGAATCTGAGATAGGTGCTACAGTGACTGCAGGCGACCAATCTGTAGCTCAACGCGAAGAAGGGCCTGCTCTTCCGCAAGGAAGTGAACTGTCTGGGCCACATAGTCTCGGCAACCGGATTGGCCACAGACCCAGAGAAGACATAGGATGTGAGAGATTGGCCTCGCCCAAAGGATAAGAAAGAGTTGCGCAATTTCCTGGGGCTATGCAGTTATTGCCGACGCTTTATAAAGGGGTTCTCCAACATCGCCAAGCCCCTCACCCGCCTGATAGAAGAACATCGTCCTTATGTGTGGAGGGAGGACGCCGGAGACGCTTTCCAGTGCCTGAGGAAGACACTGTGCAGTGTCCCTATTCTGGGATTTCCACAACCAGGAGGCGCCTTCATTGTAGGCACCGACGTCAGCGACCGCTGTATTGGAGGCATCCTATCCCAAGTTCAGGATGGCCATGAGTGGTTGATAGCCTACTACAGCAAGACGCTATCCAAGGCAGATAGGAACTACTGCGTCACCCGGCGAGAATTACTGGCGGTAGCTAAGACCTTGGAGCACTTCCACAAGTACCTGTACGGTCAGCCATTCCACCTGAGGGCTGACCATTCCGCCCTAACCTGGCTATTGAGCTTTAAGAACCTGCAAGGCCAGAGAGCACGTTGGGTCCAGAGGCTGCAGGAGTACGACTTCACCACGGAACATCGTAAGGGAAGAGCCACGATAACGCAGACGCTATGTCCTGAAGACCCTGTCCAGAAGAGTGCGGCCAATGGACAAGAGTGGAAGAGAAGGAGCGTGCCGCAGCAGTCCGAGAAGTCACGGCAGTGCCTACGGATGGCTGGGATAGCGCAGGCCTGAGGAGGGAGCACCTGGCGGACGCAAATTTGGGGCCGCTCTTGAGGGAAGTGGAGGCAAGGACAAGACCAACCTGGGAGAACATACCACCGAGGAGCGCCACCTCAAAGGTCGTACTGGGCCCAATGGGACTCGCTGAAGACCAGAGAGGGTTTGCTGTTCCGGGTTTGGGAATTGCCCGTTTAGAAGACACAGAGAGAAAAGTTGGTACTTCCCCGGCGTAAGATCCCGGAAGTCTTAGAGGAAGTGCACGCCCGTAATTCAGGAGGACAACTGGGAACGAACCGAACGATTGAAAAACTACGGCAGCGCTACTCCAAGCACACGCTAAAAGGATGGGTCCGTCAAAGAAACAAGAATACCACAATTGCTTGGAGAGGCTTTGTTACTGGGGAGTGTAGAGAATGAATGGGACAGTATAAATGAAAATAGAAGAACTGATGAATTCTTTCCATTTATAACCGAAGGCTTGAACTTGAAACATGTAAACCCTCAAAAGGGTTAATACATTTTTTGACTGTCCATGGACATTATGGTACATATTGTTATAGAGTGAAGAAGTTAACTAGTTCCATCTGTAATATATGTAGTAAAGTAGATAATCGAGAACATGTTTTATCTGAATGCGTTAACTATGATCCTCTAATTATTATTATTATTATTATTATTATTATTATTATTATTATTATTATTATTATTATTATTATTATTATTATTATTATTATTATTATTATTATTATTATTATTATTATTATTATTATTATTATTATTATTATTATTATTATTATTATTATTATTATTATTATTATTATTATTATTATTATTATTATTATTATTATTATTATTATTATTATTATTATTATTATTATTATTATTATTATTATTATTATTATTATTATTATTATTATTATTATTATTATTATTATTATTATTATTATTATTATTATTATTATTATTATTATTATTATTATTATTATTATTATTATTATTATTATTATTATTATTATTATTATTATTATTATTATTATTATTATTATTATTATTATTATTATTATTATTATTATTATTATTATTATTATTATTATTATTATTATTATTATTATTATTATTATTATTATTATTATTATTATTATTATTATTATTATTATTATTATTATTATTATTATTATTATTATTATTATTATTATTATTATTATTATTATTATTATTATTATTATTATTATTATTATTATTATTATTATTATTATTATTATTATTATTATTATTATTATTATTATTATTATTATTATTATTATT
>JAUKNK010000396.1:105000-155000 GCA_030765055.1 Mantis religiosa
TTGGTCACACTCTTTCTGGCAGGGTTTTCGGGAGATAGCGTCTTCGATGCCATGGCTCTTCCCTCTGCGAATTTCGGAGGTGAAATTGTACTCCTGTAGACTCTGGACCCAACGGGCTGTCTGGCCCTCCGGGTTTCTAAAGCTGAGTAACCAGGTTAAGGCGGAGTGGTCAGTCCTTATGTGGAATGGCTGACGGTACTGGTACTTGTGGAAGTGCTCCAAGGTCTTTACCACCGCCAGTAGTTTTACCCGGATATCGCAGTATTTCTTCTCTGCCTTGAACAGCGTGTTGGTTTTTAAGCTATCACCCTCTCTCATACCGTCCTGAACTTGGGTTACGACGCCTCCAATGCAATGGTCGCTGGCTTCGGTGTGCACAATGAAGGTGCCACCTGGTTGTGGCAATGCCAAAATAGAAGCACTGCACAGTATCTTCTTCAGCTCTTGGAAAGCGCCTTCGGCGTCCTCCGTCCACGCATAAGGGCGGTGTTCTTCTCTCAGGTGGGTGAGGGGCTTGATGATATCGGAAAACAACTTTATGAAGCGGCAGTAGTAACTGCACAGCCCCAGTAAACTGCGCAATTGTCTCTTTTCTTTTGGCTGAGGCCAATCTCTCAAGACCTGTGTCTCCTCCGGGTCTGACCACTGCGGATGGTGAGACTATGTGGCCCAAGTAGTTGACTTCCTTGCGGAAGATCTGGCACCTCTTGTCGTTTAGCTTCAGGTTAGTCACCTACAGTCTCTGTAGCACCTTACTCAGGTTGTTGAGATGGTCTTCGAAGGCTTTGCCGACGATGATGTCGTCCAGGTATAGCAGGCAGGCGTCATAAGTAATTCCTGTCATCACTGTATCCATGAGGCGTTGAAAGATAGCCGGAGCGTAGCAAAGACCAAAGGACAAAACTAAGAACTGCCAAAGCCCTTGGCCTGTAGAGAATGCGGTTTTCTCCTTGTCTCTCGGCTCTATAGCTATCGTAACCCGACTTCAGGTCCATGGTCGAGAACCACTGCTCACCAGAAAGTGTGTCCAGGGTGCCGTCAATCCGGGGTAAGGGAAAACAGTCCTTCCTGGAGACAGCATTCTGCTTTCTGTAGTCCACGCGGAAGCGTAGCTCGCTGTTCTTAGTCACCAGCACGACAGGGGAACACCAAATGCTGTCAGACTCTTGAATAACTCCCCTGGATCTCATGTCCTACAGCATGTCTCGTACCGCCGCTTGTTTCGCCAGCGAAACGCGTCTAAGTGGTTGCCGAATAGGCCTGGCGTCTTCGATGTCGATGTGGTGAAGCACTCTGTCCTTAAGGCCGTAGTCGCTGTTCACAATGTTACCAGCGCTTACGGATGAGAATGTAGACGAAGCACATAGACAAAAAAGGCAGAAGTATGAACAAGATTATAAGAACGACAATGTTATATACCTGTTTGACGTCACTGAAGTCGTAGCAGCAATACAATAACTCAAGCCGAAGAAAGCACCAGGACCAGATAATATATCTGCAGAGATACTACATAACATATCAATAAAGATCGCACCGTATTCATGTGAACTCTTCACAACTGTCTCCTAGAAGGCAAAGTCCCGTACTGCTGGAAGGAGGCAAAAGTAGTTATCCTGAAGAAAGGGAAAGATAAGGACCCGAGTAAGCCCAGGTCATATCGTCCAATCTGTCTCTTGAATAATTTAGGGAAAATTCAGGAAAAACTGTTATAAAAAAGAATACATGAATATCGTCTGATGATTGGAATGACCGACAGGCAATACGACTTTACGAAGGGAATGTCGACCGAAGATACTATAAATTCAGCCCTGGAGACAGCAGATCGTTGTCACAACAAATACATCACGGGAATCTTTGTGGACATATCCAGCGCATTCGACAACCTATGGCGGCCTCAGCTATTTGAAGTACTACGTAGTAAAAACTACCCTAAATGTCTGTACAATTCCCTAAAGGATTACTGTGAAGACCATAGAGCGCACATTAAGGGAGAAAGCACTATCTTAACTAAAGAGATAACAAAGGATGTCCCCAAGGGCCGGTCCTAGGACCACTCTTCTGGGACATCTTAACAGAACCAATACTCCGAATACTACAGGACTCATCAAACACACTAAACGTAGTCGCCTACACAGACGACATACTGATTTTGATAGCAGCCGATAGCAGAACAGAGCTTGATGACAAAGCAAACTCTACACTCGATTTACTGGACAATTGGTGTAAGCAAGCGAAAATACAAATAGCCCCCACAAAACATACTACATGATGTTTAGAGGAACATTCAAGAGGAATCCCATCATAAAGCTCAACAACATCAATATAAAAAAACAACAGTGAAATACCTCGGAATAAACATTGACGAAAAGCAAAACTTTGACGGACATATAAAAATTGCATCGACAAAAGCCAAAAATGTTATGTTGAAACTATCGACACTAACTACAAGGAAATTCAAACTACTGCCAACAGTATTAGGAGCCCACCATATGAGCCTTATGGTATGGCATCGTATGGAGCGTCAGTATGGGCGTATCGAGTCAACCTCAAGAAAAATGTGGAAATTCTAAGAAGCTCTCAAGGACAATCCTTAGTACGCTGCATCAGAGCAGTTTCTACTACATCTACCATGGCACTTTTAGTATTAAAGAGAACTTGGCCACAGGATCTACTGGTAAAATTACGCGCATCGTGTTATTGGCTAAAACGTAGCAGAAGAGACAAAATCGAGGAGCTACTGGGAACTGCATTCGATACAAAGAAAGAAATCCGAAACATACTACTAAACAACTGGCAAGAGGAATGGAACAACCTAGACACAGGTAGACGCACATATGAAATCTACCCGAATATAAGAGAACGACTGCGTCTAAAGCGAA
Source organism: Mantis religiosa (assembly GCA_030765055.1). Lineage (NCBI taxonomy): Eukaryota > Metazoa > Arthropoda > Insecta > Mantodea > Mantidae > Mantis > Mantis religiosa. The sequence goes on from JAUKNK010000396.1 coordinate 107,880, forward strand.
TCAATCCAAGAAGAGGAGGAATTCAGTTTTTATCTGAACATGGATCATATAAAACCTACTTTCATAAGATCAAGAGAGCAGAAGACACTACATGTGCAATATGTACAGTAGAGGACATACCTGAGCACGTACTTTTCGAATGCATAAACTACGCAGAACAACTTGAAGAGGAGCGATGAACACTTGCAGAGAAAAACATATGCAATATCGCTAGAAGCACTACAGATTTCGAAACTTTACAAAAAGCGGCAGAAAAAGTATCCAAAGAAGTGATGGAAGAGTATTACCAAAGAATGCAGCAACAAGGTCGAGACATGCAATCCAAAGACGTGATGAGACAACTACACTACGGAAATTCAAACTCCTACTTCAACGACCAGCGAGAACCCATCAGCCACTCCAACATGTGGTGGAGGAGATAGAGGAGGAGCTCCAGCACCCACCAGAGACCATCAACAGAAGAAGACAGCTATGGGTATCCACTAGAAGGCAGGAAGCGGCGGAGAGATGGAGGAGACAACATCTAGAAACCAATACCTAATTACGACCTTGAAAATATGACCAGTATGTAGACTGAGGGACCATCTCTCTTCCTGACTTCAGTAAACAGCTGGATTGGGAGAATGGGATACCATTTTGTGTGCTGGAGTATCTTGTAAATGATCATTGTAAAACTTATTAAAATAGTTGATATGTAGAGTAGTGTAGAAATAGAAATGGATTTTAAAAATGTAAGCTATAAATTATAGTAGCAGTAGGTTAGTTAGCTAGTTAAATTTAGGGAATATCTGCAAAATGTAAATTTGTATCAGAAGAAGGAATAAATAAAGTGAATAGGGAAAATACAATAAAATTTGTGGAAGCTTTGTCGTGTTATAGCCTCCGGATAACAGGATATACTTATGCAGATTTTATTTTTTTATAAATTTTTTATTATTTTATTTTTTGTTTCTTTAATTTATTTTTTATATTTTTATTTTTATTTTTTTATTTTCTTATATCTTTATATTTTTTTATTTATTGTTACCTTGGCTAAAGACCCGCTGGTATCGTCTCACCGATTGTCGAACCTTCTCGAGCTGTTCTGTGGTCAGGTGGTCGGCCACCCTCTCCAGTAAGCCTTCTAGCCGGGGCCCCTGGTGCTGGTCGGTACCGGCTCCTGGGTATTGTCGTTTGGTGTTACGCTTACCATGGGCTCACACAGCTCCAACTCCGTCCTAGCCTGGACGTTGTGACCGGTGTCTGTCAGGTTGAGCAGCCTCACTGGCACCTCCTCTCCCCACGGCAACATGTGCTGGCTAAACAGAGTCCGTGCATAGGCATCTTCTGATCCAGCAACATGTTCTTGGTCCACTGACCTTCGATTCGCGCCATCACCACCACCTCGATTCTCACGGGGACAATCACGTCTCCTCTCTGGGCGACCCTGCAGAATCAAAGGCGTGCTTCAGGTTGTGGAGTATCACTTCTTCTCCATTGAGCAGCAAGACCTTCCTGCCAACGTCAACCGTAGCCTCGTGGTTACTGAGGTCATCCAATCCCAGTATCACCTCCTTAGCTCTTTCACGACGAGCCAAACCAGGAGCACGGCACTCCGTCCCAAGGTCAACTTCAGCATGGCCTCTTTCTCCACAGGCAAGGTATCGCTTGATGCCGTCACTAGCTGGTATAGTCGGCTCGAGTTTGTCGACGGCAAGCCCTTGGCCACGTCTGGTCCAATGATGGTCACGGCTACCTTAGTGCCTACCAGCACACGGCACGGCTTCCCTGTGACCCAACTGTCCGCGATGAGGCTGCCATCCATACGCTGACCGACGACGTGCTGTGTCATTCGAGGGGGTGGTGGTGACGGCACCGACGTGCCCCTGGTCACGCCGACTATTACTCATTTCTCCGGCTTCTCTACCTGGTTTGGGCAGTCTCTCTCTAGGTGTCCGGGCTTTTTACAACCCCAACACACGCTATTAGGTCTTCGCTGGCGTCCTTCGGCTGGCCTTCAGTTTCCAGTGTAGCGGATACTTCTTGTTTTCAGGGTAACCGTTTCCTTGTCGCCTCTATCCTCAATGCGGCCGTTAGCGCCTAGTGGATGGTCTTGTAGTCGCCGAGCATTAGGCGCTGGCGTATCTCGACGTTTCGTACCTTGTCAACGAACGTGTACGCGGCTTCCCGGGATACGAATTCAGATGGGAAGTCGACCAATTCTTTGGTGGCCAGCTGTTCAATTGCGAGGGCGAACTCCTGCAGCGTCTCCCTTGGCTGATGGGTCCTTGACTTTTGTTGGCTCCAGTAGGTTGCAGCCAACCGGTCGTTCCCGAAGCGGTTTTCCAGGGCCTCGCATATGCCCTTGGGCGCCGCTGCTGTCTGGACCGCGTTCAGGACTTCTGCGGCCCGTCCCTGCAGGCTGGCTAATATCTGTGCAGCCTCTTCTTCTGGTGACCACTTGTTTCCCTTTCGGATAATTCGGCATTCATTTCCGTGGCCAAGCTGTCGTTGTGCTCTGCCACTGAATCAGTTTGGCGGCGGAAGTCTTCGAAAGTTGACGTGCCCTCGTAACTTTGGTGGTTTGACACGCGCAGATGTTGTGTCGCGTCCCGGCGCGTCGGCGTTTTAGTCCTTCAACCTTCTATCGACGATGTCCTCCACCATTGTGTTCAGGGACTTGGTGTTGCTGTGAGCCTTCCCCTTTAGTTCGTTAACGCGGCTCGGCAGGTCCTCGAAGCGCTTGTCCACTTGATCCATCCTCTGGACCAGCTCTGTGATGTTCTCCTTCACGCCGGCCAACTGCTCTTCAATTTGGCCATTTCAGAGAATCAGTCACAAAGTGGGTATACCTTCATATAAGTATTAGGTGAACATTAGGAATTCATAAAATTACATATCTCAGTGCTTAACCTCAATGTCACGATAACAGGAATAAACAGACTGATGATGCAAATAAGGATTTGTGAAACTAATCTCTTGGGTTCTGTGAAGAATTTACCAATTTATTAAAAAGATAAGTGAAATTTGTATTTTACTGCAATATTTGTACTGCTTCAATGTTATTAGCATATTTTTTGTGTATCTTCCAGTCAGGTTTATATAATGTGTAACAATCAGATTTCCCCATTTATATGATTCTCAATATTCTTCTATTCAACCCAGTTTCATATGGTTGCATAATTTATTTTATGTTTAATTGGGATAATTATCTTTGATATAGGATGCAGAACATCGTATAAATGGATATTCATGTGAATAGAAGTAACACAAGAGTTCATCAAAACAGTGTGATAATCCTAGAAATCACTTTTTTTTTAATAAACTGCCTATAGCCAATAAAACCACTTGCAATTTTTCAGGATTTAAAAAGTCAGTTTTGGCATACTTGCTAGACCACAGTTTATATTCTGTTAGTGAAAGTTTATAATATTCTTACATTTCTGAATTAATTGTGTATATTATAAAATTCATGAGGTATTTTTATCAATCATTATTTTGTACAAACACTGACTTGCCCTTATTGGATGTGACTTGTTAATTTACAAGTATAGTTAATGCACTGTAAAGTCACAATTTGACGTGTCTTATATCATAATACTCGTGTACAATGTATGATTTACAAGATGAATAAATTATCTATCTATCTACCTAAGTAAGTGAGACAAGTAAGGGATGATGTCATGTTTGTTACTCACAGCCTGATTATTTATTAAACTGTCAAAAGTTATTTTCAGTTATTATTGGCTCATTTTGAATGCAAAAGCAATATTTGAATAAGGGAGTAATGCTTAGTTGTTTACTCTGAGTCAAATAGTCCAGCAAATAATGTCTGACTTAAAATGTAAACTATGTACTGATGTACAATGCTGACAAGATTTTAACTGGGATGCCCAGAATTGAGGAAGGCTGAACCAGAGGGGAAGATACACAATTTATATTAGCTGGCTAGGAAAAATTGACAGATCAAATTCTTGTATATTAGATCAACATTTGAAATACACCAATCAATTCTGTCTTTTGTTTTATTTTTAGAGTTTGTTAATAAATACAAAAAAATCATCACCTTGCAGCATTAATGATAACAACAAGCATAAACAGACTGATGATGCAAAATAAGGATTTGAGAAACTAGTCTCTTTACTTCTATGAAGAATTTACCAATTTCTTAAGAAGATAAATGAAATTTTTAGCAAATTATATTTAATTGGAATAATTGACTGGAAGAATTAGTTCTTACTTCTTAACAAGGGTTACAGGAGATAGAATCCTGTGAATGTTACACATGATATAAAGTACAGTTAATGAAAGCAGTTTTGAAGTACTTTACAATTAGCCCTTGTACATGTTGTTTCTTTCAGAGGCATTGGGTTGCCAGTGCAGAAGTTCATGTAAACAACACAGATATTGGAGAGCTTGAAGATGATGATGTGAGGGCCGAAAGACAGAGAGTAGCTGATATTCTTAGTCACACAATTACTAATCCACCAATTTTTATGGTCCAGGTAACTTCTAGATATTGAAACACTACTTGCTGTTTCATTCAGAGCTACACATTAGGAATTGAGTTCTATAGAAACCTAAATAAACATAAGATTGATATGGGTGAACCATATAACATGATAAAATATCTTATTGAAACATTATTTGGCAGAAAGGGAATACCTCATTACAATGGTTGAACATTAAGACGCTTTTGGAAAATTTATTTATGAGTTCACTTGCAATTAATAACACATGGCTTTCCCATACATGAACAAGGTTTGGTGCTGATATGTTGATGACATTTTTGTAATAGTTTCTAATAGATATTTAGACAATGCATTAAAACTACTCAATCTGCAGGAAAAAGCTAATATACCAACTAAGCTGTAAGGATTGTGAAAAAATAGTACATAAGAAAACTAAAGCAAAGCTAAAAGCCAGAGTCAAAGAATATTTTCAAAACATCAAATTGAAACAGGAAGACCAACCAGCTGTAGCATTTTACTTTTGAAATGAAAGTCATAACCAGAGCTAGGAAGTTCGTACCGATTTCCTTGAGCAGTGTAAGAGCGGCCAGGCATGGCTATACCACGCAGTGCAACTAGCAAGGGCAAGGTTCTTCGCAGAATCAACTCATTACTGTAACTTGTATCCTAAACTAACACATATTACATATTTAGCAGATGCTTTACACTAAATTGCTGAATCAATCAAATGTAGTTATGCAGGTGTAGATAGCTTTGTAGCTCACAGGAAAAATATATTTTTGAAGGCATCCTATAGGATTGCAAAGTTCAGAGAGTTAGCACCAGACATATGACTACCACCATGGCCAGTTGTCACCAGATGGGGAACTTGGCTAGAGGCTGTAATCTATTATGCCAAACATTATGACAAAATTGTTTCGGTATTAGCCAATTTAAAAACCAATGGCAGTTCTAGCATACAAACTGCCAAATGTCTAGTAATGAACAGTTTCGTAGAATTACATTATTGATTGCGCATTTGTTCACAGAGCTATTCATAAGTATCACACTGTTACAGTCCAGAGGTATGGAGCTGACTGAATCTGAGCGGCATGCAGAACTATCAAAACAAATTTACCGAACATCGAACATCTACCTGAAGTAGAGATGGAAGTGAAAAGCGGAATTGAAAAGAATGCAGGGTTCAGTGTGACTTACTGCAGATGAGGTGTACTTTTACATCTCAACAAAAGCTATGATACTGATACAGAACTGATAAAATATTTCAAATATGCAACAGTCACATCATGTGAGGTCAAAGGAATATTTTCACAGTACAGATCTTTTTGTAGAATGAGTTTTTCATTTGAAAGGTTTCAGAGGTACATTATTATTTTAGTAATATTGCCACAGATGTGTAAATACGTAGCAAAATTCCTGATTTGGTATTTCGCCTAGTAAGAGTCTTCAGATATTTAAGAAATTAATTTTATTATTTGGATATTACTTACATTTGATCAGGAAACATTGTAACCTGCATTATAATTGCTTGGGTGTTGCCACAATGTGACTATTTAAATAATGAAATCAGCCAGAGACAGGCTCTTATGTACTATATAAGAACTTGTATGTTGTACATAATGAACTAAATAGGTGTGCATTTACGAATGTCTCATAAGACATTTTTGTTTTCTGGGCAAACGGTTTCAATACCCCTCTGCTGTGCGCACTTATGTATAACTTGTTCGGATGCCGGGAGAAGTTTCGGTCACAACCAGCATAGGGAATGGCAGGCAGTACAAACTTCCTAGCTCTGGTCATAACTTTGGCCCAAATCCAAAATTATTAAAGGGCTTGGTAGATGATAAACTTAAAACATGGCAGAATATCTTAATATGGAAACACAAAAACTGGTTAACAAACTTTGAAATCTCACCATTTGACAACTTTATAAAAAAGTTCGTTGTTCCATCACTAGAGAGAAGACTGCAGACAACAACAGATGACAATCGGATCTTCAATGATGAAAATGGGAGTAATAGCTCCTGAAACTAGTCCCTGAAAAAATTAAAATATAAGTGATGTAGTGTGAAAAAGCAACTATAAAGAGCTTTATCAATTGATTTGGATGTCAAGCATACATTTTTGTCTCAGTCTTATAGCTATTTGTATCTATACACAATATAACTTCCCACTGACTAAACTGACAAAGAGAAGTTTGGACACCAGATAAAATCTGAATGGCATTTAAAAGCATTGTATCATTATATAATGCAGATATGTAGTTCCAAGATTTAGGTAATAACTATTAAATAGGATCATAGCTAATTTTAATACCCCTGATAAACTTTTACGGCAATAGGTTGTTGAAATTATTTTGGAGTATCAATTATGTTGAGAAGTGCTGAATTATCAGGATATTATGGTGAACCCCAGAAAGAAGGGTACAGCTTCCAGAGATAGGCTACCTCGAGAGGGTACAGAGCATAACCACCATCAGGATGAGAAAAGTTTATTAGCACCAAGCTTTGAAACCTACTATGGCCGTTACACTATTACTATTTATACTGATATAAAGAATTATATAATCCAATGTCACATAATGTTAATTGAACTTGTTTAAGCATTACAATGTACATAGGTTTTTATTATCATTTGTTACTATTTATCTTGCTTAAGCTGTGTACAAGTTTTCTGGTTATTTTATTTGTGTCATCTCTGATTAGTGCCCACATCTTCTAGCTATGTTTGATAGTCTTTCCAAGTATAACTACTTATATTGTTTTCTGCACCTGTTTTTCTTATAAGATTTCATATCTTTATTTCCTTTTGACTTCTCCTGTGAACATGTTTTATATGAGGGCTGATCAACAAAGACTGAGACTGATGTTTTCCTGTAACTTCTGCGATAGTTTCATATCTGTAACATAAATATTAGAAATACCGGATTTTTATGTATCATGTCAGTAGATGGCAGCACTCTTGTATTAGTAGGTTGCTAGTAATGCTCTATTTTGTAGACCGTACATGCATTTTCCATACCAGACAATGGAGGTGATGCAAGAGGAGCAGTACAGCACAGTCAAATTCTGTATTCCATTTAAACCACACAACCACCAAAACTTAAGAAAAGCTAAAGCAAGTGTACAGTGAGGATGCACTACCACATGCAACAGTGTTTAGGTGGTTCAAGGAGTTCAAAGAAGGCTGACTTATCAGTGTTAAGCAAGGTGGTCCTGGTGTTTCGGCTTCTGCTCTGACTTAAGTCAACATCAACACAGCTGCTGTGATTGTTCGAGAGGATCAGGGTGTAACACTACGTAACGTCACTTAAATGTTGAGCATTTCATATGACAGTGTGTTTACAATTATGCACGACCATCTCCATATGACCGGAGTTTCTGCTTGTTGGGTGTGACGTCTGTTGACTCCCGAATGAAAGGCTGTGTGAATGGAGACAAGACGTGAGGTGCTGCATCTCTTTGTTGATAGAGGGCATGCATTTCTAAATTATCACCAGTGATGAGTCATGGCTGCCTCTATATGATTCTGAAGGAACACAAGTCAGAACAGTGTGGAAATTTCCAGGTTCTCCAACACCAAAAAGGGCAAAAGTTGTTCTATCTCCCGGGAAAGCCATAGTGATCACATTTTTTGACTGTAATGGAATGATTTACCAGCATGCAGTTCCCCCTCACACTACTGCAGCATACTACATGTCCAGTATTGGCTACACTGAGGAAGCACATTGCAAACAAACGACCAGATATTTCTCGGACTGGGTGCCGACTTCATCATGATAATGCATGGCTTCACGTCACATGCAGTTCCCCCTCACACTACTGTTACAGCAGCATACCACACGTCAGTATTGGCTACACTGAGGAAGCACATTGCAAAGAAACGACTAGAGCTTTCTTGGACTGGGTACTTCATCATGACAATGCACGGCCTCACATGGCAAATCAAGTCATGCAGTTTCTGCTCAATTCAACATCCACCTCATAGCCCCAATCTTGCACCCTGTGACTTTTTTTAATTCCCATTACTAAAGGCAAAGCTTAAAGGTATTTGATTTGAGAACTGAAGCAGTGCTCAAGAAATGTGAGGCGATTCTCAAGGACCTGACAAAGAATGGTCTGCAGCACGTGTTCAAGGATTGGCAGAGGTGCTCTAAAAGTGCATTGAAGAAGGAGGGGACTACTTTGAAAAGGATCATGTATTAATTGCAGTAATAAACATCTGTGAAAAATATCAGACTCAGTCTTTGTTGATTAGCCCTGGTAGCTGCACTTTTATCATGTAATTTGTTCCCCTTCTTTTCCCACACCTTTTGTCTCCATAGACTTATTTCCTTATATTTTGTCAGATAATGTACTATGTTATAGCCTCCATACATAAAGGCCGCGCCGTGGCTGAGTGGTTAGAACGCTTGGCTCTCACCAAGGCGGCCCGGGTTCGATGCCAGGTGACAGCAAAGTGAGATTTGTGCTGGACAACGCGGCGCTGGGGCGGGTTTTCTCCGGGATCTCCGGTTTCCCCTGCCATCTCATTCCACCGGTGCTCCATCTTCATCTCATGTATCATCAGTGTCATCGCCTGCAGTGCCGTATGTAGTAAAAGCGGGTGTTAAACACTACACTTAGCCTCCATACATAAATCCCTTTTTTACTTCTTATCCCTCAACTCAGTTTTCATCTATGTGAATCATTCCATTTCCTGTAAATTGTAGTGGTCAATGAATGCCACTGTTCTCCAATTTCTTTTCATTGTTATTTAGAAACCTAATGGTTTTCTTCTTTTCTACCTAATACTTGGAGAACTTTACCAAAATTTTGAATTTGTCAAACATGGTTATAAAAGTTGTAATTAAAATACATGAGCTTAAGATATTTTATAACAAATGAAGAATATATCTTGAATTTTGTGGAAAAGTCCTTACAAGCTTTTTATTCTGAAGGACTTTTGCATAATGTTAAACTATAAGAGATAGACAAAATCTTATTGCACAAAAATGTAAATCTTGTTAAAACATGACATTGATGTCAGAGTTTTCTTATGTAGTGAACCATTTCCAAGATATTCTGTGTTATTTGTCTGGATTTTTCAACTGGGAAATCATTTTTTCTTTATTTATCTCTTAGTCATGCAAAGGCAGCATATAGTCTTCAGCTCTTTAAACATTTGACTATCACATAAACTCTATTGTATTCCTAAATTCCCCTTGTACCTACAAGAAAATTAGCAACAAGATGAGATTTATCTGATTAATATGAAGTAGTTGGATAAGAATTTGTGGAAATAGTCTGTATAACAGTATAGAAAGTATGTGAGTACAATTAATAAAACGTTCTACAAATTTTAACATATTTGTAACACAAAACAATAAAGCAAATATTTGAAATCTGTTAGAATTTGAGGAAGGAGTACAAACAGAAAACGAGCAATGAAAACTGCTGCAGTTCCCGTGCAGATGAGGACAGTATAGTAGTGGCCGTGCGGAATCTGTCGTTCTCTGTGGACCCTGGAGAAGTGTTTGGTCTCTTGGGACATAATGGGGCAGGCAAGACAACCACTATGAAGATTATCATTGCTGAGGAGGCTGCCACCAAAGGAAGGGTAACTGTCTATTGATTGTCACTAATGGCTAACTTGATACATAAATACAGAGTGTTTGTTTGGTTGTAACTAAGAAATTCAGGCCAGTACATTTCTCCTGTAGCACATAACTTTGTCACACAATATGTCCTTGTGGTGCCACACACCTCTCACACCTTTTAACCCTGGAGTAGGCACGTGGTGTATATATGTCACATCTTTTAACAAAATTTAAATTAACAATCAATAGTTGTTAACTTGAATAAAACCATAGTTTGTCATAATGAAGTTTACTATCACTATCCAACATCCGATTTCAGCAATTGGCTCCACTTACATAATTATTTAGTTAAAGTTCCTGAAATATTATCATCTTATACAGTTTTAATTGTAAACATTTAGTGATATTTCAGGTGAATTTTGTTGTTACTCAAATATTTATCTGAACTTTGTTGTAAGCTTTTCCCAATTTTGTTCAAGAATATTTGAGATTTACTTTGTGTTTCCTATGAAGAATAGTTATTAATTTATTAATAAGTTTTTGTTATAACAAGTTATATCTCATTCCTATACAAATTTTGCTGTTAATACATGAAAATTCTCTGTTGGAAGTATGTAGACATTTTAACAATACTAACACACTGAAACATATATTTACTGATTAAGCAGTACAGAAAGAAATAAGCAGTGCTTAATGCCCACTTTTACTACATGTGGCACTGCAGGCAGTGACACTGAAGATACACTGAGATGAAGATGGAAACCAGAGTACCTGGAGGAAGCCTAGCCCAGTGCTGTGTTGTTCTCCACAAATCTCACTTTGCATTTGCCCGGTTTCAAACCTGGATCACCTTGATGGGAGCCAAGCGGTGTAACCACTGAGCCATAGTGCGACTCCTAATACACAAAGAGAGAAGAGAAACTGTAGACTTGAGGACAAGCAATTTCCTGATATGTAGCCATGTATCCAAATTAGTGTCACGCAAACGACAAGCCCGCGATGCCGAGCAATAAATGTTGGCCGGCGGAAGGAGGGAAGCAGGAGGGGTGGTTGGGTCTTCGTTTACCCCTCCTCCTACCGCTCCAAGTTGCACGAAGCAACGGCCATGGAATAGGCACTACAAAAGATTTTACACAAAATGGAAGAACTGAAGACGGCCAACGACAACATCGCCGAGAAGATGGAAGAACTGAAGGCCGAAATAACAGCGAAGACGGAAGCGGCAAATAACAACTTGGCCACGACAATGACCGCAAAGATGGCCGAACTGACCACAGAAATGAGGGCAGCGAACGACAGCTTGGCCACGGAGATGAAAGCGGCAAACGAGGCCCCTGCCGTGAAGTTTGAAGAACAGTCGGCCGGCGTGAGGGATAACGTGACGGAGCTGGGCAAGCGGATGGGCCAAGTCGACGAGCGCGTCGAGGACCTGGCGAGTCGCGTTGACGACCTGGAGGGAAAGGCCGACAGCAGCGTCAAGTCCCTGAACGCCATAGTAGAGGACGTCGTCGGCAGGAAACTGAAGGATTTGAAGGCCGACGTGCCGGGACGTGACACAACATCTGCGCGCGTCAAACCGCCGAAATATGACGGCGCGTCAGCATTTGAGGTCTTCCACCGCCAGCACAACACAGCGGCCAAGCACAACAGATGGTCACCGGAGGAGGAGGCCACACAGCTAATAGCCAGCCTCCAGGGACGGGACGCGGAAATCCTAAACGCGGTGCAGACAACGGCGGCACTCAAGGACATCTGGGAGGCCCTGGAAAATCGTTTCGGGAACCACCGCTTAGCCGCAGCGTACCGCAGCCATCTAAAGGCAAGTTCACAGCAGCCGGGGGAGACGCTGCAGGAGTTCGCCATAGCGATTGAGTAGCTGGCTAGCAAGGCCTTGGTTGACCTGCCACTGGAGTTCGTATTCCGGGAAGCCGCCTACAACTTTGTCGACGGGGTACGGGATACGGAGATTCGTCAGCGCCTAATGCTCGGCGATTATAAAACCATCCACGAAACGCTGACGGCAGCATTAAGGATGGAGATGGCCAAGGTTACAGCTATCCCGTCGTCGAGAACGAGGAGTGTCCGCTACGCCGCAGACAGAAGACCAGCAGAGGGACGCCGGCGTACACCTAGTGGCCTGTGTTGGGGGCGTGGACAGCCCGGGCACCTGCTGAGAGACTGCCCACACCAGGAAGAGCTGCCGGAAGAACGAGTAAAGCCCGGCGTGGAGAGGGGCACGTCGGCGCCATTACCACCATCCCCTCGAGCGACAATCCGCGTCGTCAGCCGGCGGATGGATGACAACCTCATCGCGGACGGCTGGGTAAGAGGAAAGCCGTGCCGCGTGCTGATGGACACCGGGGCGGCCGTGAACTTCATCAGACCTGACGTGGTGAAGGGTTTGCCGACGAGGAAGCCGAGCCGACCACGGCATCGGGCGACACCTTGCCTGTGGAGAAGGAGGTCCAGCTAGAGCTGACCTTGGGATGGAGTGCCGTGCGTCTGTGGGTGTTCGTCCCGAAGGTGGCTGAGGAGGTGATTCTGGGACTAGATGCCCTCAGGAGCCACGATGCGACGGTCGACGTCGGCAGGAAGGTCCTGCGGCTCAACGGAGAAGAGGTCATACTCCGGCAACCCAAAGAGCTCCTTGGAAACGGTAGGGTCATCTTGAACGAAGACGTGGTTGTCCGCGCGAGGAGTGAGGTGATGGTGACAGCGCGACCGAAGGCCAGACAGCAGGTTGGGTCCAGAGGCAGCAGGAATACGACTTCACCTCGGAACATTGCAGAGGGAAGAGCCAAGGTAACGCAGACGCTATGTCCCGAAGACCCTGTCCAGAAGAATGCGGCCAATGCACAAGAGTGGAAGAGAAGGAGCGTGCCGCAGCAGTCCGAGTAGTTGTGGCAGTGCCTGCGGACGGCTGCGATAGCGCAGGCCTGAGGAGGGAGCAGCTGGCGGACGCGGACTTGGGGCCACTCTTGAGGGAAGTGGAGGCAGGGGTGAGACCCACCTGGCGGACGTCGCACCGAGGAGCGCCACCTACAAGTCGTACTGGGCCCAATGGGACTCGTTGAAGACCAGAGAGGGCGTGCTGTTCTGGGTATGGGAATCACCCGATGGGAAGACGCAGAGAGAACAGTTGGTACTTCCCCGGAGTAAGGTTCCGGAAGTCTTGGAAGAAGTGCACGCCGGCACTTTGGGAGGACACCTGGGAGCGAACCGAACGATTGACAAATTACGGCAGCGCTACTACTGGCTGAGACTCCGAGCCGATGCTGAGAGATGGTGCCGCCTGTGTCACGTGTGCGCGGCGATTCGCGGCCCCCAGACTAGGAGTCGTGGTCGCATGCAGCAGTACAACGTCAGAGTGCCATTCAAACGGATCGCCGTTGACATTGCTGGACCGTTCCCAGTTTCCGACCGAGGCAACAAGTACCTAATGGTGGTCGTTGACTACTTCACCAAGTGGCCGGAGGTGCATGCCATCCCAAACCAAGAGGCAAAGACAATTACAGACTGTCTCGTGGAGCAAGTGTTCTGTCGATTTGGGGTGCCGTCAGAGCTACGCAGTGACCAGCGTACCAACTTTGAGTCCAACCTAATGAAGGAGGCACTACAAAGGCTTGGGGTGAACAAGACCTGCACGACGCCTCTACATCCCCAGTTGGATGGCAAGGTCGAAAGATACATCAAGACCTTAGAGGAACACCTGAGGAAGGTCGTGGCCAGCAATCAGCGAGACTGGGACGTCAAGGTGCCACTGTTCTTGCTGGCCTACCACTCGTTTATTCACGACACAACTTGGATGACGCCAGCCAGCTTAATGTTCGGCCTAGAGTTACGCCTTCCCTGTGACCTGGCTTTTGGTAGCCCTCCGGGGTGAAACAGCCAGCGACCGAGTATGTGGAGAACCTGGTGGACCAACCCCACGACATGCACGAGATGGCTCGCCAGAACATTCAGAAGGCGAGCGACCGCATGAAAACCTGATACGTTAGGCAAGCCAACAAGTTTAAGTCCAGAGGCTCTACCCCCATTAGCCTTGAACCCGTAGGAACAAGACCCGGGCCTCCTTCAACCTGGGAGTATCCGAGCTGTCCCAAAGGGCGCCCGGCGTCCTCCGAGGGGCTTTCCATAGGGCAAGACCTAGAGACTAATAAGCCCCCCCATCTGGTCCTGGGGACACAAGACGGGATGGAAGTGGATACGCCACTTACGCGTGTCAACACTCAAGGTGAAGACTACCGAATAACCTCGGTGGGGCCGGCTGGTGATCTAGCACACCTTCTACTAGCTAAGCAGGCTAGCACCCGGAAACTTAATGGCTTCCCTCAACCCCGTCCGAAGACGTACCCAATCTCCCACGGGTATCAGGGAACACACTGCCCCCTCGAGACCATCCCAATCCGAACAACTCCCGAAGGAGGGGCTCGGCTGTTCGGCCCGAGGTTCCTCTAGTAACGTCAGAGGTACCACGAGTGTTAAGGGTCCGCAGCGCCCGCACTTTGGCAAGGCAAGCCAACAGCCAGGGGCTCCAGCAAGGTGACCTGGTCTGGTTGTACCGCCCGACCCGGAACAAGGGACGCTGCCCGAAGCTTCAGCAGCCATGGCGAGAACCGTACCGTGTGGTGAAGAGGATTAACGACGTGGTCTAACGCATCCAGAAGTTGCCCCGAGGAAAGATGTTGGTGGTACACCTGGATCGTCCAGCCCGCTACGATGGCGCTGTTCGGGACGACCAGCCTTGAGGAGGGAGCAGTGTCACCCAAACGACAAGCCCGCGATGGCGAGCAATAAATGTAGGCCGGCTGAGGGAGGGAAGCAGGAGGGTTGGCTGGGTCTTCGTTTACCCCTCCTCCTACCGCTCGAAGTTGGACGAAGTTTCGAGAATGTTTCCCCCCTCCATAAAAGGAGAATCGGGAAACTTCGGGGCCGATCGATACCGGAAGCGACACTCAGTTGAGTGTAGTGTTGTTATGGCGTGCGTTGTGTAAGTAGCGTCGAGCGTACGTGTAGATTGATATTGGAAAGTCAACTAATGGTGTACATTAAATTGTAATTGTGAACAGTGTATTGCTACGAGAATAAAGTGCAGTTTTTTGTGTTTGTAACCTCGACTTTTTATTTCACGAACCCACAAAGTCACAATATATATTATGTATGGCTATATACACTTAGGACTTATGTTTTAGACATTTGAGTTTAACATAATAAGTTTAAGCTTTCTGATCTTTGTCATGACTCATGAGTATACAAACCCTAAAACTCATTTTAAAAAAAGAAGAAAAGCAAACAAGTTATGCCTAGAAAAAGCAGTAATGAATGTCACAAATCCTAGAGATATAAAACCTCCCAAAGGAATGGATCTTATGAAGAATGCTTGCATGGAATCACAACAACAATTGCCAAATAAAAGTCTGAATTCCATTGTGTACGGACAACTCAACTAATGGAGACAACAGTTGACAGCAGCTGATGATGTTAGGAAGATCCTAACGAAATGCGTTCTAGGTAAATACTAGCAATAAGTAGACCATTGAGTATTAGTTCGACTCAAAATTATATTAAAAGTCTGAATACTTATTTAGCCATTTAGAAAATATAGATGAGAGTACATAAGGTTACTTGAAGGAGATCAATTGCTCTTCCACACGACCAAGGTTTGGATAGGTAGATTCAGTCTGAGAAACTCAAGGCATAGCCTTGATTCAAACCAGGGATCTACCAGTCTCCATCCGGTTACCCTTAAACATTGATCTACTGATCTCTGACTGGTTGCTCTTAATCATTGATCTACTGATCTCCATCTAGATACTCTTAATCATTGATCTACTGATCTCCATCCAGTTTCTCTTAATCATTGATCTACTGATCTCCATCTGGTTGCTCTTATCATTTATCTGCCTTGGCAACATGCCAGCATGCCATTAAATTCTCCAACTGTCTCATATTTCCCCCGGTAAATCACTAGGAGCTCTCATATACATCAATATTCCCACTAGAGGAAAACAGGAATAAATAAAATCAGTGATGATGTGGAAAAGCTTTCACAAAACTAGTCTCTTGATTTATTTGAAAAATTCATAAATTTTCTTACAAACATAACTTAAGTTGATGAGAAATAATTATATTTCATTTTGTATTTGTTACTTAAATGTTGTAGATTTTTACATATTAATTATTACAGTTCCCAATTTCTGTACACAACTTATTTTAGTAAGCAAATGAAGTAACTTAAACAGTTTAAGGGAAGGTACAAAAGGTAAACTTTCCATTATGCTGATTCAGGTATATGTCACTGGTCACCATGTAACATCCATCACATCCGAGGCATTCAAACATACGGGTTACTGCCCTCAATATGATGCTCAATGGGAAAACATAACAGTAAGACAACACCTGGAATGTTATGCTGCAATACGAGGAGTTCCACGTAAGGACATAAGCAGGCAAGTTGTTCATCATCTGCTACCTATCTTTAGTAAATAGAGCAAATATTGTATTTCACCAAAATGTTTGAGTGAGCATGTGCTGTTTTATGGCCTGTCGACAGTGAGGTAATTTGGGCCTGAAAAAATGTTTGATATCAAGTATTCACTGTAATTCCACGTTCTTGAATTCCTAACTTCTAAGAATTCTCTTTGAGTGGATAGTCAGCATGAAAAATTCAATGCCATGGCAGGGATTTGAACCACAGATCTCCTGGTTTCCGTCCAGTCACTCTCACCGATTGAGCTACCATGTTCATTGTGCCATTCTGACATTAAATTCTCCATTTGACTTGTATATTTTCCCGGTAGACCACTAGTGGCTCTCGCATCCGAGATACACCATTTGTGGCGACTTACTATCATAGGTACGTGAGTCCAGGCTTCATCATTTATCTCTTATTATTTTAGTTAATTGATGGAAATTAATCATTTCTCCACACTAGCCGTATATAGGCTAATGTTTTGTTGGATAGAGTCAACATGAAAAATTCAATGCCATGGCCGGTACTTGAACCACGGATCTCCTGGTTTACGTCCAGTCGTTCTAACCAATTGAGCTACCATGGTCAACGTGGTTCAAATCCCGGCCATGGCATTGAATTTTTCATATTGACTTTATCCATCAAAAACATTAGCCTATATACGGCTAGTGTGGAGAAATGATTAATTTCCATCAATTAACTAAAATTCTCTTTGAGTGTTTGTGTGCATCCAGTATAACTCTACAATAACTTAGTAATATGATTTAGGTTGGCATCTTTCTTCAAAAAAAATATGAATTAGCAATTCATATTAAAATAACAATACATTTCAGATATTGCACTGGTGTGGCAGTAACCGCCAGTCATCAGCGTCACATTCCTTGTAAGACTCAAAGTCGGGATTCCTCCTTAGATATTCACTGTAGTTGGCTGTTTACTTTCTCTTGTCACTGACTGCTGTGATGCGCATTCTGCTGCATGGACTCTTATTTGTGTTCTCAGGTGTAGGGTCAAGACAACACAATTTAGTAGAACAATGTACTTTAAAGAGTGTCGATTAATGACACTAAACAACACTTACTTTTAATGTACTTACTTACAATGTACCTTTTATTTTGGTATAATGTACTTCATTCTCAATTTCTTGTACAATATGAGAAGACCCGGGCTCAGTCATAGTTTGTAATTACTTAACTCATCAAGTGTGGCCATGTACAATAGTACATTATGGCACATAGTAACTTAATGCACTGAGTTTCTAAGTGACAGCTCATGTCGACTTTGTGCCAAGTGATTGACAGATTGTATGAAGTGACCAGAAGCTCTTTAAGGCCATGTGGAATGTCTTTTACCCCAAATTTATACCATTTTTAGAAATGATTCTCGTACCCTAAACTCATTCTTATGTTGCCTAGAACAACCCAGTAACATGTTGAAGTTCCTGGCAGTTTAGAAAAATGCAGATTTCTTATTGGTCAGAAGAATCCTCATGCCATTCATCATGTAGCAGAAATTAACAGATTTCTCCATCAGGTTGGTTAACCCTTGTCTATAATGAAAATACAATAGATTTTACTAACAAATATCCATCTCTTTCTGGCTCATTTGGAAGGTGTTTGGTAGGGTACGTGAGATGTCTTGGCAATGGTTGGAACCTGCTCAGGCCTTGATTAACTAAAATAACTAAATATTAGCTAAATACATACACCTTTGGAAACATTCTATACACATTTGATAAAGGGAATGTATGTAATTATGAGGAATTTAAGTAACTTTTTATTATGGGGGCATTATTAATTTATAGATGAGTCGTATTTATTACACTTCTGCTTCACTTACGTACCTATGTTGAGGACTAGTTTCGCAAATCATCGTTTGCATCTTCAGCTCTTATGCGACTAAAGCTTGATCCAGTGGTGTGCGTAATTCTGGAGTTGCTGCTGTCATCTGTTGATTTAGTGATGAACTTAAATGTGGGATTCTCTTCTGGCATGATTTCAAAGTTCATTATTTCGTTTTTATGTTTCTCTATGTATATCCTCTCCCATATGACAAGTTCAATATGTTTTTGTAGGTATTTTAGTAATTCGGTGCTATCTACAATTTCATGATTTTCAGACTAGAAATGAGCTGCTATTGCGGACTTATCAATATTTTTGTATCTTAAGTGCCTGAAGTGATCTTTCTTTCTAGTGCCTATGTTTCTGTTTGTCCTCCCTATGTAAATATTTACAGTGTTTACACTTAATCTTGTAAATGCCTGACTTTTCCTCTGGTTTTATCTTATCAGTATTATTACTGTGAAGTAGGTTTTTAATGTTGTAATTGTTTTTTGGTGCCAATGTTATATTGTATTTCTTGAATACCTTTTGGAACTTTTTGGTGGCCCAGGGGTGGTAAGTAAATTTAGCAAATCTAGTTTCTTGTTTTATTGGTGTGAGAGCTGTGATCTGTTTTAATCTCTACAATGTTTTTTCCATATCCATTTTTAATTGCATTTTTTAAGATTTGATGGTATTCTTTTTGATATTCTTGCTGGCTGATGGGTAGATTTACTAATCTGTGTGTGAGACTGTTGATGTTGGCATGTTTGTATAGAATTGGATTGAAACTATTTGCTTTGATGTAATTACCTGCGTGTGTTGCTTTTCTATGGATACCAAATTCTAGTTTTTCATTGCATTTTTTGATTTTAAGTTCCAAAAAAGGTAGAGTACAGTTCTCTTCAGTTTCTACTGTGAATTGTATGCTGGGTTCTTGCAGGTTGAATAGTTTCAAAGCATCATCTATTTGGTTGTAAGGCACTATTGCAAAGATGTCGTCTACGTATCTGTACCATGTTTTAAAAATATGAGGGAAGACTTTAGTTTTATGTGTTTCAAAAAAGCTCATGTATTAATTGGCCAAAAATGCTGATAGCGGGCTTCCCATAACTAGTCCTGAAATTTGTTTATAATATTTTCCATCAAAAACAAAATAATTTTGATGTATACATATTTCAGTCATTGCCAAATATTAAAAAACATAAAAACCTACCTAACAGCAATAATACTGATAAGATAAAACCAGAGGAAAAGTCAGGCATTTACAAGATTAAGTGCAAACACTGTAAAAAATGTACATAGGGAGGACAAAAGGAAACATAGGCACTAGAAAGAAAGAACACTTCAGGCACTTAAGATACAAAAATATTGATAAGTCCGCAATAGCGGCTCATTTCTGGTCTGAAAATCATGAAATTGAAGATAGCACCGAATTACTAAAATATGTACAAAAACATAGTGAACTTGTCATATGGGAGAGAATATACATAGAAAAACATAAAAACCAACTAATGAACTTTGAAATACCGCCAGAAGGGAATCCCACATTTAAGTTCATCATTAAATCAACAGATGGCAGCAGCAACCCCAGAATTACCCACACCACTGGATCCAGCTTTAGTCGCATAAGAGCTGAACATGCAAACGATGATTTGCGAAACATGTCCTCAAAATAGGTACGTAAGTGAAGCAGAGGTGTAATAAATACAACTCATCTATAACTTAATAATTATTTCACTTCACTGTGGTGTTCCAATACAGTTAAATCTCGATATATGGGTAGATTTAAGGACAAACCGTTTTGGAAGTAACCTGCAAAGTCACTTTCTTTCTGAGTGATCTTTTTATATAGATAGACAATATATTACTGCACAGAGATTGTAGGTCTTGTTAAACAATACAATTTAACTCAACATTATTTGTGGTAAAATATTTTTCTTTGTGTTTATATAAAACAAGGAATTTCAAATCTATTATACAGCAGCTTTATTTGTCAGATGTTACTGCTTTTTAAGCGTACTGTACTTACCTTGTCTCTACAACAACATTTCTAATGCAGTCATTTGTACATACATTTAAACTCAGTTATAATTAGAAAGAAGATGAACTAATATAAGAATAATTTGTAGTAGAAAAGCGACTAAAAGTGTCATGTGAAGGTAATATACAATTTTTTTTTTACAAGCAACAATGCAAACAACATACAATTCTAAAAGCTCCACTCAGCAAACCACTTTTTAACAGTATGACTATCATTTTAGCTCATTGTATCTTTGTGACAAACACAAAATGTGTAGTGGAAAGTTGTATTGACTAAGAGCAAATAGACTGAAATGAAATGGTATAGGAATCACTAAAGAAAATAATGTGCATTTATTATAAATAATTTGCAGAGTAGATAGACAAGTACATTATATTGAACTGTAGTTAAATGTCACCATGAGGAACACAACAAGGGGTGAGATGTGTTTGCAGGGTGGTAGACCTGTACCTGAGGGGACTGAGGATGCAAGAACATGCCAACAAACAAGTAAAACACTGCTCTGGGGGAACCAGACGTAAACTTAGTTTTGGTATAGCGATGCTCGGAGGTTCAACAGCCGTCCTGATGGATGAACCAAGTAGAGGCATGGATCCTTATTCAAAGAGATTTCTCTGGGAGACCATTCTGGCGAGTCTTCAGGTAGGTATAGGTCTCGTAAAACTCTATATCCCCTAATAATGACAAAGGACGGCTAGTTCTACAAACAAGAATAAAACTGCCTGGAGTATTCTTAAACAAAAAAAAATAAAAAAAAAATAAAATCTGCATGAACTATGCCCTGGTGCCTTGAGTCTATACCAGGACATAAGTTCCACAGTTACATCTCTTTATTGTTATTACATTTCTTTAGATTGGAACATTATTACATTTCGCAGATTACCTATATCTAAACTAACTACTCCTAACCTACTAAGCTATCTAACCTATAGCAGCCGGTTTCCCAGCTGCTTTGCATATATCTTTAATCTATATCCTAAGCTGGCAGTTCTACTCTATTATAAACCATTCTGACTAGTTAAATTAACAATACATGTGGATGAAAACCTGTTTATGCCAGCACTTTCTACCAATCTGCTATCTATTAATTTAATTTCAACAATTGTTGTCTCTAGCTATCTTCGCTATCAGATGAGCTCCGTGTGATGATCTGTTGTGGCTGTCCCCTTCTCCTCTCAGCCCATTCTTGACGTCCTCTTGTGGTCCGAAGTTGCCTACGTCTATTCATGGATTGGTCGCCCTGTTCTGGCCTGAGATCTGCGCCATTTCTATCCTCTTCTTCGACGTGGGTACTTATTTCTTGTTGCTTTATTCTTTGTGACCTTCTTGGTGATTCGTCCTGGTTTTGGTGTTGCTGCTGATGTATTGCGTCCGTTATTTGCATTTCCGCTGGTCTTCTGTACTCCTCCATGACTATTTTCGATATCTTTGCCACCATTCTGTTCACTATACACAAATCCTCGTGACTTCTTACGATGTGCCAAACTGCTTTTCCTGCTAGCATTGCGCGTTCCTCTTGTACCTCATCGTTGTATTTCGTACATTCAAAGATCACATGTTCTTTAACAGTATTCTTAAACAAGAAATATAGGTGCAAAAGGATGAGTGACGAGCTACAACACATAAACACGAGAACTGCAGCATATGGATTCCATCACAAGATCTGCAGACAATGTGGACATCACCTGTCATCAGAAATATGTACCTGCTCAGGACCGTATTTAAGGGCCCATCCAGGGGGAACAGAATCCCCCCAAATGAATTGTCTTTTTAATTTTTTAATAAATAAATAGTTGAAGTGAAACTGATTTTAAAGTAAATTGAAAAAGTTTATTCAAGCTTCTCATCTTAACGTCTCTATTCACTGTCAAGCAGACATGAATTCACAAAGTATGCCTGCAGAACAGAACTGTATATCCAGGTTGAAATATTAGTGACAGTGAAACATAGGCAGGATATCGGTTGTGGTGTCAAAAATGGAATTTCACAGAGAAAAAATGGACCAAATGATGCTATAAATTCTTTGGTAACATGTTTTCAGCATTATATCCGACAATTCATCATCTGCTTAAAATTTTAGCTATCTTACCTGTCTCAACTTCCAGTGCCGAGAGATCATTTTCAACAATGAAACGGCTCATGACTTACATCAGAAGTAGAACTAGTGATGAGCGTTTAAGTAATCTTGCCTTGCCGTACACTGGTATCAGAATTTCAATCCTGAGCAAGTGTTAAAAATAATGGACAGGAGCAGGCGCAAACTTAGTACTGCAGAACTACTTAAGCTTTGTGTACATAGTGTAAATAGTGTGAAAATATTTCCATATATACTGAAGGACTGTACTGGAGATCATCATGGACAAGGCTTCACTTCAACAGTTTCCCAGTTCATTGAGGTGACTTTTCAAGTTAAACCTTCTTTAATGTTGCTAATATATTTATCTTATCCTTATCTTCCCCTATCCTTAAAGACGAATGTTAGGTAGCTCTAAGCTCCAATGACCGCAGATTCATTTGAGCTTCATTTCACCAATTTCATTCATCGTCTGATACAACTTAACTTTGGAGAGTGATTGGCGGTAGTGAAGACCTTGGAGCACTTCCACAAGTACCTGTATGGTCAGCCATTCCACCTGAGGACTGACCATCCCGCCCTAACCTGGCTATTGAGCTTTAAGAACCTGGAAGGCCAGACGGCACGTTGTGTTCAGAGGCTGCAGGAGTATGACTTCACCTCGGAACATCGCAGAGAAAAGAGCCACTGTAACGCGGACGCTATGTCCCGAAGACCCTGTCCAGAAGGGTGCGGCAAATGCACAAGAGTGGAGGAGAAAGAGCCTGCGGCAGCACTTCGAGTATTCACGGCAGTGCCTGCGGATGGCTGAGATAGTGCAGTTCTGAGGAGTGGGCAGCTGGCGGAGGCAGACTTGGGGCTACTCTTGAGGGAAGTGGAGGCAGGGACGAGACCAATCTGGGCGGACATTGCACCAACGAGCGCCACCTACAAGTCTTACTGGGCCCAATGGGACTCGTTGAAGACCAGAGAGAGCGTGCTGTTCCGGGTATGGGAATCACCCGATGGGAAGACGCCAAGAGAACAGTTGGTATTTCCCCAGAGTAAGGTCCCGGAAGTCTTGAAAGAAGTGCACGCCGGTACTTCAGGAGGACACCTGGGAGCGAACCGCATGATTGACACACTACGGCAGCGCTACTACGGGCTGAGGCTCCTAGCAGACGCTAACAGGTGGTGCCGTCAGTGTCACGTGTTCGCGGCGAGTCGCGGCCCCCAGACTAGGAGCCGGGTTCGCATGCAACAGTACATCGTCGGAGCGCATTTCGAACGGATCGCCGTGGACATAGCTGGACCGTTCCCAATATCCGACCGAGGCAACAAGTACCTGATGGTGGTCGTGGACTACTTCACTAAGTGGCCGGAGGTGTATGCCACCCCGAACCAGAAGGCAAGGACAATCACAGACTACCTCGTGGAGCAAGTGTTCTGCCGATTTGGGGAACCGTTAGAGCTGCATAGTGACCAAGGCACCAATGTTGTGTCCAACCTGATGAAGGAGGCACTAGAGAGGCTTGGAGTTAGCAAGACAAGCACTACACCTCTACATCCCCAGTCGGATGGCATGGTCGAAAGGCAAATCAAGACCTTAGAGGATCACTTGAGGAAGGTCGTGGCCAGCCATCAGCAAGACTGGGACGTCAAGGTGCCACTGTTCTTGCTGGCCTACCGCTCGTCAACACACGACACCACGGGGATGACGCCAGCCAGCTTAATGTTCAGCCAAGAGTTACGCCTCCCCTGTAACCTGGCATTTGGAAGCCCTCCGGGGTTGAAACAGCCAGCGACCGAGTATGTGGAGAACCTGGTGGACCACCTCCACGACATGCACGAGATAGCTCGCCAGAACATCCAGAAGGCGAGCGATCGCATGAAAACCCGATACGACAGGCGAGCCAACAGCCAAGGGTTCCAGCAACAAGACCTGTTATGGTTGTAGCTCCCTACCCGGACGAAGGGACGCTGCCCGAAACTTCAGCAGCCATGGCAAGGACCGTGCCGTGTGGTGAAGAGGATTAACGACGTGGTCTACCGCATCCAGAATGTGCCCCGAGGGAAGATGTTGGTGGCACCCCTGGATTGCTTGGCCCGCTACGAAGGAACTGTTCGGGACGACCAGCCTTGAGGAGGGAGCAATTTTACCCAAGCGGTTAAATCACGATGCCGATCAATAAATGAGGGCCGGTGGAAGGAGGGGAGACCGCAGCGGTAGCTGAATCTTCGTTTTCCACTCCTCCTGCTGCTCGAAGGAGGGCGAAGCTTCGAGAATGTTTTCCCCCATCATAAAAGGCAATCTCGAGAAACTTTGGGCCGACGATCAATACGGGAGAGGCGAAAGGAATTAGTTGTGTTGAGTGATTCGTGGCGAGCAGTAGTGTAAGGCGCGCCCAGTGTACGTGGAAACACGAACTGGCTTAGCTGTAATTGTGTACATTACGAAATTTTATGTAATTGTGACATTGTAACAAGTTGGAAACAAAGAACATTTTTGAGTGGTGTAATTGAACTTTTTATTTCTCGAACCCACAAAGTAACAATATTGACTGGTTTTGTTTATTTTTATATTTCCTTTGATTAGTCTTTTTATGCTTATTGTGACCTTGTGGGTTCGTGAAATGAAAAGTCTAACTACACAAACTCAACAATGTTCTTTATATCCACCGACATACAGTTGAACACTTGCCAATTACACAGAATTGCGTAATGCACACAACTACAATTCACCAGTTCGTCCGTTACAGTTCCGATGCACGTACACAGTCTTCTCGTCCGTTCACTAGCTCGTCAAGCACTGACTCTCTCAATTCACTCACTGCAGCCCTTTTTATAGGAATATCGCCGTTCTCTCGAAGCCTCTAGTTTCCGTGAATCACCGCGCAGGTTCCAGATGGCAGTGGAAGGGGGAAGAGGCGGCCAGCGACAAGTGACACTTCCCTAATCATCCCCTCAGTTAGTGACAGAGACTAATGGGTTGGTGTGGCTTGGCTGCCTCTGGCCCCTTACTCAGCTGTCGTTGGTTGTGCTTTCCGCTAATTGGGTGACACTGCTCCCTCCTCAAATCTGGTGGTCCCGAACAGCACCAACGTAGCGGGCTGGACGATTCAGGTGTACCACCAACATCTTCCCTCGGGGAACCTTCTGGATGCGGTAGACCACGTCGTTAATGCTCTTCACCACTCGGTACGGTCTTTGCCATGGCTGCTGGAGCTTCGGACAGCGTCCCTTGGTCCGAGGGGACGGTACAACCAGACCAGGTCACCTTGCTTGAACCCTTGGCTGTTTGCTTGCCTGTCATACCTGGTCTTCATGCGGTCACTCGCCTTCTGGATGTTCTGATGGGCCATCTCGTGCATGTCGTGGAGATGGTCAACCAAGGTCTCCACATACTCGATCGCTGGCTGTTTCACTTCCGGAGGGCTTCCATAAGCCAGGTTACAAGGGAGGCGTAACTCTCGGCCGAACATTGAGCTGGCTGGCGTCATCCCAGTTGTGTCGTGTGTAGACAGGCGGTAGGCCATCAAGAGCAGTGGCACCTTGACGTCCCAGTCTCGCTGACGGCTGGCCACGACCTTCCTCAGGTGTTCCTCCAAGGTCTTGATGTATCTTTCGACCTTGCCACCCGACTGGGGATGTAGAGGCGTCGTGCGCGTCTTGTTTACCCCAAGACTTTGTAGTGCCTCCTTCATTAGGTTGGACTCAAAGCTGGTACCCTAGTCACTGTGTAGCTCTAACGGCACCACAAAACGACAGAACACTTGCTCCTCGAGGCAGTCTGTGATTGTCTTTGCCTCTTGGTTTGGGATGGCATACACCTCCGGCCACTTGGTAAAGTAGTCCACGACCACCACTAGGTACTTGTTGCCTCGGTCGGAAACCGGAAACGGTCCCGCAATGTCAACGGCGATCCGTTCGAATGGTGCTCTGACGTTGTACTGCTGCATGCGACACCGGCTCCTAGTCTGGGGGCCACGAATCGCTGCGCACACGTGACACAGACGGCACCATCTCCCAGCATCTGCTCGGGGTCTCAGCCAGTATTAGCACTGCCGTAGTTTGTCAATCGTTCGGTTCGCTCCCAGGTGTCCTCCGGAAGTACCGGCGTGCACTTGTTTCAGGACTTCCGGCACCTTACTCCGAGAAGTACCAACTGTTCTCTCTGCGCCTTCCCATCAGGTCACTCCCATACCCGTAACAGCACGACCTCTCTGGTCTTCAGTGAGTCCCATTGGGCCCGATACGCCTTGTAGGTCGCGCTCCTCGGTGCGATGTCCTAGTTTGGTCTCGTCCCCGGCTCCACTTCTCTCAAGAGTGTCCCCAAGTCTGCGTCCGCCAACTGCTCCCTCCTCAGGCGTGCGCTATCCCAGCCATCCGCAGGCACTGCCGTGACTACTCCGATTGCTGCGGCTTGCTTCTTCTCCGCCACTCTTGTGCACTGGCCGCACTCTTCCGGACAGGGTCTTCGGAACATGGCGTCAGCGATACCCCGGCTCTTCCCTCTACGATGTTCCGAGGTGAAGTGGTACCCCTGCATCCTCTGGACCCAACCTGCTGTCTGGCCTTCTGGTCGCGCCGTCACCAACACCTCGCTCCTCGCGGGGACAACCACGTCTTCGTTCAAGGCGATCCTGCAGATTCAAAGGCGCACTTCGGTTTGAGCCGCAAGACCTTCCTGCCAACGTCGAACGTAGCCCCGTGGCTCCTGAAGGCATCCAGTCCTAGAATCACCTTCTCAGCCACCTTCGCGACGAACACCCACAGACGCATAGCACTCCGCCCCAAGGTCAGCTCCAGCAGGTACTCCTTCTCCCTAGACAAGGTGTCCGCCGATGCCGTGACAGGCTGGTATGGTCGGCTCGGCTTACTCGTCGGCAAACCCTTCGCCACGTCAGGTCTGATGATAGTCATGGCCGCCTCGGTGTCCACCAGCACACGGCACGGGTTTCCTCTTACCCAGTCGTCCGCGATGAGGCTGTAATCCATTCGCCGGCTGACGGTGCGCAGTGTCACTTTAGGAGATGTTTTCAGATCGTTACCGGAAGTGAGACAGTTGAATGTAGCGTTAGAGAAAATGAACAGTTTAAGGTTAGCTAGCAAACTGTAATGGCGACGAATGTATTTGATAGGAAAATAAAGTGTAGTTTTTGTGTTTCGAAACCTCGTTTTATCATTTCACGAACCCACAAAGTCTCAACTGATGTCAGGAGGCGGGATAGCTACATCACCGAACATTATGGCCATGGAATCGGCATTGGAAATGCTTTTGCAGAAGATGAACGAATTAACAGCGAAGTCGGAAGCGGCAAATAACAACTGGCCGCGAAGATGAACGAGTTAACAACTAAAACAGAAGCGGCAAATAACAACCTGGCCGCAGAGTTGAAAGAAATAAAGACCGAATTGACCACAGAAATGAAGGCAGCGAACGACAATCTGGCCACGGAAATGAAGGAGGCGAACGAGGTCCTCGCCGCCAAATTTGAGGAACAGTTGGCCGGCGTGAGGGATGACGTGATGCAGCGGCGCAGGCGGATGGGCCAAGTGGATGAGCGCGTAGAGGACCTGGCGAATCGCTTCTATGTCCTAGAGGAAAAGGCCGACAGTAACGCCAAGTCCCTGAACGCCATTGTTGAAGACATCGAAGACCTCGCGAACCGCGTAAACAACCTCGAGGGAAAGACCAACAGCAGCGTCAAGTCCCTGAACGCCATGGTGGAGGACGTCGTCCGCAGGAGACTGAAGGATTTGAAGGCTGACGCACCGGGACGTGACACTACATCGGCGCGCGTCAAACCTCCGAAATATGACGGCGCGTCAACATTCGAGGGCTTCCGCCGCCAGTTCGACACAGTGGCCAAGCGCAACAGGTGGTCACCGGAGGAGGAGGCCACACAGTTAATAGCCAGCCTCCGGGCCGCGGAAATCCTAAACGCGGTGCAGACGACGGCGGCGCCCAAGGACATCTGGGAGGCCCTGGAGAATCGCTTCGGGAACCACCGCTTAGCCGCAGCATACCGCAGCCAGCTAAAGGCAAGGTCGCAGTAGCCGGGGGAGACGCCGCAGGAGTTCGCCATAGCGATCGAGCAGCTGGCTAATAAGGCCTTGGTTGACCTTCCACTGAAGTTCGTATCCCGGGAAGCCGCCTACAACTTTGTCGACGGGGTACGGGACACGGAGATTCGTCAGCGCCTAATGCTCGACGATTATAAAACCATTCACGAGGCGCTGACAGCGGCATTAAGGATGGAGGCGGCCAAGGTAGCATCTATCCCGACGTCGAGAACGAGGAGTGTCCGCTATGCCGGAGACAGAAGACCAGCTGTGGGACGCCGGCGAACACCTAGTGGCCTGTGTTGGGGGTATGGACAGCCCCGGCACCTGCAGAGAGACTGCCCACATCAGGAAGAGCAACCGGAAGAACGAGTAAGGCCCGTTGGAGAGGGGCACGTCGGTGCCATAACCACCATCCCCTCGAGTGACACTGCGCGCCGTCAGCCGGCGTATGTATGGCAGCCTCATTGCGGACGGTTGGGTAAGAGGAAAGCCGTGCCGCGTGTTGGTGGACACCGGGGCGGCCGTGATCATCATCAGACATGACGTGGCGAAGGGTTTGCCGACGAGGAAACTGAGCCGACCGTACGAGCTTGTGACGGCATCGGGCGACACAATACCTGTGTAGAAGGAGGCCCTGCTGGAGCTGAACATGGGACGGAGTGCTGTGCGTCTGTGGGTGTTCGTCGCGAAGGTGGCTGAGGAGGTGATCCTGGGACTGGATGCCCTCAGGAGCCACGAGGCGACGGTCGACGTCAGCAAGAAGGTCCTGCCGCTTAACGTAGCAGAGGTTATACTCCGTCAACCCGAAGAGCGCCTTGGAATTTGCAGGGTCGTCTTTTACGAAGACGTGGTTGTCACCGCGAGGAGCGAGGTGATGGTGACGGTGCGACTGGAAGGCCAGAGAACCAGCAACATGATGCTGGACCAGAAGTCGCCTGTACACGGACTGTGTGTAGCCAGGGCATTGCTGCCATGCCGAGAGGAGGTGCCGGTGAGACTTCTAAATCCAACGGACGCCGATCACGACGTACAGGCCGGGACAGCGTTGGGAACGTGCGAGCCCGTGGTAAGCGTAACAGTAATCGACAAGACGCATGAGCCGGTGCCGACGCAACACCTGGCGTCCCGGCTAGAAGGCTTACTGGAGAGGGCGACCGACCACCTGACCGAGGAACAGCTGGAGAAAGTCCGACAACTACTGAGGCGATACGAGCGCGTCTTCAGCCAAGGCGATAGTGACTACGGCCGCAAAGACAAAGTGCTTAACTGCATCGACACCGGAGACGCCCGGCCTATTCGGCAAATACCTAGGCGCGTTCCGCTGGCGAAGCAAGGGGCGGTACGAGACATGCTGGAGGCATGAGAACCAGGGGGGTGATTGAAGTGTCTGACAGCCCTTGCTGTTCCCCTGTAGTCTTGGTGACGAAGAAGAACTGCGAGCTACGCTTCTGCGTGGACTACAGGAAGCTGAATGCTGTCACCCGGAAGGACTGCTTCCCCTTATCCCGGATTGACGACACCCTGGACACGCTAGCTGGTGCGCAGTGGTTCTCGACCCTGGACCTGAAGTCGGGCTACTGGCAGGTAGCTCTAGATCCGAGAGACAAAGAGAAGACCGCATTCTCGACCGGCCAAGGGCTCTGGCAGTTCACAGTTATGCCCTTTGGACTCTGTAACGCACCAGCAACCTTCCAAAGCCTCATGGAGTCAGTGATGAGAGGGCTGACTTACGACGCCTGCCTGCTATACCTGGACGACATCATCATCTTTGGGAAGACTTTTGAAGATCACCTCAAGAATCTGAGTAAGGTGCTACAGAGACTGCAGGCGACCAACTTGAAGCTGAACGCGAAGAAGTGCCAGCTCTTCCGCAAGGAAGTGAACTACTTAGGCCACGTAGTCTCAGCAACCGGAGTGGCCAGAGACCCGGAAAAGACACAGGCTGTGAGAGATTGGCCTCGCCCAAAGGATAAGAAAGAATTGCGCAGTTTCCTGGGGCTGTGCAGTTATTACCAGCGCTTCATAAAGGGGTTCTCCAACATCGCAAAACCCCTCACCCGCCTAACAGGGGAACACCGGCCTTATGTTTGGACGGAGGACGCTGAAAACGCTTTCCAGCACCTAAAGGTGACCCTGTGCAGCGCACCAATTGGGATTTCCACAACCGGGTGGCGCCTTCATTATGGACACCGAAGCCAGCGACCATTGCATTGGAGGTGTCCTATCGCAGATCCAGGACGACCATGAGCGGGTGGTAGCCTATTACAGCAAGACGCTATTCAAGGCAGAGAATAACTACTGCGTCACCCGACGAGAATTATTGGCGGTAGTAAAGACCTTGGAGCACTTCCACAAGTACCTGTACGGTCAGCCATTCCACCTCAGGACTGACCATTCCGCCCTAACTTGGCTATTGAGCTTTAAGAACCTGGAAGGCCAGACAGCACGTTGGGTCCAGAGGCTGCAGGATTACGACTTTACCTCGGAACGTCGTACAGGGAAGACCCACGGTAACGCTGACGTAATCTCCCGAAGACCATGTCCAGAAGAGTGCGGCCAGTGCACAAGAGTGGAGGAGAAGGAGCGTGCCGCAGCAGTCCGAGTAGTCACGGCAGTGCCTGCGGATGGAGCAGCTGGCGGACGCACACTTGGGGCCACTCTTGTGGGAAGTGGAGGCAGGGACGAGACCAACCTGGGAGGACATCGCACCGAGGAGCGCCACCTACAAGTCGTACTGGGCCCAATAGGACTCGTTGAAGACCAGAGAGGGCGTGCTGTTCCGGGTATGGGAGTCACCCGCTGGGAAGACGCAGAGAGAACAGTTGGTACTTCCCCGGATTAAGGTCCCGGAAGTCTTAGAGGAAGTGCACGGCGGTACTTCGGGAGGACACCTGGGAGCGAACCGAACGATCGACAAACTTCGGCAGCGCTACTACTGGCTGAGACTCCGAGCAGATGCTGAGAGATGGTGCCGTCAGTGTCACGGGTGCACGGCGAGTCGTGGCCCCCGGAATAGTAGCAGGGGTCGCATGCAGCAGTACAACGTCGGAGCGCCATTCGAACGGATCGCCGTTGACATTGCTGGACTGTTCCCAGTTTCCGACCGAGGCAACAGGTACCTAATGGTGGTCGTGGAATACTTCACCAAGTGGCCGGAGGTGTATGCCATCCCAAACCAAGAGGCAAAGACAATCACAGACTGCCTCGTGGAGCAAGTTTTCTGTCGATTTGGGGTGCCGTTGTAATTACACAGTGACCAGGGTACCAACTTTGAGTCCAACATAATGAAGGAGGCATTACAAAGGCTTGGGGTAAACAAGACCCGCACGACGCCTCTACATCCCCAGTCGGATGGCATGGTCGAAAGATGCATCAAGACCTTAGAGGAACACCTGAGGAAGGTCGTGGCCAACCATCAGCGAGACTGGGACGTCAAGGTGCCACTGTTCTTGCTGGCCTACTGCTCGTCTACACACGACACAACTGGGATGACTCCAGCCAGCTTAATGTTCGGTCGAGTGTTACGCCTCCCTTGTGACCTGGTTTCTGGAAGCCCTCCGGAGGCGAAGCAGCCGGTGGCCGAGTATGTGGAGAACCTGGTGGACCACCTCCACGACATGCACGAGATCGCTCGCCAGAACATCCAGAAGGCGAGCGACCGCATGAAAACCAGATACGACAGGCAAGTCAACAGCCAAGGCTTCCAGCAAGGTGACCTGGTCTGGTTGTACCGCCCGACCCGGACCAAGGGACGCTGTCCGAAGCTCCAGCTGCCATGGCAAGTACCGTACCGTGTGATGAGGAGGATTAACGACGTGGTCTACCACATCCAGAAGGTGCGCCGAGGAAAGATGTTGGTGGTACACCTGGATCGCCTGGCCCGCTACGAAGGCGCTGTTCGGGACGACCAGCCTTGAGGAGGGAGCATTGTCACGCTGGTGGTAGGCTCGCGAAGCCGATGAAAAATGATGGCCGATCGTTACCGGAAGTGAGACAGTTGAATGTAGAGTTAGAGAAAATAAACCGTTTAAGGTTAGCTAGCAAACTGTAATGGCGACGAATGTATTTGCTAGGAAAATAAAGTGTAGTTTTTGTGTTTCGTAACCTCGTTTTATCATTTCACGAACCCACAAAGTCACAATATCATAACTTCTATCAAAACTTGTTCTGGGCACTTTTTAAATTTTTTGAGATCCGTTTTAATCTGCCTTTGTTTTCTTTCTGCTTCAGAGGAACGTTTATGCTCCGAGCTTTAATACTTATTCAAGGCTTCAGAAATAGAGTAATTTGAAGTAAGTTTTATCCCCTTTAGTTTGAGTGGTTCTTTCCTTGTTTCTTTCTCACAATTAATTTTACTGATATATCTGTATAC
Organism: Mantis religiosa; assembly: GCA_030765055.1. Lineage (NCBI taxonomy): Eukaryota > Metazoa > Arthropoda > Insecta > Mantodea > Mantidae > Mantis > Mantis religiosa. Next base: position 140,739 of record JAUKNK010000396.1, read on the forward strand.
TTTTTGCATCCTTTCTATAGTTAGCTTTTTCATAAAATTCACTGAAAGCGTTTTTTTTTTTGGCAATATGAATTTCTTTTTTACAATTTGCTGCCTTTCTTCACCAATCCTGTGTATCTGTTGGGTTATTGGACAATTCTGCTTTTTTCCTTGCTATGTCCCTTTCTTCTTTTAACTTTGACAGTTCTTTGTTCCAAATGGGTATTTAATTTTCAGTTTTTCCTCTTGCGATCCATTTTATTTTTCTTTCTTTCTTTCTTTCTTTTTTTCTTTTTTTTTTTTTTTTTTTTTTTTTTTTTTTTTTGCTGCTTTAAGAATTACATTTGTTATTGTTTTATTGAGTTTATGTACAGATGCTTCATTTTGAGCGGAGTAAAGATTTTGTTCAGTTTCCTCAGTGAATATTGTCCGATTTGCTTTTCTAAAATTTCAAGAGTGTTTCAACTTTGGCCTGCTAATATTTCGTTTGTCATGAAGTATAATGAAATCTGAAGATACTAATAATAGGCCTGGATTGGTGCACTGGCTATTATAGTGTAGGTATGTGGGGCAATCCTCATTCTTGTGGATAAGATCTAAAGTACTGATTACATAGAAAATGAAGCTATTTACAGTGGAGTAACAAACACTACACAGTTAAAAATAAATTAGTAAACATTTTCCACTTAAGAAGCCGATGAAAATACTTCTATTATGTTTTTGCGAAATTAATTTCGTGGACATTTGCCCACATCTCCAGTCAAACACAATTCGTTGTCAAACAAATTAATTTTGCAAAAACATAATAGAAGTATTGTCATCAACTTCTTAAGTTAAGTGGAGAATATTTACTAAATGTTTGTTTTTATTTGTGTAGTAAGTTCTAAAGTGTTAGAATTTAAGAAATCTTCAATAGCTTTGCCAAAGGCATTGTAGCCTTTGTATTCCCATTTTAGTGAATGACCATTGAAATCACCAATCAAAATTGTTTTACGGCGTATATTTATTATATTCAGACCAGGATTGTTATTTGGCGGATTGTATATTCCATATATGGTGTAACATGAATTTCCTTTCCCAATTTCAAAATGGATAATTTCTATTGTATCTTCTTGCTGCATATGTTTATGTTAATAACTTTGATAAGATGTTTGTTCTGACAATCTGTTAGTATTCAGCCCTGTAAGAGAGCTGTAAGGATTATTTGTGGAGCTCACCTACTTCCCACTGTAAACCACTATTTATTGAATTAGGAATCCTTACTCATCCCTGTATCTATGTTTTGAGTTGTCTCCTCTATGTGCAAGAAAATTTGCATGAATTTACCTTTTGTAACGATTATCACAAATATCCAACAAGGACCTCAAAACAGTTATACTTAAGGAGGTGTAAGTTAGCCAAGACTGAAAACAGCTTTGATTCTGTTTCATTAAAATTATTTAATAGTTTGCCTCACTCTGTTAGAAATATTCCAGCCAGTGCTTTTTAAAGGAAGGTAATAGGTGTTTTAAGGCGTAAACCTCTTTACAAGGTCCAGGAGTTTCATTTTATTGTTTCGACTTAAATTACAGTTTTATATACTCTTGACGTTGCTATACATGTATGTCTTTGGCAATAAAAAGTCCATCCATCCATCCATCCATCCATCCGTCCGTCCGTCCGTCCGTCCGTCCACCCACCCAACCACCCACCCACCCATCCCTCCATCCATCCATCCATCCATCCATCCATCCATCCGTCCGTCCGTCCGTCCGTCCGTCCGTCCGCCCACCCACCCACCCACCCATCCCTCCATCCATCCATCCATCCATCCATCCATCCATCCATCCATCCATCCATCCATCCATCCATCCATCCATCCATCCACCCATCCATCCACCCATCCACCCACCCATCCACCCACCCATCCATCCACCCACCCACCCACCCACCCACCCACCCATCCACCCATCCATCCATCCATCCATCCATCCATCCATCCATCCATCCATCCATCCATCCATCCATCCATCCATCCATCCATCCATCCATCCATCCATCCATCCATCCATCCATCCATCCATCCATCCATCCATCCATCCATCCATCCATCCATCCATCCATCCATCCTTTGCACTAGCTATGTGGCGGATTTGGGAAGTACATATATATTAAATCCAGAAATTTCAAAATATTTTAGTAGATCATTTGTTACATTGGCTTCTTGGATAATGAAGACGTCTATTTCTTTTTCTTCTATGACTTTTTGAAGTTCCATTTTTACTCTTGAAACTTCTGCATTCCTTTGGCTCCCATTTATGCTTTCTTTCTTTTCTCTTTAATTTCTTTTATTCTGCTTTTTGCTTAATTCTCTCAAAGGCCAGTTTAGCCCTCTCTTCATTGCTTAACTGGGTTTTGTTGGTGTCTACATTTTCTGTTATTTCTTTGAATATGGGTCCAGGCTCAATGCCTAACATGAGTCTAACGGGTTCGAATCCTGTGGTTACGTTTATTGTATTATTACTAATTTTCTGAATCACGGGACAATATTTTACCCAATCCTTGTGGTTTTTATGTGTTAATATCCGAAAATATATTCCTATATCTCTAAGTATTTTATTTTATCTCTCCCAGTTCTCACCGAAGGCGCGTTTGACTGGGATTGGCGTTTCCCTGCGTCCGACTTATAGCTCCGGTTCCAGTTTCGTAGTTTATATTCCTGGTTTCTGACACTTGATTTTGATTGTTTACTACCATCTGTCTTGTTGCATTAATTGCCTCTGACCTTACTGAGTTCTCAGGTGAATTACGACCATCTCTATTCCTGTATCCCTGCCTCGGCGACCACGGCCTAAATTCATAACTATCGTTAATCCTCCAATATTCATTGCCAGAATGTTCTCTAAATCTAAAAACTTGTCCCCTTCTGTTCCTATCAAATCGGCCTGCATTCATGTAGTTTACTTGAATGTTCCTTTCACGGTTCTCCCCATTACGATTTCTATCGTCCTTGTCAAAGTTATTTCTACTTCTACCTTCCCAGAAGTTCGCTTCAATCCTCGGCACTGGACCTCGATATCTATTTCTTATGTCATTCCGATTATGATGTGACTGTGCCCCTTGCCCGAAATATTTTAATATTTCTCTTTCGTTTCTCCCTCGATTTTGAATGTTTTTCAATGTTTCCTTTGTCACCGTGATCTCTATTGCTACCTCATTCATTTGATTTATGGTTTGCTCCACATTCCTCGTCTGTTTTATATTTTCCCATTCTCATACTTCCAATCTACTCCTAGTTTCTTCTCTTTTCTAGCCACTTCTCTTTCTTTGTCTGATTTCTGTGCTATTTCGCCCATCTGTTTTCTGTTTTCACTATCCGACCTTTCACTAACTAGATTGAATACTTCAGTTTCTATCGTCGCCGTGATCTTTATTTCTACCTCGTTCATTTCATTTGTGATTTCCTCCAAATTCCTCGTCTGTATTCTATTTTCCCACTCTGATACTTCTAGTTTACTCCTATTTTCTCCTAACTTTTCTAGCCATTTCTCTTTCTTTGCCTAAGTTCTGTCCTATTTCCTCCCTCAGTTTTCTGTTTTCACTATCTGACCTTTCATTAACTACATTCAAAACTTCATTTTCAGCGTTCTGCGCCTCCTCACTAACATCTTTCCCTACATTGTCTGTTACCTGACCAGCTTCTTTCCTTACATTCTCTATTTCCAGACTAACTTGTTGTCTGACATTTTCTAACGCCTGTTGTTGATTCTCTAACTTCTTTCCGAGTTCTATTTGTCCTACCTCTAGCTTCTGAACACCATTTTCTAACTTTTCTTCTATCTTTTTTAAACTTTGATTGTTATCCTTCCTCTCTTTTCTTAAACTTTCATTGTCATTCTTCATCTCTTTTCTAAAACTTTCATTGTCTTTTCTAAAACTACCATTGTCTTTCTAAAACTTTCATTGTCTTTTCTTAAACCTTGAATCTCATTCTCTATCTTTTTACTGAAACTTGCAAACATTTATCGGAGTTCCCCTAACATACTTCTTTCCATTTCTACATTCTTTGGGACAGTTACACCACACTCTGCTACTTCGACTTCCTGCCTACTGCTATTATTATCAGCCTCCTGAACTTCCATGCTTTCTACGGAATTTTGACTCAGCATTTTTCCACTCCTCAAATACATTCACAATAGTCTAGTATATAATTTAACACTCTGTACCTTTGATTTTCTACTGGCAGCTGATGTCACTTAAGATGCCGGTCTCTCTTCTTTCCAGTATAACCGTTGTAGATCCGCTTGTTGTCAAACGTCCTCGTGTCGAACCTCCTTCTCCTGTTGAACCTCGTTGTCAGGTTGAACCTCCTTCTAGGTTGAACCTCCTCCTCGAGTTGAACCTCCTCCTCGGGTTGAATCTGCTGCTCGTGTCAAACCTCCTTCTCGTATAGAGCCCCACGTTGGGCGCCAATTTGATACAAATTTTTTTTTATAGCCAGCAAATAAGTTGGCGAACAAAGAGTTCTACGTTGAGGCGCCAATTTGATACAATAATGTTTATGGGTGCCACAAAATTCCACGTTGTGGACGCCAATTTGAAGCAACAATATATGTGGCGAACAATGTTCCACTTGACAATACAGTTTGAAGCACTTTTGTTTGGCTCAGGGTAAAGCAATGAGGTTTCTCACAGGGTATTCGTGGATGTGTGTGAGAAGGATATTTAATGACACTGGAGTGCCCATTTCCAACTTATTTATTCATTGCTTCTTTTTTTTTAGAACAGCGAAGTTGAAGTTGCCGACCAAGGGTTACCAATATCCCTGTTTAGAGTTACTGACGGCAGAATGTTTATTACTCGATAGCTATATTCGTTCCTCACGTATATATATATATATGAACCGACAAATATCCAAGACAGAACAAGAGGACTGCCCCAATTGCCCTTACGCCTAGGACCGCTCTAATCGGCCTGACGCCGAAGACTCTTCTGAATGACCACAGATGCGCGTGGGTGTATCACTTTGACTCTGAAAACTCCTTTTCAACCAAAGATCCCTTTGTAGCTGTTTTGTCGCCATTATGAATGGTTCAAAGAATACCCTATTCATACAAGTCAAGTGAGTCCCTTTAGAAATCTTCTAAGGACGCTGTTTCTTACATTGCTTTTGTTATAACAACTTTCCCCCACAACTGCTGGACTCAACTGGCCTTGCCCGTATTGTCACAAAGAACCAACATTCCTTTGACACCCATCATGATTCTTTACTTATGGCAAACCTTAATTTCGGTATCAAATGCAAAGGTAGGAAGAAGAAGCTGTGATTTCTTTCCGTCGGTAACTGAACGATTAAGGATCCCGCATCTCAAACCTACAAAGGGTTTAAAACATTTTCTAACAGGACATGGACCTTATGGCACTTATTGGCACAAGATAAATAGGATAAATAGCCCCAAGTGTAATATATGTCATGTAAGTGATAATCCGGAGCATGTTCTCTTTGAATGTCCTAAATATGCTGAACAAATTCCAGAGGAAAGGAGTGCATTAAGTGGAATTAATATGTGGAATATAATTAGATATCCAAAACTTTACAAAATATTATCTAACCTGGCAAACACTGTAAGTGAATTAGCTTGGAAGATTCCACTAAATGAAGCCTTACCTAGACAAGATGTTCCAGTTGTTATTGAAGTAAGAAGATCTGAAAGAATCCTTACCAATAGGTCAAATAGAAATATTATTATCAACGGTGATATATAAGTTGATCATTTACAATCAATCGTGAAGGTATTTGGTTTCCATGGGAAGACGCGACTGGGGAGAGTGAAGGAGAATCAGACTGGCAAGATTACCTGATGAAGCCTATGGGGAGTTTAAACTGAGACTTGATGAATGGCGCACTCTACATTCCATATCATCCACCAGCTCAGACGAGGAGGAGGAGACTGTGAGCGATCCGGATCCTCAACCAAGGCCCAGCCATGCATCATAGTTTATTCAACAGGTACCAGCTCGGACGAGGAGGATCTTAAATAGAGGATCCAGGTCCACAACCAGAATCTAGGAATAGCATCGCGTCATTAATCAGTTGTTAAGGGGAGGATAAACTCTCCCCTTTAAAACTGGTTTTTGTATTTTTAAAGGTTTTTATGATTTTGAATTGGGGGGCTTTGCCCCTCCCTTTTTCAGGGGAGGAACTTTTCCTCCCCGGTTTAAGTTTATTTAGAAGTAGTGGTGTGTAAGTGATGATGAAGATTTGGTAATATATTTTGTTGTGGTGATAAGTAGATTTCAAGAATAGAAGGAGAAGGTGGTTTTTATTTATATGTTTTAAAAATATTTTGTTTTAAAAATTTTGTGTTTGATTGTTGATTTATGAATTTAAAGGGATGAAGTGTTTGAGTAGGAGAGATGGTTAGTAGACAGTATTTAAATGATTGCGTTTTTTGTGATGTTATGTAGGATTGAAATGAATATTTGAATTAGAAGGAGATGCATTTAAGATATGGTTTAAAGGATTGTGGTTTTGTGAGGTTTAAAAGATTGAAGTGGATGATTATAAATTGTTAGAGAAGGATTATGATAGTGTTTAAATAATTGTAGGATTGAATGTGGATGGTTTGATGTAGGAGGTGATGGATTTAAGATATGGTTTAAAGGATTGTGGTTTTGTGAGGTCTAAAAGATTGAAGTGGATGATTATAAAGTGTTAGAGAAGGTATATGATAGTGTTTAAATGATTGTAAGATTGAATGTGGATGGTTTGATGTAGGAGGTGATGGATTTAAGATATGTTTTAAAGGATTTAATTGTGGTTTTGTGATTTTTTTTAAAGGATTTATGTGTAAGTTTGAATTGTTAGACAAGGGTTTTCAATTCTTTGAAGAATTAAAGTGGATTTTTGAAGTAGAAGGAGATGGTTTTTTAAGGTTTTAGGTATTTTTGTTGTTTTGTGATGTTTAAAGGTTTGAAGTGGATATTTGAAGTTTTAGAAAATGATTATGATAATGTTTGTATGTTAGTCGCTAGGATTGAAGTAGATGTTTGAAGTAGGAGGAGAATATAATATTTAAATAATATTTATATGATATTTAAATTTTAAATATTATTGTGGTTTACATATTATATTTTAAAAGGTTTAAAGTAGGTGAAATGGATTTTGTTATCAGAGTTAATATGTTGTTAGAATGAAATGATTTATTTTATTTTGGAATGGTTATGTGTTAAATATGGTTTGGAATTTGTTTTACATGTATATTTTGATTAAAATTCCTAAAAATAATAATAATTTTGGATATTTAAAATTCGTGTTAAAATGAGTATTATGTTGTTATATTGGGGAAGTGTAATTATTATAGATGTCAAGTGTTTATTTAAATGTGAGTAATTGATAATTGGTGTATAATGTCGTTTATATTTAAGATAATATGAATGTTTTGACTGTATATTTGATAAGTGATGTTAACGAGATTGTCTAGATATAAGTTACTTGTATTATTATTATTATTATTATTATTATTATTATTATTATTATTATTATTATTATTATTATTATTATTATTATTATTATTATTATTATTATTATTATTATTATTATTATTATTATTATTATTATTATTATTATTATTATTATTATTATTATTATTATTATTATTATTATTATTATTATTATTATTATTATTATTATTATTATTATTATTATTATTATTATTATTATTATTATTATTATTATTATTATTATTATTATTATTATTATTATTATTATTATTATTATTATTATTATTATTATTATTATTATTATTATTATTATTATTATTATTATTATTATTATTATTATTATTATTATTATTATTATTATTATTATTATTATTATTATTATTATTATTATTATTATTATTATTATTATTATTATTATTATTATTATTATTATTATTATTATTATTATTATTATTATTATTATTATTATTATTATTATTATTATTATTATTATTATTATTATTATTATTATTATTATTATTATTATTATTATTATTATTATTATTATTATTATTATTATTATTATTATTATTATTATTATTATTATTATTATTATTATTATTATTATTATTATTATTATTATTATTATTATTATTATTATTATTATTATTATTATTATTATTATTATTATTATTATTATTATTATTATTATTATTATTATTATTATTATTATTATTATTATTATTATTATTATTATTATTATTATTATTATTATTATTATTATTATTATTATTATTATTATTATTATTATTATTATTATTATTATTATTATTATTATTATTATTATTATTATTATTATTATTATTATTATTATTATTATTATTATTATTATTATTATTATTATTATTATTATTATTATTATTATTATTATTATTATTATTATTATTATTATTATTATTATTATTATTATTATTATTATTATTATTATTATTATTATTATTATTATTATTATTATTATTATTATTATTATTATTATTATTATTATTATTATTATTATTATTATTATTATTATTATTATTATTATTATTATTATTATTATTATTATTATTATTATTATTATTATTATTATTATTATTATTATTATTATTATTATTATTATTATTATTATTATTATTATTATTATTATTATTATTATTATTATTATTATTATTATTATTATTATTATTATTATTATTATTATTATTATTATTATTATTATTATTATTATTATTATTATTATTATTATTATTATTATTATTATTATTATTATTATTATTATTATTATTATTATTATTATTATTATTATTATTATTATTATTATTATTATTATTATTATTATTATTATTATTATTATTATTATTATTATTATTATTATTATTATTATTATTATTATTATTATTATTATTATTATTATTATTATTATTATTATTATTATTATTATTATTATTATTATTATTATTATTATTATTATTATTATTATTATTATTATTATTATTATTATTATTATTATTATTATTATTATTATTATTATTATTATTATTATTATTATTATTATTATTATTATTATTATTATTATTATTATTATTATTATTATTATTATTATTATTATTATTATTATTATTATTATTATTATTATTATTATTATTATTATTATTATTATTATTATTATTATTATTATTATTATTATTATTATTGTAACGGGGAGCGCTGAAACACCCTGTGAGCAGCTGGCAACGGGAGACAGGGGAGGCTCGGTTAGCCACGCCTTTCCCTCGTTTGTCTTATAGTGGTGACAGCCAGCGGTCGGAAAGAAACATAACTGTGCGTCTGTTTTTCTGTACACCTGTTTCTCGACCTTTCGTTTACTGGAACATTCTCCTGGTCACTAGAAACCGGCGATATTCCGATGTAAAGAGGGTTACAGACAGACGGAGTCAGTTCAGTTGTTGGTTGTGTTGGTCAATCAGTTGGTTAGTGAGTGTGAGCGAGAAGACAGTCGCAAGAGTTAGTCAGTGACGTGTTAAGGAACGAAAGGATTGTGCAACGGGACTGTACGAACTGTGTATGAGTATCGGAGTTTATGTAATCGCGAGTACAAGTGAAGTTGCAACGGACGAACTGGTAAATTGTAATTGTGTGCAGCAAGTAATTTTGTGTAATTGGCAAGTGTTTAACTGTAAGTCGGTAGAAATAAAGAACATTGTTGAGTGGTGTAATTGGACTTTTTATTTCACGAACCCACAAAGTCACACTGGTGTCAGGAAGCGGGAAAACAACATCACCGAACATTACAACGATGGAGGCAGCATTAGAAAAGATTTTAGCGGAACTGCAAGAAATAAAGACGGCTAAAGACAACATCACCAGGAAGATGGAAGAAATGCAGGCCGAATTAACAGAGAAGCTGGAGACTAGAAATAACCTGGCCGCGGAGTTGAAACTAATCAGGACGGCTAGGGAGAACATCGCCGAGAAGATGGAACAAATGAAGGCCGAGTTAACCACGGAAATGAGAGCAGCGAACGACGGTCTGGCTACCGAAATGAAGGTGGCGAATGAGGCTCTCGCCGCCAAGTTTGAGGAACGGTTGGCCGGCGTGGGGAATGACGTCAGGAACCCGGGCAAGCGGAAGGGTCAAGTAGACGACCGCCTTAATGATTTAGAGGAAAAGGCCGACAACATCGCAAAGCCCCTCGCCCGCCTGACGGAGGAAAACCGGCCTTATGTGTGGACGGAGGACGCCGAAGACGCTTTCCAGCACCCGAAGGGGACCCTGTGCAGTGCTCCTATTTTGGGTTTCCCACAACCGGGTGGTGCCTTCATTGTGGACACCGACGCCAGCGACCATTGCATTGGAGGTGTCCTATCGCAGATCCAGGACGGCCACGAGCGCACAAGAGTGGAAGAGGAGGAGCGTGCCGCAGCAGTCCGAGTAGTTGTGGCAGTGCCTGCTGAAGGCTGGGATAGCGCAGGCCTGAGGAGGGAGCAGCTGGCGGACGCAGACTTGGGGCCACTCTTGAGGGAAGTGGACGCAGGGACGAGACCGACCTGGGAGGACATCGCACCGAGGAGCGCCACCTACAAGTCACACTGGGCCCAATGGGACTCGTTGAAGACCAGAGTGGGCGTGCTGTTCCGGGTATGGGAGTCACCCGATGGGAAGGCGCAGAGAGGACAGTTGGTACTTCCCCGGAGTAAGGTCCCGGAAATCTTGGAGGAAGTGCACGCCGGTACCTCAGGAGGACACCTGGGAGCGAACCGAATGATTCACAAACTACGGCAGCGCTACTTCTGGCTGAGACTCCGAGCAGATGCTGGTGGTACACCTGGACCGCCTCGCACGCTACGATGGGGCTGTTCGAGGGCGAACAGCTTTGAGAAGGGAGCAGTGTAACGGGGAGCGCTGAAACACCCTGTGAGCAGCTGGCAACGGAAGACAGGGGAGGCTCGGTTAGCCACGCCTTTCCCTCGTTTGTCTTATAGTGGTGACAGCCAGCGGTCGGAAAGAAACATAACTGTGCGTCTGTTTTTCTGTACACCTGTTTCTCGACCTTTCGTTTACTGGAACATTCTCCTGGTCACTAGAAACCGGCGATATTCCGATATAAAGAGGGTTACAGACAGACGGAGTCAGTTCAGTTGTTGGTTGTGTTGGTCAATCAGTTGGTTAGTGAGTGTGAGCGAGAAGACAGTCGCAAGAGTTAGTCAGTGACGTGTTAAGGAACGAAAGGATTGTGCAACGGGACTGTACGAACTGTGTATGAGTATCGGAGTTTATGTAATCGCGAGTACAAGTGAAGTTGCAACGGACGAACTGGTAAATTGTAATAGTGTGCAGCAAGTAATTTTGTGTAATTGGCAAGTGTTAAACTGTAAGTCGGTAGAAATAAAGGACATTGTTGAGTGGTGTAATTGGACTTTTTATTTCACGAACCCACAAAGTCACATTATTATTATTATTATTATTATTATTATTATTATTATTATTATTATTATTATTATTATTATTATTATTATTATTATTATTATTATTATTATTATTATTATTATTATTATTATTATTATTATTATTATTATTATTATTATTATTATTATTATTATTATTATTATTATTATTATTATTATTATTATTATTATTATTATTATTATTATTATTATTATTATTATTATTATTATTATTATTATTATTATTATTATTATTATTATTATTATTATTATTATTATTATTATTATTATTATTATTATTATTATTATTATTATTATTATTATTATTATTATTATTATTATTATTATTATTATTATTATTATTATTATTATTATTATTATTATTATTATTATTATTATTATTATTATTATTATTATTATTATTATTATTATTATTATTATTATTATTATTATTATTATTATTATTATTATTATTATTATTATTATTATTATTATTATTATTATTATTATTATTATTATTATTATTATTATTATTATTATTATTATTATTATTATTATTATTATTATTATTATTATTATTATTATTATTATTATTATTATTATTATTATTATTATTATTATTATTATTATTATTATTATTATTATTATTATTATTATTATTATTATTATTATTATTATTATTATTATTATTATTATTATTATTATTATTATTATTATTATTATTATTATTATTATTATTATTATTATTATTATTATTGTAACGGGGAGCGCTGAAACACCCTGTGAGCAGCTGGCAACGGGAGACAGGGGAGGCTCGGTTAGCCACGCCTTTCCCTCGTTTGTCTTATAGTGGTGACAGCCAGCGGTCGGAAAGAAACATAACTGTGCGTCTGTTTTTCTGTACACCTGTTTCTCGACCTTTCGTTTACTGGAACATTCTCCTGGTCACTAGAAACCGGCGATATTCCGATGTAAAGAGGGTTACAGACAGACGGAGTCAGTTCAGTTGTTGGTTGTGTTGGTCAATCAGTTGGTTAGTGAGTGTGAGCGAGAAGACAGTCGCAAGAGTTAGTCAGTGACGTGTTAAGGAACGAAAGGATTGTGCAACGGGACTGTACGAACTGTGTATGAGTATCGGAGTTTATGTAATCGCGAGTACAAGTGAAGTTGCAACGGACGAACTGGTAAATTGTAATTGTGTGCAGCAAGTAATTTTGTGTAATTGGCAAGTGTTTAACTGTAAGTCGGTAGAAATAAAGAACATTGTTGAGTGGTGTAATTGGACTTTTTATTTCACGAACCCACAAAGTCACACTGGTGTCAGGAAGCGGGAAAACAACATCACCGAACATTACAACGATGGAGGCAGCATTAGAAAAGATTTTAGCGGAACTGCAAGAAATAAAGACGGCTAAAGACAACATCACCAGGAAGATGGAAGAAATGCAGGCCGAATTAACAGAGAAGCTGGAGACTAGAAATAACCTGGCCGCGGAGTTGAAACTAATCAGGACGGCTAGGGAGAACATCGCCGAGAAGATGGAACAAATGAAGGCCGAGTTAACCACGGAAATGAGAGCAGCGAACGACGGTCTGGCTACCGAAATGAAGGTGGCGAATGAGGCTCTCGCCGCCAAGTTTGAGGAACGGTTGGCCGGCGTGGGGAATGACGTCAGGAACCCGGGCAAGCGGAAGGGTCAAGTAGACGACCGCCTTAATGATTTAGAGGAAAAGGCCGACAACATCGCAAAGCCCCTCGCCCGCCTGACGGAGGAAAACCGGCCTTATGTGTGGACGGAGGACGCCGAAGACGCTTTCCAGCACCCGAAGGGGACCCTGTGCAGTGCTCCTATTTTGGGTTTCCCACAACCGGGTGGTGCCTTCATTGTGGACACCGACGCCAGCGACCATTGCATTGGAGGTGTCCTATCGCAGATCCAGGACGGCCACGAGCGCACAAGAGTGGAAGAGGAGGAGCGTGCCGCAGCAGTCCGAGTAGTTGTGGCAGTGCCTGCTGAAGGCTGGGATAGCGCAGGCCTGAGGAGGGAGCAGCTGGCGGACGCAGACTTGGGGCCACTCTTGAGGGAAGTGGACGCAGGGACGAGACCGACCTGGGAGGACATCGCACCGAGGAGCGCCACCTACAAGTCACACTGGGCCCAATGGGACTCGTTGAAGACCAGAGTGGGCGTGCTGTTCCGGGTATGGGAGTCACCCGATGGGAAGGCGCAGAGAGGACAGTTGGTACTTCCCCGGAGTAAGGTCCCGGAAATCTTGGAGGAAGTGCACGCCGGTACCTCAGGAGGACACCTGGGAGCGAACCGAATGATTCACAAACTACGGCAGCGCTACTTCTGGCTGAGACTCCGAGCAGATGCTGGTGGTACACCTGGACCGCCTCGCACGCTACGATGGGGCTGTTCGAGGGCGAACAGCTTTGAGAAGGGAGCAGTGTAACGGGGAGCGCTGAAACACCCTGTGAGCAGCTGGCAACGGAAGACAGGGGAGGCTCGGTTAGCCACGCCTTTCCCTCGTTTGTCTTATAGTGGTGACAGCCAGCGGTCGGAAAGAAACATAACTGTGCGTCTGTTTTTCTGTACACCTGTTTCTCGACCTTTCGTTTACTGGAACATTCTCCTGGTCACTAGAAACCGGCGATATTCCGATATAAAGAGGGTTACAGACAGACGGAGTCAGTTCAGTTGTTGGTTGTGTTGGTCAATCAGTTGGTTAGTGAGTGTGAGCGAGAAGACAGTCGCAAGAGTTAGTCAGTGACGTGTTAAGGAACGAAAGGATTGTGCAACGGGACTGTACGAACTGTGTATGAGTATCGGAGTT
>JAUKNK010000397.1:0-108648 GCA_030765055.1 Mantis religiosa
TCTTGAGTTCACCAAACCGAGGTGCTGGCTGGCTGTATTTAGCCAGAAGGTTTTTGCTGCGTGCCCACTCATTAAGGGTTTTACTGCAAGTAAGGTATTTCATTTTGGGATGTTTTAGGATGGGTTGTGAGGTTTGAGATTGAAGATTCTTGTGAGGTTACAGTTTTGTACCTTCGGGTAGAAACAGGGGATGTTAACTGGCATAGAGACTCTGATTCCACATTAAGCTTCTCAAAACACCCGTGTGGCAGATTGAGTGCTACACATCAACTTTAAAATCTGTCTGTTTCAACAGATGTCTCTCTTTACACAACTTCAAATTCTGTCGGTGCTAACGGTATCTAAGCCAAGCCTGAAAATTGGTCATCAATTTGTGAAATTCACAAGACATGCGATGGCCTTCGATAGCATATGAGCAGCAAGAAGGAAAGAAATGGACTTTTACAAAGACCTATTGTTAAGTACGATGTTAGCATGGAGCCAAATACCGAAAATTAATATCATAATTTAACCTGAATTATACCTTCATGCATTTAATTTGTAATTAAATTTACTAGATTATGTAGCACTTTATAATGTATCAAGGATGTTTTACATGAAAAAGCATTACTTTCATTAACCTTGTTACTTAATTATTAATGCAAAAACAATGCTCTTCTGCTTTTTTGTTGTAGCTACCTCATCATCTCAGGTTACAGGAACAGGGTGGCAGAAATCAAAAGTGCCGCATGATTGGAATTTTTGTGTTTATTGTTTTGGTGATGTGCAGTGATCTTTGGGAACATCAGCTTTCTTTCTCACCTATACAGCAATTTATTGTGGCTTATCAGATATTTCTTAAAGTTTGAGTTTCATTTCAATATCACTGGAAAATTAACAAAAGCTTTGAGGAGTATTGTGACCAGTATGTTCTAAATTTTCAGGAAAATTGAAGTTATTTTAGGCAGTTGATTGGATATATTCGTTGGCTTTGTGTTAGAAGTTTTAAATTTAAATATTTGAGTCAAATATAACAGTCCAGGTAAGGTAAATAGTTTCTAGTTTAAATTACTGTAAAACTAGGTTTCCCAAATTACAGCTATTTTGTATGTGTGTTTGGAGGAATTTAGTAACAGTGACGTCAAAATTAATATAAAAATTATTTGTGGTTGGTTTATTGACACTCGTCACTTACTTTTTCATATATTTATGAGAGACTAGTTTCAAAGGCCCTGGCCTCCATTTTCAATCTCTTCCCAACTGGGAAGAGTTGGGAAGAGATTGAAAATGGAGGCCAGGGCCTTTGAAACTAGTCTCTCATAAATATATGAAAAAGTAAGTGATGAGTGTCAATAAACCAACCACAAATAATTTTTATATAGCTATTTTGTAATTTTCATTTGATTTCCATGAGTTAATATAAAACAACAGTAAGCCAAATTAAACACCATTAATATTATTAAGTGATTTCTTCAATATTTCAGTTTTGTTCTGGAGGTGCGGTTAATTTAGTCCATATAATTAGCTGTCATCAAAGACAGAAAAACTTAAACAATTTCTTATTAGCTTTATTGAAATATCTCTTTCCATGTTGTTACATATATTTAATTCTCATGCTTTTTGTACTAACATCAGTACAACAAGCTTATACACAAAGATTTCAAAAAAATTCTTCAATCTCAGACTATGTTTTATATGAAACATTTGTGCATTTCAGCCACAGTACTTTTCCTGGATTAAGTAATCTAAAATATTTGAATTGTTTATAAGGATGTATTTGCAATGTTTGTTGGCAGCATCCTTTTTTGACAATACTATACTGTGTTTGCCGTGTGTATTACATGCTTCGCTGTGTCATTCTAACCCAAGTAGAGTCCTCGTTTCAGTCCTCCTGTCACTCACAATCAAATTATATTTACTGAAATATCTTTCAACATGTACACTATTGGTAGCATCCCAAATACATTGCAGAGCTGCTCGGGCAAGCTCTGGGTATTTGAGCTTAACAGTCAACATCTGTTACATGCAGTGATGCAAAGCCACATAATTTTGAAAAGCAGATATAGCCACATCTAAGCACTTATTGTTTCATTCCATTGAACAGATAAGGAATTGTGGACTGTCAAAAGAAATAAGGCTTAGATGTGTAAGCATTTTAAATAGACATATTAACACTGAAGCAGACAGTTTCAACACTTTCACAGCATAATCAAGACCACAAACAGCAGTAATGTTTCTGAGTGTAACTTTTCATTGATTTACTTATGTGACACACATTCAGTTGTATGTCATAACCTGAGAGGTTTACCCTATGCAGAGAGCACCAATTGCCATCTTAGTACATATATAGCTTAAAGTCTTACCAAGTTAAAGTAAGCCATTTACCAAAACTGTTGCTCTACCACGCAAATCATACTTCACAGTCAGATAATTACATGAAATTTTGTCCTGTTGGAAGATACACTGTGCATTAAAATTTATTTTTAAAACTGCTTGTTGTCTTTTTTCAGCATTTATTACTGTGCTTATACATGTCATTAAAGCAATTGCAAATTTAAGACTGTAATGATCCTGTGTTTCATAGACAAAGTTAAGCTTAGGACAATTTTAAATAAATGATACAGTTTTTATGTACTTAATAATGTTCTTAGATTCCTTGAACTGTATGTTTCATTCAAATCATAATCATTTATACTGCATGTGTGAATGATAATCCAACCAAAGTGATTAGAATTATATAAAGTACTGTCTTTTATTAAATGTATGTCTTCTTATGTAATTTTATGCTGAAAATAATGTATGTGCTATAGAGCTTTTCAAATTCTTAGTAAATATAAGCTCTTAACAGAGCTTTTTTGTTTTCTGTTTAAAGAGATAGTGCAATTTTTTGTACATAGTTGTTTGTTTCTTCACTTACAATTTATATATACATTTCTTTAGTAATGTTTTTTCGTTTTTTTTTTCTTTCTTTTCGTTTCTTCAGGTGCCTTCCAGCGACTTTTTCAACATTATTCTGTGTACAAAGAAATTGCATTACTCATGACCTTGTGATATCCTTTCCTGTTTTCCAGTACCTGTAGAATGCATTGATTTAGTGTCAGGTTTACTTGTAATTATCACAGTAACAATTTGGAATTCACACTTCAGGGAAGGGAAGTACAGGTGTATTGTATAATCTCGACAGCATCTTGAGTAATCTAACTCTAAGTGCAATTGTTTTTAAAGACCTACTTATTCATTTATTACATGAATATAATATCTATAATCTTAGTGGTGACAGGAAAAAGGATCAAGTTTGGAAGTGGCTTCTGAGACCTTTTATAATCTTCTTTCGAAGTCACATCTCGTGCAATAATTTACGCACATTTACTCAGCATATTTAGCGCGTATAATGCTAATATGTGATAAATGAATTGTGCCGTAATTTATTCATTAGTACATGAGTAGATGCATCGAAAGATGTTGGATTCAATTAGTTGCTAACACAGGTTGCCAAAGAGAGAAGTGAGGGGCAGGCGCTCGGTCGAAATAAAAGCTCACTGCGTTACCGACGACATGTTGGTTAGTTCACTTAGCTGCCATCGAAAGGTTCATGAGGAGCGCCCTATGCGTTTTCAATTTTCACCACGGAATTTAGAATGTAGTATCTTCTGTGACTTGAAGACATTTAAATCTGAAGTAATACACTGGCTTTAGTGGGCAAAGTATGAACCAATTAGATATTTTACCAACAGATGACAGCACAGTAGTAAATTGAGTTTGTATAAAAAATAGAAAGTTAAAGGCAATATGCGGTAATAAATATCACTCAAATTATAAATGATTTATTTAATATTTCAATGCTTAAAGCAATACGGGTCTTAATAGCGTAAATTTGCCATTTTTCCATAACACATGAATAAACTAATCAATGAATTTTACCGTAAATACAGCAGATGTAACTACAATTGACAATGGCCGCCTTCTAATAATTGCTTTGATACTGTTTTAACTCTGGCATTTTTGTAGCGGGATCGACTTACCGAGTGAAGTTGATCCCACTCGCTATCATCATCTAACTCTTAGGTTAATTCACATTAATGAGTGGTGGATGGCATACGCACGTCGATTTACTATTACTCTTTGATGTTACCCGAATGGGACATTTGTATGGCCGTGGTAAGGACACACTACGGTGGAGATTGAAGGCGCACAAAGCATTCTCCCTGACATCCTGGGGAATCTGCTTAATTTAACAAATGAAAGTGTTTTAGAATACCAGTGTTCTGTTACTACACAAACAGCTTTAGTTATTTTAGTTCTTAATGATACCATTATAGGCCTAGTTTATGAATTTTGTACTTTATTGTCTACACTATTAATATTGCAACATTTATTCGAATAATAACTGTAACATATAACTAAACATAAGACAACTCCAATTCTCCAAGTATAATAACGTTCACAAGATTCATAATATAAACCTCGTCCAACATATAAATATTTATCTCATTTTGAGAACCATTAGTTTTCATCACGTCTTTCACAGACAAGTTGATTTTTAATATGCTTTTCCAAGTAAAGTGTTTGCATCTGTTGCATTTAATTGAAGAGGATGAATGAATTTCTTTGATGTCCACATAAGATGTATGTCCCTCGTTTCTTTGCTGGAGGTTTAGAAGTCTCTTGTGCAGACACTGATGATTCACTATGTAACTGCTTATGAAATGCTGTGAGATCAACTGATAATATTTTAAGTTGTGCTTTCATAAGAACTCTCTTTGGACACGAAAAAAACTTTCACAATGTATTTTCACTTTGTTTTTGAAGTTTTCACACACTCATTTTACACCAATGTTTAACTTTGTCTCTTCCAATAAGAAATTACTGCACCTCTTTTAGCCATTGAGATCATTGCCATCCACTCAGATTCAAAGTTGTGGATTCGTATTTCAATGTTCTCAATACCGAGATCGGCACGACCTTTCTCCAGCTCTGTGAAAGCATCATAGCTTTCATTGTCACTTTCCTCAAGTTTGCGAATAGCTTCAACTAATAAACTCTTTAACCTGAAAATTAATAAACAAATAAATGCACATATGCATTACCAGATTTGGAAAACCTGGAAAGGTATGACAGGTGCACCTAAACACTTACTACACCTACCTCTGCACATTTCTGACCACAGTACTGGGCACATATCTGTCAGGCGTACTGTACTTTTTACAACATTCAGCACCTCTTTACTAGAATGCACTAAGTCAACTGAGAAGGGTAAGGAAAGAATCAGCAGCAGTCATCACATTGTGGAGTAGGCATAAATAGTGGAATACATCACATCGGCAACACAATAACTAAAGCTTAAAACATAACCAATAAATACCGCAATTGTTGAATTTTTTTACAAATGTGCGCCTGCTGAATGGTTTTTTATGCAGTGAAAGTGATGGAACTGTGTGTTTGAGTTGTTAATAGAAAATAATTTAGTAAGTCTAATTAAAATACTTACAGTACTACTTGGCAACCCCTGGAACAAAAACGTTTTCGGAGCCTTCAACACACTACAAAGTGTTGTGACGTAGCCTCCATTCTGTCATCCGGCCATCGTCCAGTCAAGGCAAGTGTAGTCCTGCTTTAGTAGCAGAAAATAGGCCAACCAATGTGTTCACGCCATGAACAGGTTACCAAATGGCATAGTCTAGAGTAGCTACGAAACAAGAATGAACATGGGCTTAGCCACTTCCTCAGGGAGTGGGCGACAGAGATGGAAGATATGTCTGTCTTTGTCTCACTGAAACTGCCAAGCTGCTATATAGGTCGTGCAATGGCTCTTGAACACTAAAATATATAAATGAATGCGAATCTTACCTGCTTTCCCTGGCCTTCAATGACATTGATGACTTCAGCCTCTCAAGTATCACTGGATGTTTATTTCACTCATCGCAATGTCACACAGTCTCCATCAAATTAAATATTATAGTTTCAGAAACGCTTTTCATTTACACATAGTAACTTACCACAGAGTTAAACAATTTTGCCTTTAATCACATTTTAATTGTTCTATGCCTGATATAACTTTGCCTATGCAGTCATTATCACTGTCATTCTCATGACTGTTTCCATCCCAATGGCTTCAATTATAATTCTTTCAATTTTTTCTTCTGTTTTACTTCTTTTGTGCAGTGCTGCTGTTCTATTTCATACACATAATGGCATACCTTTCTCCATTCCATTTGTCAATTTACTCAAATCATTGTCAGATGTCTTTGTTTCCAAAGTTAATGTCTACCAGCAACCCACTGTTTGACATCTTTCACTTAATTTTACGGGATTTAGATCCGGATGTTACGCAGGCAGCCTGTAGTTTGCATGGTTATATTCTGGGCAATCACAAAGTTCTTCTGAGCCAGCTTATTGGCTAGAATTATCTCATACAATTTTGTTTAGATGCTATTTTTACCAAGGGGATAATATTATATTGTAGCCAAAAAAATATAACTAAAGAACTTGAGCTTTTAGGTATTATGGTAAGAAGCATTAGCTATTCCTAGCACTGAGTTAATGGGTTAAATATGGATTTGACATTGTGCATAGCTATTTAACATAATTTTCAAGATATATTTCTTTATGAAAGTCTCGAGTTTTCTGTTGTGATTTATAACTCTTTCTTGCACTATCACAACACTAAAATATACGTATAACAGCGTCACAATACTTTACAGTCAACTGTACTCAGGGGTAGATGAATCACAAGGCATATTGCGTCAAGTAACATGAGCAATAAGTTCACTGAATACAGGAGCAGAAAGGAGACAGAAGAGAAAGAGGGTTAGAACAGGGCTCGCTGACTGTTCTATGGGTGAAGGTCACTGTTCAAGAGCTGCTGGGCAACTTATATACAGAACTGCATTATCACTCCAATGTGTTGCAGTTATGATACAAACACATCCTTAAATTCTATATAAAAACAGTATGAAAGCTAGAAAACACAAATTATTCAAACATAAATCTTCCTGCAGAGAATTTTGATTAAAATAGTTTTTATCCAAATAATATATGGGCCTAGAATCATCAGTAGTTCTAATGTTGTGCATTTTGTGCAGAAATTTTAATCTTGCATCAAGAATATAATGCAACGAAGTTAACCGTAGAATTAGGCAAAGTGAGCTGGTACACGTATTTATCTGTACAATGTCACACCCATCTCATTGGCTAGTTAGTAGTAGACTAGCTCTGTCTTATATTCACTCCTGTTTTGCAGTTACTCTAGTGATTTGGAGAGGTTAGAAAAAGTAAAGCAAGCTACATCAAGGAGGCCAATACATACCAAGTAGAATGGTCTACATGTTGACTAGAGAAACATCACTCCTGGAGGACTTGCGAATCAGGGTCATGTCGCCAACAACGGAACATATAATGTTGTCACAAAGAGAGGGAAAAAGAACAAAAGGTGGTAGACAGAAAACTTTTTACAATGGACACCATGGTAAAAAGAGAGTGCACTAGTAGCAATCAATCATAAAGATATGCAATTATAGGTTTGGAGATGCATGAATTTCATCACAAAATATGCCAAATAAGGAAGTTTCACCAACCGAGTGATACTGCAAGTACAAAATATATCAACAAGGGTGTCAGTTTTGTGTTTTAAATTTATGTTCTCCAACATTAAGTCAAATCAGACAGTGAATGAAGTGAGTGAAATGATTCTATAATGAGTCCAGGCTCCATGGAGCTTAGAGCTACCTGACATTAATTATTTACTTTTGCAATTAGGATAGAGAGGTGGAGCTACAAAAGATGAATTATTTGTGTCTTTATTCTTTATCAAGAACAAGTCTTGAATGTTTACAGAATCTCCATTGTAGTCAATGAGCATTTTGTGAATATATCTAAAATCTTAGCAAGCTCAACAGGTAGAGCTTCCTTCAATTCACTCACCAGTATTGTTGGAAAGCATATACAGAATGTCACAAAAATATGTCAAAACTTTGGTAAAGCATTTCTTGCATATAGAGTATAAGAACAAGTTACCTGAACTTAAGTCTGGAAATTGTTTATTTCTATGGTAGAGTTCCTTTTCTACAGCTCTTCTTACACACTGTGATATGTAATACATAGCTGTTCTGTAGTCTTAAACTCACAACAGAACAGTGGTTTAATTGTACAGTACTACACATTGACTTTTACATCTGGTTAAATTGGGTGTATCTGATGCATTTCACCATAGTTCAGTTCATGCACGATGGAGTTCATCCTCATTTCAGGCTTTCTGCCCATCGATTTCTGAGTAACAGGTTTCCTGCTAGATGGATAGGAAGAGAAGGTCCAACTTTGTGTCCTCCACATTTACCTGACTTAAACCAACTAGATGTTTATTTGTGGGGACATTTGAAATATCTTGTTTATGTAACTCCAGTCCCAGATGTAGAGACTCTTTGTGCTCATATTGTAGAAGGCTGCCAGACAGACCTAACTCAGCGGATTAGAGAGTCCATGCAATGGCGGGTTGTCAGATTCATTGATCATTTTGAACATGCACTGTGACATCCTGTTTTACCACATTTTTCCATAGATTAAATAAATACAATACGACACAGTTTATACATCAAGAGTAGTGTATTATTAGGATTATGTCCTAAGAATAGCATGGTTACAAATCTGAGGGCCCCTTCTTTAAGGGTTTACAATTGTCAAAGGGCATAATCAGTAATAGATTCTATGGTATAATGTATAACGACATCGAGGCAACAATCACTAAGTGAAAGTACAAAGCAAAGGATATCTTGATTCTGCTTATTCCGATGATTCTAACGGTTTAACTTTTTGATTTTAAGTGTTTACAAATTCCCGTGCATTTGGCGTTTGTAATGACTATAAATAAATCGCAAGGGCAGTCTTTGGAGTCTTAGAGCTTCTGTGTTTCTCTCTTGGACAATTATACGTCATGTGTTCATGGGTTAGAAAACCATCATCTTTATATACTTATGTGCCACAAAAAAGACACAAAATATTGTTTATCAGAAAGCTTTAAATTGATTTTCTTAATTTTACCTGTGTTGTATTTAAACTTCACCCCTAATAACAGAATAAATAACCAGCTAAGTGTAATTTGGTTTATTTATATAGATAAGTTCAGACAACCTTTGTGCCTAATAGATAGTCTTCTGGTTTCCATCCAGTCAGTCGAACCCATTGAGCTACAATGGCCAACGTGCCATCCTGACATTAAACTCTCCATTTGACTCGTATAATTCCCCGGTAGACCACTAAGGGCTCTCGCATTCGAGATACACTGTTTGTGGCGACTTACTGTCGTAAGTACTTGAGTCCCACGCTTCATCATTTAACTCTTATTATTTTAGTTAATTGATGGAAATTAACCATTTCTCCAGACTAGCCATATATAGGCTAAGGTTTTTGATGGATAGTCAACATGAAAAATTCAATGCCATGGCTGGAATTTGAACCACGGATCTCCTGGTTTCTGTCCAGTCGCTCTAACCCATTGTGCTACCATGGCCAACAGCATGGCATTTAATTTTTCATGTTGACTCTATCTATCAAAAACCTTAGCCTATATATGGCTAGTGTGGAGAAATTGTTAATTTCCTTCAATTAACTAAAAGGCACGTTCAGAAATTTATTACAAGGGTCATTTAAAAAGTTCCCGGAATGATCCACAGCTTAAAGCAGCATTATCAAAGCAAGCCATTTTAGTTTTAAAAAAACTAACCATGGTAACATGTTTCATAGAAACATTTCATAATACACATAGATGTTTGTTATAGTCCACATATGGAAATATGGTAAATATTGAAATTGTGTACTTCTTAAGGAAGTAACAGAAACATATGAATATGACAAACACTCTAGGGGACTCTGCACCACAATTTTCAACCAGCTCCAAGTGGACCAAACAGTTTCATTGTAGCTGTAAAATCTTTTCAGATAACACTTGCAGTGGAAGACCAAACTGCCACAGTAACAGAAATGATCATTTTAGCAGGGTTGCTAATTGAAAATGTCCAACATTTCTGAAACTCTGGTTAGTCCAGAAGAACATTACTTTTCACATTTTAAGAGAAGAATTGCACATAAAAATTATCTTTAAGATGAACGCCATAACTGCTGACTCTGGACCAAAGAAAAAATTTGCCTCCTTTTAAGGGAGATCCTACTGTTTTGTAACAAACAATGAAAAACAAGTCTACAACTGCACACATGAAACAAAACAGTAATGGAGTCACCTAGATGTTTCACTGAAGAAGACAAGAAATTAGCCAAGAAGTTCACGCTGATACCTTTCTGAAATGTCAAAGGTCTGATACTGATTACACTAATAAACACCAAAAATGTGCAGGCAAGCGGAATATTGAATTACACTAAGTCTGGTGCACTGTTTATGAAAATACATTCAGATTTCTCCTATCACGCATGGTTTCATAATTTTTGGGTGATCTCATATAACCGTTATATATTCAGTGCGCTTAGATTTCCACGCATTATACATCTTCCCCAGTTCTGTATCTGGCCACTGTCTTATGCCAAGAACTATCTGAATCCGACAGATCTTCATATGATGAAGCAGTACAACGCTCTACATTCAAGGAAACTGCTTATTTTCCAGAAGAAGAAGTGGAAAAGCCATACTTAATTACACAAGTGAAACTCAATGATCTGGTACATGATTTATATCTAACCAAGCAGTTAGCTGAGCTTCTGGAATCTCGTCAACAATGGAAGCTGTTAGATAAAGATACTAGGATGACAGTGTTCAAGAACAGAAATATTGATTCCTTGTAGTATTTTACAAGCACAGATAGTGGTGTCTGTGTATGCAGTGATGCAAGTGGATTAATGTTGAAATTAGGTATTACACATAATGCTCAAGAGCGTTAGAGCGCTCAATGGCACTTATATATAGACAGTTGTAAAATAAGTATGAAGCCTGTGTTACTTCTTAATGGCAATGGGCTGTCCTCTGTACATTTGTTGGCCATGCCGTGGCTTAGTTGTTAGACTGCATTGCTCTGAGCAAGGTGGCCCGAGATCGATTCCAGGCGACCGTAAAGTGAGATTTGTGGTGGACAACACGGCATTGGAGCGGGTTTCCTCCTGGACCTCCGGTTTCCCCCGCCATCTAATTCAACTGGTGCTCCATCTTCATCTCATGCAACATCAGTGTCACCGCCTGCGGTGCCATATGTAGTGCCATAAGTATGTGCCATAAGTACAAAATCCAGCCATAAAATTTACATTGGAAACAGAAGAGGATGGTGTGCTCCCCTTTTTGCAACTTACCAAATTATGCATAGAACAGAATTTCTTCCAGTTTCAAACAAAATATTTCCATCAAACTTCTGGTTTAGCAATGGGAAACCCCTTATCACCCTTCCTGGCCGATCTGTACATGAGTGCACTAGAAATAAGGATCACTAAAGGTTTCCCATGGATGTTCAAACTCTGGCAAAGATATGTAGATGACATATTTGCCATAGTGCCAAAAAAACACATCAGTGATGCACTAAAACTTTTAAATATTCAAGAAGAAAGCATCAAGTTCACTGTAGAAGTTGAAAAAGACGAGTATTTACCATTTTTAGATCTAAAAATAATCAGAAATAAAAATAGAATAAACTTTGGCATTTACAGAAAACCAACACAGACAGACAACTACATAAAAGCTAATGGCTACAATCCAAGATCCCACAAACAGGCAATCTTTAATAGTTTAGCACACAGACTGGTCAACATCCCTCTCACAGCAGAAGAATACAAAATAGAATACAACAAAATTATTGAAATAGCACAGAAAAATGACTTTCCCAAATCACTAGTAGACAAAAAAGTGAACTTAGCAAAAAAGAAGAAACTACTAAAGGAAACCACAACCCTCTCAGCTACAGAAACTAAAATGATCTTCAAAAAATTCACTTACCATCCATGGGCCTTTGATAAATTCAAAAAAGTCTTCAAAAAACAAAACATTCAACTAGCTCCAGTGAACCATTACTCCTTAAAAAACCTAATTTGCTCAAACATCAAAGATGCCATTCCATCTAACAAAAAATCTGGTATATATCAAATTGAATGCTGTGACTGTAGTCAAATTTATATTGGAAAAACGAAAAGAAATTTAGAAACAAGAGCAAAGGAACACTTTAGGAACATAAAATACAAACAATTAGAAAAATCAGCAGTTGCCACGCATTTTTGGGAAAAAAACCACAACATAAATCCAGAACCAAAATTACTAAAACATACAACAGGAAAAGAAGAACTGTCCACATGGGAACAAATCTTTATTTCAAAAAATAGGAACAAAGTATTCAATTTCGACATCCCCCAGAAAGATTTGTTCAGCAAGTTCCTCGAACCGCCACCAGAGGAGACCGAAGACAAAATATTGCCAGCTACACCAATGAGAACTAGTCGATGTCCGGCTGAAGATAGAGGGAAGACCTCAGAAACCGGTTCCGGGAAAATTTAAAAGTGAGTGTTGTTTTGTGTTATTAATCGACTCCTAATTAACTTAATTTATGATTATTTTACTTAATTGATGGAAATTAATCATTTCTGCACACTAGCCATATATATGCTAAAGTTTTTGATAGATAGAGTCAACATGAAAAATTCAATGCCATGGCCAGGGTTTGAGCCATGGATCACCTGGTTTCCGTCCATTTGCTCTTAACCTTTGAGCTACCATGGCCAACGCGCTGTCTTGATATTTTATTCTCCAATTGACTCGTATATTTTCCCGGTAGATCACTAGGGGCTCTCATATCCGAGATACACCGTTTGTGGCCACTTACTATCGTAAGCACTTAAGTCCCAGACTTCATCATTTAACTCTTATTATTTTAGTTAATTGATGGAAATTAATCATTTCCCACACTAGCCGTATATAGGCTAAGGTTTTGGATTACTTACTAGCTCTACAGCGCTAGTAGAAGCTGTGCTAGATCACCAGGCGGCCCTACCGAGGTTATTTGGTAATCTCCCTGAAGGGTTGACGCGCGTAAGTGGCGTATCCACTTGCACCTGTCTTGATTTGGAGGGAAGAGGGCGTTTTAGACTCAAGGTATTCCCCAAGGAAAGCGTCCCGGAGCTATCCATTAATTCTGGGTATGCAGAGGCCGGAGTCTTCAGGCTCTCGGGTGATCTTGGTTGAATATTTGTCAGGTTTGGTACTTGATAATAACATGAGCTACCATCCCTATTAGAGACCCTTCAACCCGATTTCCCTAAGAATAATCCCCTAATATTATAATGTTAGCTCTTAGCATAATTTGATGTTAATAAGCTGGCAAAAATCACTACATTTTCCCACTTTTCGTATTTCTCCGCTATGTCTCCCAAAAGCTCAAATGTCGCTACGGTTGGCATCACTGACTAACACCCTCATGGACACGATACTCATAATCAGCATTAATTCATCGTTGTGCCCATCTTGACACATCAAAGAGAAACGTTTGTTGTTATTTTTTAAATATATTTTTGTAGCGGAACGTAGCAGAATTCTGCTCAATCTGCAGCAAGATTTAATGTAATTTGATTGGCAACGCTGGTTGAGGTGTGCCATGCATAGATGTTTGATATTATTTAGGGTGGGAGCAGCTTCACTCAGTAAGCCAATCCCGTTAGAAAAGTTCCCACATGATAACGTCGCTAACTGCCACAGCGCAGCCATTGTTAGTAATAATTATATTCCGATCTATTTACAGTAAAATTCATTCATAAATTTGGTCATATGTTACAAAATAATGACAAATTTACATAACTAAGACTGCTACTGCTTTAAATATTAAAATCTTCAATAATAAATGTATAACTATGATAGCTATTACCACACATTGTCTTTACATTTCCTTTTTAATAGAAACTCAATTAACTTCTGTGCTGTCATCTGTTGGTAAAATACCTAAATAGTTCATAGTCTGCACACCATTGCCGGTGTACTACATCAGCTTTAATTTGACAATGTTTCTGCTTGACTCTTGAAATAAAGCATCATTTATATCTTACAAAGATGCAATCACTGTACAGGCAATCGGTACATTCCGGTTAAAGAGGTTTTACTGTACTAGTTATACAAAAATCATTCAAATGAAGATGACCTTTGAGGACATTGCCAGAAAATTCAAGATAAGTATTCATAAGTCATGAAAATATCTTAAACATATCTTATTTTAATCAAAAAGGTTAGAGGCGTTTTTGTAAACTGTTCTATGCAAAGGGCATTAGGTTATGAAGATCATCTCACATCTTTGAAATAAGCTGTACATAAATACCAAGTCTGATACATAGTTTACCAACTTGTCATTTTTAGTTATGCTCGTCATAGATGAGCATAATAGCCCTTTTCCTTAAAATGCTTTCACTTGCTTCAGTGTCCTCAAATTATGTGTTTGGTATCAAATTTTTGGGTGGAATACAACACTTTTGCTACTTATATAAGCATACAGACAAACTACAATACAAGAATGAATATGGGCTTAGACAATCAGTGATGGTGCTCCACAGTGAGAGGGTGACAGAGATGGAAGATAAGGCTGTCTTTGTCTCACTGAAAGTACCAAGGAGGTAAACTGAGCTGGTTGCAGTTACACATCCTTAAACTCTATATAAAAATTGTACGAAAGCCAGAAAACACAAACTATTCAAACATAATTCTTCCTGCAGAGAATGTTGATTAAACTGGCACTGGGTAGTACATGGCTGAAGGTTTGCAGTCACCTGAGCTCTAACCAGATCTACATTTTTGTCTTGATAATATCTTAATCACAACAAAATTTAATCTGACATCACATTTGAGAGTGGAAGGAGAAAACAAACTTCTCCCTTTTAGAGGAAGTACAAGTGACGTATTATGATCATGTTATGTAAACAGTGACAATGCTCAAAACAAATACACCTATTTCCAGAACATACTTAAGAAGTCATAAAGATATGAAATATTCTTTAGTATACATTAACTTCTACTTTTAAGAGAAACATATACAGTAAAACCTCGTTTATCTGGACCCCTTTAAATTGGATGGCGCTTAATCCGGACAAGCATCCTTACAGGGGGGGGGGGGGCAGAAGTCTGCATATTACTCAATTTTATTTTTGCCCTGACTGTACAATAGGAATTTTTTAGTAATAGCTTGAATATATTAGTAACAATGGTACATTAGACTGGCTTCTTCCCACAGCCTCGCTGTACCTACAACAGGACTTGCACCTCTTGTCACAAGGGTTAGTTTATCACTTGTCTTTCTCAGCCATTAAGCTAAAGATAAAATGCAAGTGTACACTGTCGTTTAGTAAATCTACAATATCATCGAGAAACATAATCATAAATTGATAGATAGAGTCAACATGAAAAATTCAATGCCATGGCCCGGATTTGAACCACGGATTAAATTCTGCAGTTGACTCGTATATTTTCCCAGTAGACCACTAGGGGCTTTCGCATCCGAGATACACCGTTTGTGGCAACTTACTGTCGTAAGTAATCCAAAACCTTAGCCTATATACGGCTAGTGTGGAGAAATGATTAATTTCCATCAATTATCTAAAATAATAAGAGTTAAATGATGAAGCCTGGGACTTAAGTGCTAATCCTCCTTTGCTTAGGATTATGTTTAGGATATCTCAACACGTTTGTTTGTTTATTCTTAACAGGATATTCACAGTGCCAAATTTCGACTGAAGTATTCCTGCAAATTCCCACAATGTTGGAGGAGCTATTATCACCCTCTAGGACAATGCAGCACGTATACCAAAGTGCACAGCTATAAATTTCCCTGGGAACCAGCAATACTGCAGAAGTGGAAAGATATTTGTAAAATTTCCAGTGAAAGTTGTGTTTCATGTGTGCAAATACCATTTTTTGGAAGAAGACTTCACAGTTGGTTCGAGACATATGTTAAAGCATGGAGTGGTACCAGAACATTTGGAAATGATCCCATGAAGTGCTAGGTTTCAACACGGAAGTGATAACGTCTTTAAATGAATCAGCTCAATAAGTGCTTCCAAAATATACTGACGATTGTGAAGGTGGTGTGGAGGTAGGTACTGAGCCTTTTCTTGATAGTGTAGCTGCTTCAAGTATGTCCCCAAATAAAACAGTGGCTTTGACTTCAGTAAGTAAGAAAAGGGGTGTTTTGGGTACCGGGGTTTCCATATTATCTTTGTCTCCGAAAAAGTGTCATTTGTATAAAATACATAGAAAGATGGTGACATTTATTTACGACATTTAAGGACAGAGGTACTGAAACCTCCAAGTTAACATTTGCCAGTGAAAATCTGATGCTACTATTAAAAACCTCCACAATCAGTTGTATAAATTTCTGGATGAATTTGGCCACACTATTTCTCTGGAGGATCATTTTATTTCAATTTTCAAAGTTCCAGATAGCAAAGACTATGAGCAAAATATAGAATGCACGTAGATATAATAAAGACATGTATCTCACTTTAATTTATAAATACATTAAAGATAACAAAATTAGTATTTTTGAAAAAAGGACTGCTACCACAGGACATGAAAAACAGATGAAAATATTAAGATCAGTATAATTTCAGTCCTTTTTGGTACTTGTTTTTGTTGACCTATTAAGTGGTAGTTGTTTTGGCATTGTTTTCCAGATTTTCAACATTTCCAAATGTATTTTGACAGTTACAGAAGCAGTAAATTGCCTAATACAAGTTATTCCTCTAAACGCTGCATTTAACTTTTATTTTTACTGTATAATGTTTACAGTTTCTGGATGACTAGTTGTTAATATTATTAATCTTTTGTCTAAAATCACTCATTCCTCTCAAACTGCTTAATGATAGTAATGGTATAGTGTAATACTGTGATTACATTGATTAGTTTTTTGTACCTTTATTTGTGTATTTCATTGCATGTTTGAGGTTCTTTCTCAAAGATATTTCCTTGACCTTAGGTAACTGCCTGGTAACTCATGAGGCAAATAATCTCATTAAGATTTAAACATGTATTATGCTTAATGCATAGCTAAATTGTTATAATATTATGCTAAACTTTCCATGTAATACAATGAATTACTCATGTTATTCATCACTTTAAACCCTTCAGCAATCCCTACAGTGTTATTACAGAACATTACATTAAAGCTTATTTGTAAAATATTCATATTTATCATTTCTGTCGTTTATATCACTTTGTGCAGTAGCTGTAGCTTTATGTTAAAGTGTCTTTGTTTTAAATGAAAAAGGTTACTATGTCATTGATATGATTTACAAATGTGTGTAATATTACACAGAATGTTTTGCTAAAGTTTCTTTGTAATTAATTGAATTAGCCATGTTACATCACTCAAGTGTTTGGATTATAGCCAGTATTCCTCTATGGATTCTTTGTAACTGGTTTAGTTGAATTACTCATGTTATTTAAGTAAATGACAATATAATTTGTTATATTAATGAGCCAGAATAATAAAAGAAAGCAGTAACTGTCCCAACAATGTTATTATTCAATTTTTCCTGTCAAATACCACTACAAATACTATGTAGGGCGAAACGTTGGCATCAGCTACAACTAAGATGCGGCCTTCCCCGGAAGACTTATTACTATGGACACCGGCCACTGAAGCCCATGTAGTGAATTGACCACATTCTATTGTTAATTCCTTGAATGTTCATACAACATTTTGCGTTAATTGAAGCAGAAAATATTACAGGTGTGATGCAAAAAATTCACTGCAAGCTAGATAAGGTATACAAAAGTGAATCGAGAATATATTGACACATTGCTTCACTCACACTGTTTATTCACAGGGCATGTTTCAAGAGCTCTTGCTCCTATCCTCAGCTGATACTCGATTAGTGAAAGTTGTAGTGGTTTCTTCTTTCTCCGTATTGTCAATAGATGGCGTGATGTACTTGTCAAAGATGTCCGGTGGTGGAGTTTCAAAATTCATGACTCTATGACGATTTTTGTTAATAAAGATTTTTTCCCATACGGAAAGGTCTATGGGGTGATTAACATATTTTATTAGAGATGTTTCCAAATTGATGTCATGTCTAGTGTTCAAAAAATGAAAAGCCACTGCTGATTTTTCTATTTCACCATTTTTAATGTTTCTCATATGTTCTTTAGTTCTGATGTTAGTATTTCTTTTTGTTTTTCCTATATAAATTTTAGGGCAAGTTTCACATTTGATCTCATAGATTCCTGGTTTTTCTTTGGTAGTGACAGAATTTTTGGGAGGGCCTTTTAACACATTTCTGATATTAAACTTATTTTGAGGTGCAAGAGTTATGTTGTGTTTTGAGAAGATTTTTTGGAATTTGTTATAGGCTGAAGGGTGGAAGGTGAATTTTTTAAAAAGTTTTTTCTCTCTTTCTCCTGTAGGTTCTAGGGTGGTGGTTTCTTTTATTTTCTTAGCTTTGTTGAGTCTGTTAACTGTTTTGTCTACTAAATTTGGGTTGAAACCGTTGGATATAGCTACTTTTTTTATGTGTAGGTATTCTTCTTGATAATCTTCTCTGTTTAGTGTAAAGTTGATCATCCGAAAGATTAAACTGTTGAAAATGGCATGTTGGTGTTGTTATGGGTTGAAACTGTTGTTCTTAATGTAATTATCTGTGTGTGTCGGTTTCCTGTAAATACCAAAAGTGAGTTTGTTGTTCATTTTTTTTGATCTTGATGTCCAAAAAGGGGAGAACACCATCCTCTTCTGTTTCCAATGTAAATTTTATAGCTGGGTTTTGTATATTCAAAAGTTTAAGACCATCTTGTATGAGTTTTTTAGGTACTATTGCAAAAATGTCGTCAACTTAGCGATACCACACTTTGAAATAATTTGGAAAATCAAATCAAATCAAATTTATTCACCATAAGATTTCCAATTACAGAAATATCGGCTTCGTCAATACAATTTTACATTACAGATTAACAGTAAACTCATGATCGGATAAACAATACTTAAGTATGTTTCCTTATAGAACATTTTTTACTTTCTATTTTATTTTACAAACTTAAACTAATTTGTTCAATATTTAAAGAAACAATATCAACATTTTGCAGTTACTAAAAAGATTAAAGATTGCAATATATATAATACATATGTCTAACAAAATTGATTCACTGTTCATCAAGGTATTCATTTACTGAATAAAAACATCTTTGTATTAGATACTTCTTTAATTTCCTTTTAAATATTGTTAAATTTGGTAATTCTTTGAAATATTGAGGAAGTTTGTTGTACAATTTAATACAGTTATAGTGTATACTTTTTTCATATAGGGTTCTCTTATGCCCTGTAACATGAAGATGTGATTTACCTCTAGTGTTGTGACTATGTATTTCAGCGTTTGTGACAAAATTATTTAACTGTTTATGAGCGATCACCAGCACCTCATAGAGATATATAGATGGAACTGACAGAATATTCAATGATCTGAAATAAGGTCTACAACTTGTGGTACTGGAAAGATTCATCATTAAACGTATGGCCCTTTTTTGTATTATAAACATTCTTTTCGTATAGCTCGTCTTTCCCCAGAATATTATGCCATAGGATAACTGCGAGTGAAAGTAGGCAAAATAGGCTATTTTAAGCACATCAAGATTGACTGATGATCTTAAAGTATATAGTGCAAAACAAGTTTGACATAGT
The DNA here is from genome assembly GCA_030765055.1 of Mantis religiosa. Classification (NCBI taxonomy): domain Eukaryota; kingdom Metazoa; phylum Arthropoda; class Insecta; order Mantodea; family Mantidae; genus Mantis; species Mantis religiosa. Next base: position 19,599 of record JAUKNK010000397.1, read on the forward strand.
TTTTTGGATAAAGCATCAATATGAGTTCCCCAATCTAGATTACTATCTACCCAAACTCCAAGAAATTTAATTTTATCTGTAGTAGTTACTGATTCATTCTCTAAGCATATATTAGGGAAACTTACATTTTTGTTGACTTTATGATGGAAACCTACAGCGATGCTTTTGCTCTTATTAATAATAAGTTTATTGTCTTTAAACCAATTTGAAACATAGTCTGTTACCCCATCAACGTTTGCTTTGAGTTCTTGTTTGTTTTTCCCAGAAATGAGAACACTGGTATCATCAGCAAACAGAGTAAATTTAGTACTAATGCATTGGTTGTTTTTGGCCAGGTCATTAATATACAATAGGAACAATAAGGGACCCAATACCGAGCCCTGCGGAACTCCATATTTAATGTTTTTTACACTAGAGCGAGCAGCTTTAATCTCCTTCGAACCATTTACTACATATTCAATTTCGGTTAACTGCTTTCTATTTATTAGGTACGATTTAAACCATTCAAATGGAACTCCTCTGATACCATAATTATACAACTTGTGTAATAATATATCACGGTCGACTAGATCAAAGGCCTTTGACTGATCAAGAAATAGTCCCATGCATTGATTCCCGCTGTCTAGATTTTTTAGTATATCTTCAATAACGTTCCGTAGTGCTGAGCTTGTTGATTTCCCTTGCTGGAACCCGTACTGCACTTTCGATATAATATCATATTTATTTAGAAATGCTAAGACTCTATTGTACACCACCTTTTCAATTACTTTAGAAAAAACTGATAAAATAGATATTGGCCTATAATTTTCACAATCAGATTTAGAACCCTTTTTAAACAGTGGTTTAATTTTTGAGACCTTTAGATTCTCAGGGAAGTGACCTTCACAGAGTGATATATTTATAATATGACATAATGGTTTAACCAGATGCACAGTGCAATTTTTTAGAAGCATATTAGAAAACTCATCTAGGCCAACAGATTTTTTGGGTTTCATACTTTTAATAATGGAGAGTAGCTCTGCTTCTGTTGTTGGTAAAAAATATAAAGATTCCCGAATTTGATTATTTTGGGTAATTAAGCACGAATTGATAGCTACATTTTTCCTCTTTCTAATGAGTTCTGCAATGGTCGAAAAATATTGGTTAAATTCATGAGCTACCATTAATGGATTAGATACTTGCCTACCATTTATATTCACACTAAAATCAATATTTTTCCTTTTTTTCCCCTCAATCTCATGTTTTATAACATTCCATATAGTTTTTGATTTGTTTAAAGAGCTATTTACCAGAGTACCATTGTAGAGTTTTTTAGCCATCCTGACTACTCTGTTGTATATTTTTTTATACTTTATGTAATATTGTTTAAAATCATCGGAAGCAAGATTATGTTTAGTTAGTCTACTTAGGAAACGAAGTTTTTTGCTTGATATCCGAATACCCTTAGTAACCCACTTAGTTTTATGTGTTTTTTCTTTCCAAGTTGTGATAGGCATGGCTATGTTCAAGTTGAGATTAAGAATTTTTTCAAATTCGATGTAACATTTATCCAGGTCATTTTCGCAGCAATACACATCCATCCAGTTTTCTTTGGAGAGTAAGTAGTTAAAGTATTTAATATTGTCTTCACTGTATATCCTACACTTTTTTAATGACTGACCAGGGTTGCTTAAAGTATTATGCAATTTTATTTTAAGTTTTTGACCGTAGTGATCTGAGATGCCTGTCTCAAAGTTGTCAACTTCGAACTCAAATTTATGTGTGATATGTGCTTTTGTGATATGTGTTTCAAAAGCACTCATGAATAAATCTGCCAAGAAGGGAGACAATGGGTTGCCCATAGCTAGGCCTGTTTTTTGTTTATAGATCTGTCCATTAAAGCTGAAAAAATTTTGATTGATACAAATTTCTGTAAGTTGTGAAAGTTCTTCTATTTCTTCAGGTGTTATTTGTATTGATTCCAGCCATTTTTTGAGAAGTGGAATAAGCTCATTGGTAGGTATACTTGGATATAAAAAATGACGTCAAAGGAAACAAAGGAAACTAAAGCATCTGTAGAGTTGATCTTTGTGTCCTTCAGGAGATTTAACAATTCAAACGAGTTTTTGATACTTAAATTTTCAAATTTTGTGAAGGATCTGAAGATTTGAACCAGCCATTTTGATAGTTGGTAAGTGGGTGCATCAATGTTATTAATTATTGGTCTGAGGTTAATTTCAGGTTTATGTATTTTGGGTAAACCATATATGTATGGTGTTTTTGGACTGTCTATTTTATTGTTCAATTTATCTCTTTTAGTCATGATTTTACTGTTTTTAATTGCTAATTCCACAGATTTGCATGCTTTCTTTAATGGATTGTTTTCTAGTTTAACAAATTCTTTTCCGTTTAAAAGGTTGTCCATTTTTTTGCAATAGTCTTCTTCGTCCAGTATTACTATTTTGTTACCCTTGTCTGCTTTTGTGTAGACTACCGGTTTTTCATTTAAATTTTTTATTAATTTTTTATATGAATATCTTTTTGAATTTGCATTTTGAATATGATCTAGAGTTTCTAAGCACTGTGTTCTGATCGTAGATTTTTTGTTATCGGGCAAATTATATATCGCTATTTCAATGTCCGCGATATAGTTTTCAATGTTTTTTGTGTAATCTACACATGTTTTTAGGCCTTTGTTTAGAAAATCTATTTCTTTCTCCGTGAAGTTGCATGTGGATAGATTCGTTACATTGTCATAGACTCATGAATTTTGAAACTCCACCACCGGACATCTTTGACAAGTACATCACGCCATCTATTGACAATACGGAGAAAGAAGAAACCACTACAACTTTCACTAATCGAGTATCAGCTGAGGATAGGAGCAAGAGCTCTTGAAACATGTCCTGTGAATAAACAGTGTGAGTGAAGCAATGTGTCAATATATTCTCGATTCACTTTTGTATTAATTTGTGCTTCACTGTCCCTACGCTTCTTTCAAGTTTATACTTTAGATAAGGTATTTTCTGGGGTTTTTTCCTTATCCTTCAAGACAAATGTTGGGTAACTCTAACCTCCATGGACCCTGGGCTCATTTGAGCATCATTTCACCCAATTCATTCACCGTCCGATATGACTTAACATTGGGGCGGATGTAAATTACAAAAAAAAAAAAAAAAAAAAAAAAAAAAAAAACAAGATTCATCTGTATAAAATTATTTGTGGTTGGTTTATTGACACTCGTCACTTACTTTTTCATATATTTATGAGAGACTAGTTTCAAAGGCCCTGGCCTCCATTTTCAATCTCTTCCCAACTCTTCCCAATCTCTTCTCAGTTGGGAAGAGATTGAAAATGGAGGCCAGGGCCTTTGAAACTAGTCTCTCATAAATATATGAAAAAGTAAGTGACGAGTGTCAATAAACCAACCACAAATAATTTTATATTAATTTTGACGTCACTGTTACTAAATTCCTCCAAACACACATCAAGATTCATCTGATTATGTTGCAATACTGTATTGCTACAGATTATATAAGATAATTATGTGAACCTTTAAAAAACGCAACAACTTCGAAACTGCAGTCACAACTCTCAAAGCTCACGTAATTATCTTTGTGCATCTGTAGCAATGTGGTATTGGAACATATCAACAGCTGACAGCTAAGCAAGTATGAAAAATACTGCAATAGTATTGCGGCAACGAAAAATCTTTGGAAGGGCAATTTTTCATAATTTAGTTCGCACCCGAAAATAGGGGCACTGCGGTCACCTCGTGTTGCCAATGATTAACATGCGACGTTCACTTCTAATAAATATATGTGCTGTGGTAAGAGCAACTGGATGGAAACCAGAGGATCCGTGGTTCAAATCCCAGCCATGGCATTGAACTTTTCATGTTGACTCTATCTTATACGAGCCAAATGGAGAATTTAATGTCCTGACAGCAAGTTGGCCATGGTAGCACAAAGGGTAAGAGTGACTAGATGGAAACCAGGAGATCTGTGGTTCAAATCCCAGCCATGGCATTGAACTTTTCATGTTGACTCTATCTTATATGAGCCAAATGGAGAATTTAATGTCATGACAGCAAGTTGGCCATGGTAGCACAAAGGGTAAGAGTGACTGGATGGAAACCAGGAGATCTGTGGTTCAAATACCGGCCATGACATGAATTTTTCATGTTGAACCTATCAGTTCCAAGACGTTTGAAACCCTCACCGTTGTTGTCCATGGCCTTCACGAAGTTGTTTATAGCCCTAATTTAATGTGTTAAGTTGGAAGAAACACCTTTTGTGGATCAACCAATGGTTGAAATTTTACATTTTGTTGCCCCGGAATGAATTTGTCTCTTCCTATCCACTCCATAACTTCATAGTGCTGTCCCATAGACAGAGGAAACATGAAAGTTTGGTAAATCCGCTTTGCAATCTCATTAAAAGTTCAATGACTTTAAGGTCCCCACAAATACACCAAAAGTGACCTTCATATTTTATGGCTTGAAGAATGTGGCACATAGTTCCGTAAGTTTCTTTCATTGCCAAAGCAAATGCCACATGTACAGAGGACAGCTCATTGACATTAAGTAGTAACACAGGCTTCATAAGGTATTTTACAACTGACAGTATATTCAGCATTATGTGTAATACCCAATTTCAACATTAATCCACTTGCATCATTGCATACACAGACACCACTATTTGTGGTTGTGAAATACTACAAGAAATCGGTATTTCTGTTCTTGAACACTGTCACCCTATTATCCTTATCTAACAGCTTCCATTGTTGACGAGATTGCAGAAGTTCAGCTAACTGCTTGGTTAGATATAAATCATGTACCAGATCATTGAGTTCCACTTGTGTAATTAAATATGGCTTTCCACTTCTTCTTCTGGAAAATAAGCAGTATCCTTGAATGTAGATGGTTGTACTGCTTCATCATATGAAGATCTGTCAGATTCAGATAGTTCTTGCCATAAGACAGTTGCCAGATACAGAACTGGGGAAGATGTATAATGCGTGGAAATCTAAGCGCACTGACTATATAATGGTTATATGAGATCACCCAAAAATTATGAAACCATGCGTGATAGGAGAACTCTGAATGTATTTTCGTAAACGGTGCACCAGACTTAGTGTAATTCAATATTCCGCTTGCCTGCACATTTTTGGTGTTTATTAGTGTAATCAGTATCAGACCTTTGACATTTCAGAAAGGTATCACCGTGAACTTCTGGGCTAATTTCTTGTCTTCTTCAGTGAAGAATCTAGGTGACTCCATTACTGTTTTGTTTCATGTGTGCAGTTGTAGACTCATGTTTCATCATTTGTTACAAATCAGTAAGATCTCCATCAAACGGAGGCAAACTTTGTCTTTGGTCCAGAGTCAGCAGTTATGGCACTCATCTTGAAGATAAGTTGTTTTATGTGCAATTCTTCTCTTAAAATGTGAAAACCAATGTTCTTCTGGACTAACCTGAGTTTCAGAAATGTTGGAGATTTTCAATTAGCAACCCTGCTAAAATGATCATTTCTGTTATTGTGGCAGTTTGGTCTTCCACTGCATGTCTTATCTGAAAAGATTTTACAGCTACACTGAAACAGTTTGGTCCACTTGGAACTGGTTGAAAATTGTGGTGCAGAGTCCCCTAGAGTGTTTGTCATATTCATATGTTTCTGTTACTTCCTTAAGAAGTGCACAATTTCAATATTTACCATGTTTCCGTATGTGGACTGTAACTACATCTATGTCTATTCTGAAATGTTTCTATGAAACATGTTACCATGGTTAGTCTTTTAAAACTAAAATGACTTTGTAAATGCTGCTACAATCTGTGGATCATTCCAGGAACTTTTTAAATGACCCTTGTAATAAATTTCTGAACATGCCTTTTAGTTAATTGATGGAAATTAACCATTTCTCCACACTAGCCATATACAGGCTAAGGTTTTTGATAGATAGAGTCAACATGAAAAATTAAATGCCATGCTGTTGGCCATGGTAGCACAATGGGTTAGAGCGACTGGACAGAAACCAGGAGATCCATGGTTCAAATCCCGGCCATTCAATGTACTTAGGGAAAAGTTGCCTAATATAGGGTACAGTTTTTCTTTTTGTTGAATGACCAATAATAATACAGGTTAGTGTCTATAGAGAATATATTTGTATACTTCAACTCTTTTCCTCTCTTATAGAATGTAATACTCGAGCACTGTTATACAAATAAAAATGTGATTCCTAATATGGGGTGGTAGAGGTTCCTAAGATGGGATACATTTTCTTGTGTTAATTTAGAGCATTATAATTACAAAAGTTCACGCTACTTAATGTCTGTATTAAATATGATTTTTTGATACCTGAGGTGAAAGTCCAAGGTTCATATCCCGACCTACTATCCTATTTTGGTGTCTAATTACTAGACAGGTCTTTATTTATTTATTTCCTTTCCTCACATACTTTTCACAACAAAACCTATTGGAACTATCACCTGCACAAACCCTGTGTGCCCATTTGAATCATTTGCAGCACCTTATCCATGTTTCTGCCTCCTAGTCCTCAAAAGAAGAAGAAGAAGAAAGAAGAAGAAGAAGAAGAAGGAGAAGAAGAAGAAGAAGAAGAAGAAGAAGAAGAAGAAGAAGAAGAAGAAGAAGAAGAAGAAGAAGAAGAAGAAGAAGAAGAAGAAGAAGAAGAAGAAGAAGAAGAAGAAGAAGAAGAAGAAGAAGAAGAAGAAGAAGAAGAAGAAGAAGAAGAAGAAGAAGAAGAAGAAGAAGAAGAAGAAGAAGAAGAAGAAGAAGAAGAAGAAGAAGAAGAAGAAGAAGAAGAAGAAGAAGAAGAAGAAGAAGAAGAAGAGGAAGAGGAAGAGGAAGAGGAAGAGGAAGAGTAAGAGTAAGAGTAAGAGGAAGAGGAAGAGGAAGAGGAAGAGGAAGAGGAAGAGGAAGAGGAAGAGGAAGAGGAAGAGGAAGAGGAAGAGGAAGAGGAAGAGGAAGAGGAAGAGGAAGAGGAAGAGGAAGAGGAAGAGGAAGAGGAAGAGGAGGAGGAGGAGGAGGGAGGAGGGAGGAGGGAGGAGGGAGGAGGGAGGAGGGAGGAGGGAGGAGGGAGGAGGAGGGAGGAGGGAGGAGGAAGGAGGAAGAAGCCGCCTGCACAATACAAGCACTCTGCATCATCATCGTCGTCGTCATCCTCGTTTCCGCACTCTTCTCTCATTCCAAAGGCACAAAGACATCTTTGTCTTCGGAGGACGAAGATTCATCAGTGCACTTCCTTCCTTTTCTGGTTTTCTTTGTCACTTTGGTTTGCAATGCTAAGGTCCATCTATCTGACTTTTGGTGGAGTCTTGTTGGCGTTCTTTGACTTCTTTTCAGTGAGCTGAGCTTATAGCGAGCTTGTAATTACACAAGTTGTCCCAGCTCGAAATGAATTGGCTTGTTCTGATGAACTTGCCATCTACTTCAGTGTTTGGATTGGACTAATGTCTGACGCCAGGATCAATCTACACATTGAAGCAGGTGGATTGTCACTTGTTTAACTTACATTAAAAAGTTATGATCAAAACAAGAATAGTAACATCCACAAACAGAACACCAGAACAAAAGATAATTATTTTAGAAACAGACTTACTTTTATCCTAAATAATAAATGCATAGAAAATAGCATCAAAGATTTGTATGACCACCTACCGGCTGAAATCAAACAGATAACAAACGGGAAAACAAAACTAAAGGCTGTCAAAACTTATTTATTACAGAAAGTATTTTACTCCATGGAAGAATATAAACAGATTAGGTAGAATATGCTATTTACACTTCTCAACTTTGTAAACATGTTTGTAAATATTATTGTATTAATTTTATGTATATACAAATTGATGATCCATGTAAAAAGCTTTACAGTTGGGGATAAATAACAATCAATCAGTTGTAGCTCGTTTTTAGATTCAGAAGCTTCATCGTGTTCATTGTACGTTTCATTTTCATGAATTATAAAATCTTGTGGTCTGAAAATGTTGGAGTTGAATGGATATATATGCCCGTTTTGCGGAAATCACTACTAGCTGTTTCTGCAGGGGCTGCACATGAATATGTTTTTCCAAAGAGAATCCCTATCTGGTAAACTGTAACCGTTCGACCAATATGACTTTTCAGCCATGTTTCAATTTCCTGGCAGCAGAAATTTAGTTTCTATCATGAACATTAGAAGTACAATTGTAGGTCCTAATATGGGGTACCCCTAATTAAGCTCTTCATGGTACCCCTTAATGGGGAACTCACCATTTTTAATTTATTAATTCTTCCAAAGGCAAAGGAATGAGCATAGAAAGATAGTTTGATCTTAATACTATAACTTTATTAAAGTTGTGTAAATACCTTGTTATATTTGTAAATGCAGATGTCAACATAAGCAAACAACTTCAAGGAGCAAATTTCCTTTTGTCAGCTTACCGTGACACCATCTCAAGCAGGAATGCCATGATGTAACTACAGGATGCTTAGTCGCCAAAACTCTCTTAGTCCATCACATTTCTAGCAAGGTTCAGCATTATGCAGCTGAAATAACACGGTATTCCAAATTGTGCACCACCCCATATTAGGCTACTTTCCCCCAATATTTTTCTTAGATTCATTGAACTGTATGTTTCATTCAAATCATAATAATTTATACTGCATTTGTGAATGACAATCCAACCAAAGTGATTACAAGTATATAAAATAGTATCTTTTATTGAATGTATGTCTTCAGTGGCTGACACTTCCTCATTTACTAATTTGTATAATATTGTCATGAGTCAATCACAAATTTCAGGTTTTTCTCTGAATATTATTTTGTAAACTTGTGCTGAAAATAATGTATGTACCTCCTGTAGAGCTTTTCAAATTCTTAGTAAATATAAGCATTAACAGAGCCCCTTGGTTTTCTTTTTAAAGAAATAGTGCAATTTTTTTGTACATAGTTGCAATCTTCATTTACAATTAATATATACATTTCTTTAGTGATGTATGTTTCTTCTTCTTCTTCTTCTTCTTCTTCTTCTTCTTCTTCTTCTTCTTCTTCTTCTTCTTCTTCTTCTTCTTCTTCTTCTTCTTCTTCTTCTTCTTCTTCTTCTTCTTCTTCTTCTTCTTCTTCTTCTTCTTCTTCTTCTTCTTCTTCTTCTTCTTCTTCTTCTTCTTCTTCTTCTTCTTCTTCTTCTTCTTCTTCTTCTTCTTCTTCTTCTTCTTCTTCTTCTTCTTCTTCTTCTTCTTCTTCTTCTTCTTCTTCTTCTTCTTCTTCTTCTTCTTCTTCTTCTTCTTCTTCTTCTTCTTCTTCTTCTTCTTCTTCTTCTTCTTCTTCTTCTTCTTCTTCTTCTTCTTCTTCTTCTTCTTCTTCTTCTTCTTCTTCTTCTTCTTCTTCTTCTTCTTCTTCTTCTTCTTCTTCTTCTTCTTCTTCTTCTTCTTCTTCTTCTTCTTCTTCTTCTTCTTCTTCTTCTTCTTCTTCTTCTTCTTCTTCTTCTTCTTCTTCTTCTTCTTCTTCTTCTTCTTCTTCTTCTTCTTCTTCTTCTTCTTCTTCTTCTTCTTCTTCTTCTTCTTCTTCTTCTTCTTCTTCTTCTTCTTCTTCTTCTTCTTCTTCTTCTTCTTCTTCTTCTTCTTCTTCTTCTTCTTCTTCTTCTTCTTCTTCTTCTTCTTCTTCTTCTTCTTCTTCTTCTTCTTCTTCTTCTTCTTCTTCTTCTTCTTCTTCTTCTTTTTTTAAAGTTTCCTTCCAGAGAATTTTTCAACATTATTCTGTGTACAAAGAAATTGCATCACACATGAGCTTGTGATATCCTTTGCTGTATTTTTTTTTAACCTGCAGAGTGCATCAATTTAATGTCAGGTCACCTTTCTTGTAATTATCACAGTAACAAGTGATAGAATTCACACTTCAGGGAAAGGGAATACAGCATCCTGAGTGATCTCACTCTGTCATTGTTAAAGTTGCAATTGTTTAAAAACATATTTATTCATTTATAACATGGATATTAAAGCTATAAAGCTTAGTGGAAACAGGAAAAAGATTAAGTTTGGAAGTGGATTCTAAGACCTTTCTTTCCGAAACTAATTGGTCAACTTCTTTCGAAGTCATATCTCGGAAACTGATGAATAGTTTACGCACATCTATTCTGCGTATTATGCTAATATGCAATAAATCAATTGTGCTGAAAATTCATGAGCGCCCGAAATTAGGTTTGGAAAGATGTTGAAATCTAACAGTCGCTGAACACGGTTAGGGTAGTGTGTGGGGATGTAATATAGCTCAATCGAATTTGAAGCTCACTGCATTACCGTCGAATTATCGTTGGATCTCTTAGGTCCGTTAGGTTACTGTGGATAGGTCGCACCACATGGTCGCATCCATGAAAGGTCAGTGAGGGAGCCATGTAGGGCTTCAATCTCCACTACGGAGTTATTAATCTGGTATTAAACTGTGGTAGGTCCTTCCCAAATTGTAGCATTATGGCCATTCAGATGTCTCATTTGAGTAAAATCACAGACTAATAGTAGAGTGATGTGCTAATGACGGGCAATACACCAATGACATGTATATCCAGAGATTAGTACCAGATTCTCAACTTTCCCACTGAACAGCACGTCAACATAGCGCAATGCTGACGAGGTGCTGCTATTCTCAACAAACAGACATCCACGCAGAACCTTCAGCCCCATACAACGCTACCTAAATCCTCCTTCAGGATTGGTGCACACGTTGGCGATAGTCCATTAATACGGAGAAAAGCCAAGCGATATTGTTCACCAAGCGCCGCTTTCCCACCAATTTCCCCCAATATACCTACTTCGGGCAAGGGAGAATTCAATCAAGTACTTGGGAGTCAAGCTGGACAAGGGCCTAACTTTTCGGGAGCATATCCAGGAGCAAGCTCATCGGTCGTGTGGTGCCGTGGCATCACTACACCCTGTGCTTCGGTCTGCGATGTCTGTTCCCCTAAAGTTGCGCCTCTTTATGGCTCTGGTCCTCCCTATCATGCTCTATGCGTGCGAAGTCTGAGGTATGGCCGCAGGCTCACACCTAGTTCTGCTCCAACGTGCACAGAATAAATGTCTTCGGATGAAATTAGGCGCCGGGCGACAAAATTCTTCGAGGGTTTGCCCCAACATCAGAGCGCCCTCGTCAGATCCCTTGGGGATTGTGTACCTCTTGAGCGTCGCTTAAAGCGATACGGGTTACCCCGCATGTCTTGCGGTCACTACCGGTAACCACATGATCTCCATTCCAGCCTAAACTAAATTTCAGCTAATCCAAAATTTTATTCTGGAATATTCAAAATTATACACACCTTCTTCATAGTTCATTAACTAATCCACCAGCGGTGCACGCTGTCCGTAGCACCAGGTTAATCATTCCCTGAGGAGCAACAAGCTACCTCCCTACATACTCCTACTTAAACTACACCCGTCATTCTGCAACATCCACATCCCGCCACTACGTGGTTAAGCTCTTCCCAGAGCAGGTACACGATTTGACCACCCTTCGGCTGTTCCAAACAGCCCGCCAGCATGGAGTTGAGTTGATTCTCAACTCCATGGTAATGTTTGAAGCCGCATAGGGTGCTCTTTCCTGATCCTTGGGAACTACGGCCGGTAATGTAGTAAGCTTTTATTGCGACCGAGCTATTGTGCATTCGCTACCCCTACCCTTCCCCGCCCGTGTTCAACGACTGATAGAATCCAACTTCTTTCGAAGTCACATCTCGCTACACGTGAATAGTTTGCGCGCATTTCAACTATCGCATATTAGCATAATACGCGTCAAATACGCTGAGGAAATATGCGGTAAACTATTCTTCAGTGTGTAAGATGTGACTTCGAAAGAAGTTCTCCAATGAATTTGTGACAAAAATATCAAGAATCCACTTGAACTTTTCCTATTAAATATGAATAGACTTCCAGAAAGCTTTATATCTTTAACATTCCTGTTGCAAATTGATAATTTTGTCTTTAAAAAACAATTACAACTTTAAAAACGAGAGAGTGAGATCACTCAAGATGCTGTTGAGATTATACATCTGTATTCCCTTTCCCTCAAGCTTCTTAGTATAATACTTAAAATAAAGATAACTTTACACTAAAACAATGATTCTGTAGATACAGGAAAACAGGAAATAATACCATAATGTTATGTGTAATGCAATTTCTTTGTACACAGAATTTTGAAAAATTCCCTGGAATAAAAGTGAGAAAAAAACCTAACGAAATATGTATATACATTTTAAATAGATACCGCCCGCCTCGGTAGCGTGGTGGTAGCATGTCAGCCTCACGTTCAAGAGGTCCCGAGTTCGAATCTCGGTCAGGGTGAGTTACCTGGATAAGGTTTTTCCGGGGTTTTCCCTTATCCTGAAAGACGAATGTTTGGTAACTCTAAGCTCTGTGGACCCTGGGCTCATTTGAGCATAATTTCACCCATTTCATTCATCGTCCGATATGACTGGACGTTGGAGGACGTAAATTAAAAAAAATAAATGGATACCAAGAACTATGTACAAAAAAATATCACTATCTCTTTAAAATGACAACAAAGCAGCTCTGTTAATGGTTATATTTAATAAGAATTTTAAAAGCTCTATAGTACATACATTATTTTCAGCACAAGTTTACTAAAGTATATTCAGAGAAAAACCTGAAATTTGTGATTGCAATTTAAAGAAAAGGTTTATAAAATTCATATCAAGCATCTCGCCCAAATACTTTAATATAAGCCACCCAGATTATACTAATATACCCAATCAACTGTCTGAAATAACTTCACTTTTCACTTTTCCATGTTGGCCACAGTATTCCTCCAAGTTTTTGTTAAATTTTCCGCTGATATGAAATGAAGCTCTAACTTTCAGAAATATTTGATATGCCACATTAAATTGCTTTATACGCGGGAAAGAAAGCTTTGTGCTACATTACTAATGTTCCGGAAGATCACTGCACATCACCGAAACAAGAAACATACTCAATATCCAATAATCCTGCACTCTCGATTTCTGCTATCGTATTCCTGGTAGCCTGAGATGATGGATGACCCCTGAAAGACAAAAAACAGGAAACCCCATTATTGTAATAATAAAGTAAGAAGGTTGATGAAACTAATGCTTTTGTATGTAAAACTCCCTTTTTCCATTATAAAGTGCTACATTCATCTAAAGAATTTAACTATACATGAATATGTATTAAGGCACAATTCAGTTTATATCATATAAATTTTCGGTATTTAGCTACATGCTGAAATGAAATGTGTAGTGTTTAACGCCCGCTTCTACTACATGCGTCACCGCAGGCGGTGACACTGATGATATATCAGATGAAGATGGAGTACCGGTGGAATGAGATGGCGGGGGAAATCGGAGGTGACGGAGCAGACCCGCCCCATTTTACGGTCGCCTGGGATCGAATTCGGGCCGCCTTGGTGAGAGCCAAGCGGTGTAACCACTGTACATGCCAAATCTTACTTACCAATAGGTCTTTATGAAAATCCATTCTCTTTCTTCCTGCTGCCCATATGTCCTCGCAGGTCTTTCAAATCTTTACAATTTCACAAATCGATGAAATTTTACTCAGAACTTAATTTGGCAGGGCTTCCATACCGTTAAAGCTTCTACATTTCGTTCAAATATTTACAGGTTAGCCAACGTAGTGTCTTATTCATATCGTACATTGAGCTCAAATAAGGTACAAAATAGGTAAAAAATATTACGGATACTACTTCATAAGTAGTAAAATAATACAATATCTATTAAATTTTGAACTGAACAGAAGTTTAATCATATATTAGTATGCAACACGGCAGCTAAAATATTGGTGGCATTAAATATAATTCCCATTCGGTTGTTGGAGTACCTTTAGGTCCCAGGTATTCCGAACAGTCAACAGACCCTGGTATAACCAAGAAGTTGGATTACTACAGTAGCGAGTGGAATCAGCTTCACTCAGTAAGCCAATTCCGCTTCAAAAATTCCACACAATATTAAATACAAACATACATTTCGCTGCGCGGCCATTGCCAATTATAATTATTTCAGGCTCTATTTACGCTAAAATTCATTCATAAATTAAGTCATATATTATGGAATACTGATATATTTACATAATTAAGACTACTACTGCTTTAGGTATTAAAATATTAACTAAATTTATAATTTGAGTGATATTTATTACCACACATTGCCTTTACATTTCTTTTTTTTAATAGAAACTCAATTAACTTTTGTGCTGTCATCTGTGGTTGAAATACCTAAACAGTTCATAGCCGACTCTACAGTGTACAGTTGACTAGCACTGCCATCTAGCGGCTTTCATTGACGTCGACAACAACCAAAGCAAATATCTACATTACACATAACTATATATATATTTCTCTTAATAGGGGCAGCAAATACCTAGTAAAGAATATTTCATACCTTTATGATTTAGTCTTTTGGAAATACATTTGTTCTCAGCACTGTAACTATATGCATCCATCGTCACTTGTACTCCATTTAAAAGCGAAAAGTTGTACCTTCGTAAAACTTAGCTTAACTTCCGAAACGACGGACGTGATTAGTTGTGGGTTCTCACTATAGCTGTCACGTAGTGACAATAGATGTGTAGTAAAAACATGACTAATATCGACAGATACATATTGCATCATATAACTGAGAATAATTTCAACCCGTTTCTCTCATTCATCATCGGATATTTACGACTCGGTTGTTTAATAGTAATAATAATGATGATGATAAGTAAAATTGTACTAAAAAGGTCATTGATCTTCTACACTATGCTTTGTTTTATTTAATCATTTGAGTATCCTATCCATTTTCTACACTGTTTGAAGTTATATCACCTTCAGATTGGTTCAATTTTCTTGCACTTGCACAAGTCACTTGGTTGGTAAAACTTTCTTGTTTTGCACATTTTGTGATAAAATTCATGTGTCACCAAAATTATAATTACATACCTTTGTGAATGATTGCTTCTGGTCTGCTCCCTGTTCACCATGGCATCTGTTGCAAAAAATTCTTGGTCTACCACCGTTTGCTCCCATTTCCTTTTTCTTGCTTATATTATTCTATTTCTGGCAGCATCATCCTGACTTGCAGGTCCTCCAGAATGTTGTTATTCTGGCCCAACATGTAGACCATCCTACTTGGTGTATATTTCCTTGTGCCTAGTGCCACCTTGATGTACCTCTTTTTCTAACCTCTGCAAATCACTAGCTGTAAGGTTCTTAAATATTAGTTCTAAGTGATAGTAGGTGATTGCGGTGATTACTGATTCTAGTTTTAATGATGTAATGTCCTTGATATTGCAGATTGCTCTAAGTATCTTCTTTTATAACTCCAAGCTGTTCCCATTTTAATATGCAGGCTTTGTCAGTTGGAGAACTTAAATCCGTGCTGGCATGTAGCTTAAAGGCAACTACACAGAGACCAGGAGATTCATGGTTTAAATCCTGGCTATGGCATTGAGTTTTCCAGTATGACTGTACTCTTTGAAGACTTTGTAAATTCTGTTTAGACATTTAATATTTTATAAATTTAGAATAAGTGTTTTATACTCCATGACCATCAGAAAGAATAGAAGTTTTCAGTAGTGGAAGAATTACACTGGGCAACAAAAAATAATTTTTGAATGTTTTGAGCGTTTCTTGAGGCAATTCCTGCTAATTTTGGTTTGAGAAAAATAAATATGGCAATGAAAAAATTTTATTACCTCTAGTTTCTATGATATACACAAGATGGAAGTATTACATATTAACAGACTGAGAGAAAAGGATACATTTTAATTACATACATGCTAACAACAATGAAAGTGCATTTGATTTTTTAAACTGGTAATTACATGCTAAGAGTTCTAAATTGCTGGAAAAATACTTCGCAGATAGTCATGTCTGAAGAGAATCATGTGGTGGCCCATTGACTTCGTCTTTAGCTTGCCTCTTGTGATGAAGTTCCGCAGAATCCCTATACAAAGACCAACAGTAATCCGCAAGCGTTACTTCATTCCAACGGCCCTGATATCTTTGTTGCATAACAGAAATGTCCTGATGGAATCTCTCACCATGTTCATCACTAACAGCTCCAAAACTAGGAGGGACAAAGTCTAGGTGGGAGTGGAGAAAATGCATCTTAAAGGACATGTTGCATCCGAGGTTACGGAATTTTTGCAGGAGCACTGTCATCAAATGCTTGTAGTTGTCATCTCTTTTGTTGCCTAAAAATGCATGAACAACGCCCTTGAAGGCTTCCCAAGCTTCCTTTTCTTTCCCCTCCAAAATTTGGTAAAATGCAGGAATCTTTACAAGTTCTCTTATTTGTGGTCCGATAAAAATTCCTTCCTAAACTTTTGCATTACTTAATTTCGAAAATTTCTCTCTGATTGTGTTTTGTAATTTGACAGGTGTGCAAACTCCCAAAAAATTTCCCTCAAATTTAAAATCTTCACTCTAAAAAATGAAATGTCACTTTATCTTCAAAACAAGAGCTAATCTATCATTTTTATGATGATTTTTAATTCATCAGATGGAAATACAAGTAAACTCACTATTTTTAAGCCTGAAACATTTTCATTGTTGCCCAGTTTTATTAAACTTGGTTGAGTGGATTTTTAGATTACATGTGTATACATATGGACTTGAATGTTGCAGCATTGCTTATATTGTCACGCACTGTCAAGCCAACTGTTATATGTTTGCCTGAAAAGACCACCATGTCTACAGGACCATGCTTCGCTACTGGGTGGGGACATGCTCTGGAAGCTCGTTTTTCCTCTACATGATATCAGAGTCTGTCAAGCCAAGTATGGAAACTCTGTACTCATCAGAGCAGGATATTTATGTGCTGGACATCTAGATGGTTCAACGGGCACTTGTGTTGTGAGTTATATCATCACATACATGCTTAAGTACTCTCTGCCTTACACTCATGAGGAAAAATTGAAAACATTTGAAATTCTATTGAAAATTGTGAATGAACTGATTACACTCTAACTTAGATCATGTTTCAAATGCGTTTGTCTCCATTGTCAGTTATCATATACATTGGACAACTAAATCACACTAACATGGTGATGATGATGGTGATGGGTATTTTGGTCTGTAGATCCTATATCAAGTAGTCTAACACAAGGATATAGATCCTGTCAAAGTTATGCATATTTATATATATATTTACAAAATGATGTACTCTGATGTAATTTCAGATATGTCAAACTAACAACATACCATCATGTGTCTACTTCTACATATTTACTACACAGTATTTGTGTTTGTCATATTTATAACACTACATTAGCTATTAAGAGTATTGTTTGTCTGAATGAAGTCTCGTCTATGTAGAAGGTAGAGCTGTTCTATACTAGTTTTTACTTATATGAAAACCCTTTAATGAAGTTGGAAGTGAATTAATTATTACTATACCATTGTAATACACCCCCTTTTGGAATGATTGCAAATGATTAGTTGGTCGGTGCATTTAGCCCATTTACTGCATGCACTGAAGCACAAAATCAAAAGTTATAAAATTGTCTGAAGTGGCTACCTTTTGCTTTAAAGCATGGATTTCCTTTTATGGAAACATTTCGAGTCCTTGGTTTATGTGACTCCTGTACCTGATGTTGAGATTTTGAGAGAAGGTATTGAAGCTGCATTAACCCATGAGCATGGTAGCTTAATGGGTAAGAGCAACTGTACAGCTAAACAGGAGATCTGTGATCAAATCCTGGCCATGGCATTTAACTCTGTACTCTATCTTATACAAGCCAAATGGAGAATTTAATGTCATGATGGCAAGTTGGCCTTGGTAGCTCAATGGGTAAGAGCGACTGGACGGAAACCAGGAGATCCGTGGTTCAAATTCCGGCTATGGCCTTGAATTTTTCATGTTCACTCTATCTATCAGTTCTAAGATGTTTGAAACCCTCAACGTTGTTGTCCATGGCCTTCATGAATTTCTTCATCAGTCCTAATGTAATGTGTAAAGGTGGCAGAAACACCTTCTGTGGGTCAACCAATGGTTTAAATTTTACATTTTGTTGCCCCTGGTGTTTCATCATTTGTTACAAATCAGTAAGATCTCCCACAAACGGAGGCAAAGTTTGTCTTTGGTCCAGAGTCAGCACTAATGGCACTCATCTTATAGATAAGTTTTTTATGGGCAATTCTTCTCTTAAAATATGAAAAATAATGTTCTTCAGAAATAACCAGAATTTCAGAAATGTTGGCAATTTTCATTTAGCAATCCTGCTAAAATATGATTTCTGTTATTGTGGCAGTTTGGTCTTCCACTGCATGTGACATCTGAAAAAGATTTTACAGCTACAATCAAACTGTTTGGTTCACTTGGAACAGGTTTAAAATTGTGGCACAGAGACCCTAGAGTGTTTATCACTTTGTGGGTTCATATAATTAAATATATCAATCTGCAGAAATTCAAAATGGTCCTTATTTCCGTAGAAATATACTTTGGTCAACCCTTATATTAGCAAAATTACGTCACATACACAACTAAAATCTTCCAGTTCATCTGCCACACCCACAAACAAAAGAGTTTACCTGTCACTAGAAGTTTCCAGTTATCCATCTTTATTTGTTTCGACAAGCTTTTTATCTCCACACTACCTTTATCTGTCCCTTATCTCTCCACGCCAAACCCTTTGTGCTCCCGGCCCAATAATGCTCGCGACAATATGTTTCTGTTACTTTCTTAAGAAGTACATAATTTTAATATTTACCATGTTTCCGTTTGTGAACTGTAACAAACACTTACGAGGGCTGTCCAATAAGGAATGATCACATTCTTTCTTTTTTTTTTGACAAGGTACCTTTACTCATCCTCATAATTTTGATGGCCCTTCTCAAAATAGTCTCCCCTGAATACGATTCTCTTGTCCCAGCATTTCTGCCAGTCTTCAAAGACATGCTGGAAACCACTTTTTGAGAGATCCTTCCAAATCGCCTCCTCAGCCGTCACCAATGCTTCTGATAATGGATAATGCCTCCCACAATGGCGTTTCTTCAAGTTAGGGAATACAAAAAAATCACATGGGGCTAAATCCGGACTATACGGAGGGTGAGGGATGCACTTCATATTGATTTTTGCAAGATATTCAGCAATAACATTGGCAATATACGGCCGCACATCTAGCCTGCTTCACGGAAATGTTACCTTTGGTGCCTGATATGAACTTGCAATGTTTTCAGGAGATCCCTGTAGTATTGTCCAGTTACTGATGTGTGTGTAGGTACGACATGCTGATAAACCATTCCATGAATATCAAAGAATGAGATGACCATAACTTTCCCAGCAAAAGCAACTACTTTTGCTTTTTTGTGGGTTGGTGATGAAGGAGATTTCCACACTGAGCTTTGCTGTTTGCTCTCAGGATCAAAATGATGTAGCCAAGTTTCATCAGCAGTGATTACGTTTGGGAACCAGGAGTACTAACAATGAAACTACTACGGTGTGTTTGTTTCACATTAAGCTAACAGAATATAATGAGATTGAATTTTAGTGCGAAAAATTATGACCGTAAAATAATTATGTTCATTCTTTATTGAACAGCCCTCGTATGGATATTATGAAATCTTTCTATAAACATGTTTCCATGGTTAGTTTTTTAAAACTAAAATGGCTTTGATAATGCTGCTACAATCTGTGGATCATTCCAGAAACTTTTTAAATTACCCTTATAATAAACTTTTGTAAGATGACTTTTGCACTGTTCAGTTAAAGTATTTAAAGTATTTTTACTGTTTAGTTAAAGGGTCTGATATTTAATAATCATAATCCTTTATTTTTATTTCTGTTGTACAAATCATTCACACAATGATTCACTTTAAATTAGCTTTTGTACTACTAGGAATTTTAACACTTTTACAGTAATTTTATTTGTGCCTATGGTGACTAGGGAGGTCCTTTACAGTGCAGTATGCTTGATGGAAGATGGCACCACATCATTTGGTTCTGGTTGTGCAAAACCAGGTTATCCTGATGTTTACACCCGCCTGTCTTCATATCTGCCATGCATCCAAGAGAAACTTCGTCAACAGTGAAAAGCTGTTATGCAGAATTTTAGGATTAAAAACACAAATATCTGCATCCATACTGCAGTTGTAGAGATGCAGCAGAACAAATGACATTAAACTTATCAATTACTTGTAAACTAAGTTGAAATATTTATTTATTGTGTACAGTACTTGGACATATTGTGAATTTAGATTTGTGTTAATTTCTTACAAATAAAGAGAAGACAGTTATCGTGGAACATGATCTATTTACTGTCTAATGAAGCAGGACTTCAGAATGGACTGACTTTGCTTCAGAAGATTATGAGGAGACACCAAAGAATGAAATAAAATTTGTCATTGGCAAGATTGTGTACAGGGCCAGTTGTATGTTAAAAAAAGGGGACAGCAGGTTGTGCAGAAACTATTATTACCTATGATAAATCAGTCACTAGTTTTCCAATAGTTGTTATGAGTCATGTGTAATGATCATCATTGGTATGAGCAAAGGTTGATTTAGCAAATGTTTAATAAACTGGTTGGATTTACTCAGCTCTAAGAGGAAGGGGTGTGTGAGCAACAGTCCAAACTCCAAGGAAGGCACATGCTCTTAGCAAGGACACTTTAGTAATTTCTCATATAACTTCATTCCCCTATCCTAATTGCTCATGTCCTCTGAAGTCTACATATGGAACATGATGAAACAGCCAGTTTACGAGACAGATGATCTATCTACAATTATTGCCAGAGCATATGAGAACATAACATCAGTTTTGTGTCCATTTAGTGATCTTTGTTCAGAAATGTTATGAACAATGTGAGGTGTGCTATAGTTCACATTTTCTACCAACACTATTAACTAACATTTCAATGCCTTTTTTACCCTGCAGAATGCTTATTCCATCTAAGAACATAAATTGACAAAGTTTTGTTATACTAAATAGAATACGAGGGCTGTTCAATAAAGAATGATCATAAATTTTTTACGATCATAATTTTTCGCACAAAAATTCAATCTTATTATATTCTGTTAGCTTAATGTGAAACAAACACACCGTAGTAGTTTCATTGTTGGTACTACTGGTTCCCGCCTGTGAGAACCAAGTTCAGACATGTTCAGTATCGCCTACCGCTGCAATGGAGGTAACATGCAGTTAAAGTTGATGTTAGAGGAAGATCCAGAGTTTCTTTCAAACGTAATCACTGCTGATGAAACTTGGCTACTTATTTGTCTACACTATTAATATTGCTACATTTATTTGAATAATAACTGTAACATATAACTAAACATAAGACAACTCTAAGTATAATAAAGCTCACATGACTGATAATATAAACCTCGTCTAACATGTAAATATTTATCTCATTATTTTGAGAAGCATTAGTTTTCATCACGTCTTTCACAGAAAAATTGATTTTTAATGCGCTTTTTCAAGCAAAGTGTTTGCATCTGTTGCATTTAATTGAAGTTGATGAATGAATTTCTTTGATGTCCGCATAAGATGCACGTCCCTCGTTTCTTTGCTGGAGGTTTAGAGGTCTCCTGTGCAGACACTGATAATGCAGTATGAAACTGCCTGTGAAATACTGCGAGATCAGCTGATAAAATTTTAAGTTGTGCTTTCGTAAGAACTCTCTTTGGACACGAAAAAAAACTTTCACAATGTATTTTCACTTTGTTTTTGAAGTTTTCACGCACTCATTTTACACCAATGTTTAACTTTGTCTCTTCCAATAAAAAACTACCGCACTTCCTTTTGCCATTGAGATCATTGTGTGTTTGAGTTGTTAATAGAAAATAATTTATTAGGTCTAATTAAAATGCTTACATTACTACTTGGCAACCAATTTTCGGAGCCTTCAACACACTACAAAGTGTTGAGACGTAGCCTCCATTCTGTCGCCCAGCCATCGTCCGGCCAAGGCAAGTGTAGTCCTGCTTTAGTAGCAGAAAATAGGTCAACTAATGTGATAACATCATGAACATGTTACCAAATGTCATAGTCTAGAGTAGCTACGAAACAAGAATGAACGTGGGCTTAGCCAGTTCCTCAGCGAGTGGGCGACAGTCTCCAACAGATTAAATGTTATAGTCCCAGAAGCGCTTTTCATTAACACATAGTAACTTACCACAGAGTTAAACAATTTAGCCTTAAATCACATTTTAATAATTCTAGCCTGACAACGCGGAACTTCATGGACAAACCGTATAAGGTGACCGGAACCTACGGCCCAGCACCTTCCAAAAATTAAAAATAACAATCTTGAGAAGATCGGCTGAGTGAGTCAGAGTTACGTGCTGCGCTTCACTGACTTATACTTGATATCATAGCCCTTAAGACCGAGCAAGTTACTTCTTTTGTGAATCCAAAAATAAACAGAAATTATTTCACAATAAAGTTATCCAATATCTTAACATTTGTTACTTGGAAACTACTAAATTTCTGTATTCTGTATGCTCTGGAACAAAATACTGTATTTTTTGAATTCCAAGAACAAAGTATTAAGTATGGCAGTGCTGCCATCTATGGTGCATAGGCAGTTATCAGAACCATCGCTCCAGTCGGTTACGTTGTTACTGCATTATCAATCGATAGAATACGCTTCGTGCACCGTCGCCGGCCAGCTCCACTGATTATGAAATGTACAGAAGAATAATGAAATATGAAAGGGTTTAAATAATAAAAGGGATACTGACAGGTTTATTTGTAGTTTTCTAAATTTGAGAATGAATTTATTCAAGTAGATAATGTGGCAGTGTTTTATATATACTTTGTATATCTACAGCAGCTTATCTTTGAGTGATATCAAAGCTATTAACTTACAATGTCAGAAATGACGAAACAAACTAACAAACACTTAAACACATCATAATATTTCGAGGAAAATGTAGGGTGTTGTACTCATATGATATTCTCTACTCTTTAACAAACTATTGTTATTCCTGTATCTCCGTGTTTATCAGGATACACATTTGTTAAATTACTTGAAAGTGTAACATTAACATGGTGAGACATATTCAAAGAACTGGTCTCTATGTGATGGTTTGAGTTCTGCTCTCTTTATATGGCTGAAACAAAGAAAAATAAATTAATAAGACGAATAACTAAATCCCATTAAGGAAAGAATAAGTATTGCAGTTGGAAAGAAAATGTAATTGGCATTCCTTGTGTGCAGTAACGAGCTCCACATTTTCTATATCTCTTATGTTTACTATGGGCTAATTCCCAGACAATTACATATATACATTTTATTTTTATTTAAATTATGCACAAGGTATGCTAATTTCATAATAAGTTGTTAAACATTTAAAAATGATATAAAAATGTTCCAAGTAAAGTGTAGCTTTGGAAGATGGTGAACTTGAATACCAAGTTTACTGCTAACACGATTTTTTATATTTCAAATACAGCTAACACACACACACACACGCGCACACGCACGCGCGCGCACGCACGCACGCGCACACACATGCACACGCACACACACACGCACTCGCACACGCACACACGGAATAAGCTTAGGGATCTCAAAATTTGTATTTCAGGTTAAATATTTGATATTAAATTCTTGGGTAGAACGCCACACTACACGTAGTAAGGAAGATAAACGTAATTTGTAAGTTAAATGCAGTGATGTTTGGGAATAAAACATTTAACAACCAGAAAAATATAATTCTTAGAACCAAAATGATTTTATCAATAAGATATTCATTTAAGTTTATCTTTTACTCGAGTATAGGAGTGGAATTTTAGATGTATAGTATTAAATTCATCCCGCTGAAACTGATTTTAGTGAAATTCAAATTCTGAGCAAGTAAACACTGATGCAGAAATTATGGATCAGTTAAATAAATTAAGACATAATAAAATTAAATGTTAATAATTTGTGTTATATGTTAAGAGGCTGTAGGTTCGGGGTAAGAGGACAGTAAGTATGGGCTAGACCTAACATTCACACGTTTAATATCCGAAACTGTTTTGGGATTCCATATTCTACACATACACAAGCAAGACTGGTAGCATTTTCGAGTTTGTTGATAATTGTCTGTTTCTTGTTTATTGTAAACAATTTATGATTAAGTTTCTCAATGATATTGTAGATTTACTAAACGACAGTATACACTTAATTTGTATCTTTAGCTTAATGGCTGAGAAAGGCAAGTGATAAACTAACCACTGTGACAAGAGCTGCAAGTCCTGTTGTAGGTACAGGAGCCAGTCCAATGTACCATTATTACTAATATATTCCTGCTATTACTAAAAAACTTCTATTGTACAGTCAGTGCAAAAATAAAATTAAGCAATTCCAGACTTGTCCCCCACCCTCCTTTAAGGATGCTTGTCCGGATTAAGCACAATTGGCTTTAAAGAGGTCTGTATAAACGAGGTTTTACTGTATGTATTTCTCTTATAAGCAGCAGCAAGTAGATACCTGCTAAAGAATATTTCATATCTTGATGACTTCTTAAGTATCTTCTGGAAGTAGGTGCATTTGTTCTGAGCATTGTCACTGTATACATAACATGATCACAATACATCACTTGTACTTCCTCTGAAAGAGACAAATTTGTTTTCTCCTTCCACTCTCAAATGTGATGTCGGTCGGATTAAATTTTCTTGTGATTAAGATATTATCAAGAGAAAAATGTAGATCTCGTTAGAGCTCAGGTGACTGCAAACCTTCAGCCATGTACTACCCAGTGCCAGGATAATCAACAATCCCTGCACAAAGAATTATGTTTGAATTGTTTGTGTTTTCTGGCTTTCGTTCTGTTTTTATATAGAGTTTAAGGATGTGTAACTGCAACCAGTTCAGTTTACCTCCTTGGTACTTTCGGTGAGACAAAGACAGCCCTATCTTCCATCTCTGTGACGCTCTCACTGTGGAGCACCACCACTGATTGGCTAAGTCATGTGGCCCATATATGTAATGTAGATACTGTCCAGCAACGCAAAGAAGGTCCCTGAAAGGTATGTGCAGCCTTACACAGTGGGACAAGGACAGCGAATGTGTAATGGCAGGGAATGCCTGCTACACAAGGAGCAAACTGTTACAAAAACATGCGCCCTGTTCACTCTATACACAGAAACCGAGAAGACTCATTCGCAAAAGTAGAAGCCGTCAGAATGATTTTGAATGGTCTGTAACTGTACTGACATGGGGTGTCATAAACCTGTCCAGGAAGGGTGTGGGAACCTTCTCCAACCCCCTGCGTCTCAGGCCACGGAGACTTTCTCTCATGCGGGGGACAGTTTTTGCTTTTTGTACTAAAATGTGCTAACTCCTTCTTGTACTAACATGTGTACAACAATCATATACAAGAATTTCAAAATAATTCGTCCATCTCAGATTACCTTTTATATGAAACATTTGTGCATTTCAGCCACAGTACTTGCCCTGTATTAAGAAATGTAAAATCTATGAACTGTTTATAGGGATGTATGTGCAATGTTTGGTGGCAGTTTTTGATAACGATATACTGTGTTTGCCGTGTATTTACAGGCTTCGTTGTCATTCTAACCCACAGATTATTCTAACCCAAGCATTTGAACTTTTAGAAATACCAAAACCGAGGCTGAGGCTTTTACGGAATTGAATTCCCTTTGATTTCTGTAGAATTTCTTTGTTCATAATTGGCATTATCTGTGTCTACATATTATCTGGGGCTTAAATTAAAATCTTCCTCCAGTAATTATATTACCCAGAGTTAACTGTAAAGGACACATGCTTGGAGGAGCCCTCACTGGAAATCTAGGTCTTGCAGCGCCATCAGGATGGATGAATGTTGCACTATTTGTAGATGTGTTACAACATTTTGTGAAGCATTCATGTTCATCACCAGACAACCCATCTCTTTTAATAATGGACAATCATGATGTCCACATATCTTTAGATAGATAGATAATTTATTCATCTTGTAAATCATACATTGTACATGGGTACTACGATATGAGACACGTCAAACTGTGAATTTACAGTGCAATTAACTATACTTGTAAATTAACAAGTCACATCCAATAACGACAAGTCAGTGTTTGTACAAAATACTGTTTTATAAATATATCTCAAGAATTTTATAATATACACAATTTATTCAGAAATGTAAAAATATGATCAACTATCCAAAAATTCGCTAACAGAGTAGAAACAGTGGTCTAGCAAGTATGCCAAAACTGACTTTTTAAATGCTGAAAAATGGCAAGTGGTTTTATTGTCTAGAGGCAGTTTATTAAAAAACGTGATTCCTAGGTTTATTACACTGCTTTGATGAGCTCTTGTGTTACTTCTATTCACAGGAATATCCATTCTCTGTCTAGTATTATGATTATGAACTGTGTCATTAAAGGTACAGTGGCCATTTCCTTTCGTTAAAAATGAAAAATGTACCTACTATTTTGTCTTTGTTATCCAAAGTATTTATTACACTGTTTACAAAATCAAAAAGTCAGTTTCTGTTGATTTTTGTTTACAAAAACCGTGCTGAGTTTTAAATATTAAATCATTCATCTCTATAAATGCTATAAGTCTTTTATAGAATATCTTTTCCAGTACTTCAGAGAAGCTGGATAAGAGTGAAATAGGTCTGTAATTTAGTAAATCTCCTTTTTTGTATAGTGGCTTTACTTTAGCAGTTTTTAGAGCTTCTGGAAACACTGCATGTTCAAGTGAGCTATTACATATGTCTGCTAATGGGTGTGCTATAAGAATAGAACATTTCTTTAACAATAATCAGGAACGTTATCAATACCTGAAGAGTACTTGGATTTAAATTTGGATATTACTGAAACAATTTCCTCGAAATCAGTAGGGCACAAGAACATTGTGTTTCACATATATTTGCTCTATTTGTTTTAACTGAAATACCCATTGTGGAGTTCTTTTGTGAAACAATATTTTCAGCAAGATATATGAAGTGATTGTTAAAAGTCTCTGCTATTTTCAAAAATGGTTTATTGCCAATATGTTAATATTGAGTAAGGAGAAAACAGCAGCCCTAAGCTTCTATAGTAAAATGAGTGGAAGTCAATTGTATCCAAAATTAATGCTGAGACAAGACCAAATACATTACGTACAAACTATCAAATTTCTGGGACTAATACTAGATGAAAATTTAAGTTGGGAAACTCACATAGAGGCATTGACGAAAAAACTTAGTAAAATGTGTTTCTTAATGAGGGCAATTACAGGCATGTCGAGCTTGAAAGTTCGGAGAAAAGTGTACTTTTCATATATACACAGTTTGTTGGCATATGGTATAATCTTTTGGGGAAATTCTAAAGACAGTATAAAAGTATTCAGATACCAAAAGAAAATAATTAGAATCATAGCGGATGTCTCAAGCACAACTAGTTGTAAGCCATACTTCAGTAAATTAGGTATCTTACCACTGCCAAGTATATACATATATGAAACTCTTGTACATATGAAAGCAAGCCTAAGTTTATTCAAAACAAATTCTGAAATTCATATACACAACACTAGAACAAAGAATAATTTATTTGTGAAGTCACACAAAACAAAGATGTATGAAAATAGTTTCACATATGCTGGCTTACATCTTTACAATAAGCTACCTGAATCTATAAAAAAGATTGAATCACAACATCAATTTAAGAAATTGTTATTAAACTTCCTTAGAGCCAATAGCTTCTACAGCATGGATGAATTTTTAAATTTGTAAATATTTAGTTAGCTACCTTAATTATAAACATTGTACTTAGTTTTTAATTTGACGTGTCCTATAACACGTACATGTTTTAATGGATGAATCAATAAATCAAATCAAATCAATTAACTTTGGGTTTGTTCTTAATTTTGAATGCTTCTGCAGTACTAAATTATCTACATTCTTAATGACATTCTACATTCTTAATGACATTTATCTACATTCTTATCTTTCTTCACGAAAGTGAAGCAGATGTGTAAAAAATGCGACTCATCTAAAATTTAATAATTCTTAATGGGCTTTATTTCATTGTGTATTACTTTCCACGAGGCTTTCATTTTGTTCTGGGCACTTTTGATGAATTTATCGTTTGCCATCATTTTTGCTTGTTTTATAACTTTATTCAATGTAGCTTTATATTTTTTACCATAGTCACTGAATTGTGGAGTGACAGTCACTGTTTGCAGAATTTCATGTAATTTTCGTTTGTGCACACAAGATGTTATAATTCCTTTAGTAATCCACAAATTTAATTTTCCTGAGAATGATTGCTTTATTTGTACAAGTGGATTTATACTGTTTTCCATATTTATATGATATTAGCTGAGCATTATGATCACAGTAAAACATACTCAGTCAGTGACTTTTGTACGACTGACTAGCAATAGTAAAAATTTGGTCAACTATGGTTGCAGAGAATTCTGTATTTTTTGGGGGGAAATTTATTAAAGGTTTTAAGTTAAATGTAGCTACCAAATCAATTAACTCATTGTTTTGTTTTGAGAATTTAGCAATTGAAGCAATTGACATTGTCAAAGAGAATGGGATAACGATTTTAACCATTCCTCGTCACTGCAGACACTGTCTCCAGCCATTATATGTTTCAGTGTTTGGGTCCTTTAAATCATTTTATAATGCTGCAATTGTTTCGTGGATGCTGTAAAATTCTGGAAAAATTGTTTCCACATATGATGTGGCATGTTTTGTTAGTGTAGCACATGAACGGGCAATGACACCAGCAAATATCATGTCTGGGTTTGAGAAAGCAGGAATATTTCCATTTGACAGACATGTCTTTTCTAATCAAGATTTTCTTGTACGTGCTGTAACTGACAGAGAGATGAACGCTGACTGTGCTAACAAAATATATAATGAACCTATCCCAGGTAACAGCTCAAGACACAACTGGTGATGGAGATAAAACCAAGACACATTAGCTCTAAGGACATCTGCCGCTACCCAAAAGCTGCAGAGAGGATGTAGTCCACTTCCAGAAGGATATCTTTCATTCCAACAGACTCCCCAGGGTCAAATGGTTCAGATGATGAAAAGACAGGTCTCCAAACATATGAGAAGCTGATCACCGAGCCAAAAGAAGGAGACTTTGTTCTGGTAGAGTTTCCAGGAAAACTTTCCAAATTCTATGTTGGAGAGGTGCTGCAAGGAAAAGATATGGGTGGTGATTTTGAAGTGAAATTTCTTAGGAAAAGTGAAAAACTGACAGGCAGGTCTTATTATCCAGCTGTTCCAGATATTTCATCAGTTTCTGCTGAGAATATAAGATCCCTGTTGTCAGCTCCTTCTGCACATGGTAATCACCAAAAGGCAAATGTCATACCTGAGTGTTCTATAGAGTTTTTGGTGTAATTTCAGTAACTATTGTGTAGTGAGAGGTTTTAATGCTCCCATACATTACGTCTCATTGTGGACCACCATGTGTCTCACTGTGGAAGATCGACGGGCCAACTTGATGTGCAACATTAATACAGTATTGTATCCAACTAAGAGTTTTCTAAAAGATATAAATGTGAAGCAGAGTAACAAAACCTATCTTTTTTATTTTTTTTTGGTCTTACTGTGGCCCATCTTCCCCTACTAGAGTGAGAGCACACACTTTCACTTGTTTACTGAATTCATTGTGTGTGGGTTACATTCTGGATCTGTTGTATCCACCTTCTTGAACCAAAGTATACACCAATCTATGATACATTCTTCAGATAATAGTAAGATTTACTCTGAAATAAAGCATGGTGTCCCATTCTAGTCCCTTATTAGTCTTACTATATATAAATGATTTTCCTTCAGTAATAAGGAATTCTGCTAAGATGGTTCTCTTTGTAGATAATACAAGTGTTGTGATTAAAGATTACGAAATAAATCAGCTTCAAGATTTATCAAATAAAACCCCCAAATGTATTAATTAACTGGTTTGAAAGCAATCAAATTCACTTAAATTTTGAAAAAAGTCAACTATATTAATTTTTATACAAAACATAAAATCATCTCACATCTAGAGTTACAATATGAAAACAATGAAATTATGGAAGCTAATAATGTGCAATTCCTGAGTAATGTTATTGTTTAAATTTGAATTTATGAGTCACTATGTTTACACTCAGTCTTCACTTACTTGTTGTTGTATAATTGAAACGTTTTCAAGATCATTCGATCTCATCATCAGCTGTTTGGTGACTAGATGAACCTTCCTCTTCTTCCACTACTACGGAGTTCCGATCCCTCTGCCATCTGGTGTTAGGGGCACTAAGTTTTAATACTTCATTTAATGCCGGGATTTCAAAATTTATAACTTTATCACGGTTTTTGTTTATGAAAATTTTTTCCCAAATATCCAATTCTATGGGTGTACTTAAAGATTTTAACAGTTTAATGTTGTGGCCAATGTTGTGGTTTTCTGTCCAAGAATGTTGTGAAACTGCAGATTTTTCTGTTTGTTTCAACTTAATGTTCCTTTGGTGTTCTTTTTGCCTGGTTAACATGTTTCTCTTAGTTTTTCCTATGTAGCTTTTTTCACAGGTTTCACAATTAATCTGATATATTCCTGATTTCAAATTGTTGGGGATTGTATTTTTCAGTGGTTTATTTAGCAGGTTCCTCAGAGTGAATTTGTTTTGGGGTGCTAGTTTTAAGTTTAGTCTTTTCAAGATTCGTTCAAATTTTCTAAAAGCCCATGGATGGTAGGTGAATTTTCTATATTGCCAATTTGTGTTATTAAGTGGGGTGAGAGTGGTATTTTTTGATCTTATCTTCAGTTTTTCTTTCCTCTTCATCATATTCCTTATGATGGCTGGGTTGAATCCATTTAATACCGCTATGTCTTTTATGTGTTGTTGTTCTTTCAAAAATTCATCCTTACTCAGTGGGACGTTGTATAGCCGGTGAATTAGACTTCTAAAGGCAGCTAGTTGATGTGAAACTGGGTTGTATTCATTTTTCTTTATGTAATTATCTATGTGTGTGGGCTTCCTGTATATTCCAAAATCTACACCATGATGATTTCTAGTTATCTTGAGGTCCAGAAAGGGTAGGGTGTTGTCTCTTTCTACTTCCATAGTAAATTGAATGTCATTATCTTGCAGGTTTAGTAATTTTAGAGAATCTTCTCTAAGTTTTTCTGGAATGATAGTTATAGTCCCAGAAGCGCTTTTCATTAACACATAGTAACTTACCACAGAGTTAAACAATTTAGCCTTAAATCACATTTTAATAATTCTAGCCTGACAACGCGGAACTTCATGGACAAACCGTATAAGGTGACCGGAACCTACGGCCCAGCACCTTCCAAAAATTAAAAATAACAATCTTGAGAAGATCGGCTGAGTGAGTCAGAGTTACGTGCTGCGCTTCACTGACTTATACTTGATATCACAGCCCTTAAGACCGAGCAAGTTACTTCTTTTGTGAATCCAAAAATAAACAGAAATTATTTCACAATAAAGTTATCCAATATCTTAACATTTGTTACTTGGAAACTACTAAATTTCTGTATTCTGTATGCTCTGGAACAAAATACTGTATTTTTTGAATTCCAAGAACAAAGTATTAAGTATGGCAGTGCTGCCATCTATGGTGCATAGGCAGTTATCAGAACCATCGCTCCAGTCGGTTACGTTGTTACTGCATTATCAATCGATAGAATACGCTTCGTGCACCGTCGCCGGCCAGCTCCACTGATTATGAAATGTACAGAAGAATAATGAAATATGAAAGGGTTTAAATAATAAAAGGGATACTGACAGGTTTATTTGTAGTTTTCTAAATTTGAGAATGAATTTATTCAAGTAGATAATGTGGCAGTGTTTTATATATACTTTGTATATCTACAGCAGCTTATCTTTGAGTGATATCAAAGCTATTAACTTACAATGTCAGAAATGACGAAACAAACTAACAAACACTTAAACACATCATAATATTTCGAGGAAAATGTAGGGTGTTGTACTCATATGATATTCTCTACTCTTTAACAAACTATTGTTATTCCTGTATCTCCGTGTTTATCAGGATACACATTTGTTAAATTACTTGAAAGTGTAACATTAACATGGTGAGACATATTCAAAGAACTGGTCTCTATGTGATGGTTTGAGTTCTGCTCTCTTTATATGGCTGAAACAAAGAAAAATAAATTAATAAGACGAATAACTAAATCCCATTAAGGAAAGAATAAGTATTGCAGTTGGAAAGAAAATGTAATTGGCATTCCTTGTGTGCAGTAACGAGCTCCACATTTTCTATATCTCTTATGTTTACTATGGGCTAATTCCCAGACAATTACATATATACATTTTATTTTTATTTAAATTATGCACAAGGTATGCTAATTTCATAATAAGTTGTTAAACATTTAAAAATGATATAAAAATGTTCCAAGTAAAGTGTAGCTTTGGAAGATGGTGAACTTGAATACCAAGTTTACTGCTAACACGATTTTTTATATTTCAAATACAGCTAACACACACACACACACGCGCACACGCACGCGCGCGCACGCACGCACGCGCGCGCACGCACGCACGCGCACACACATGCACACGCACACACACACGCACTCGCACACGCACACACGGAATAAGCTTAGGGATCTCAAAATTTGTATTTCAGGTTAAATATTTGATATTAAATTCTTGGGTAGAACGCCACACTACACGTAGTAAGGAAGATAAACGTAATTTGTAAGTTAAATGCAGTGATGTTTGGGAATAAAACATTTAACAACCAGAAAAATATAATTCTTAGAACCAAAATGATTTTATCAATAAGATATTCATTTAAGTTTATCTTTTACTCGAGTATAGGAGTGGAATTTTAGATGTATAGTATTAAATTCATCCCGCTGAAACTGATTTTAGTGAAATTCAAATTCTGAGCAAGTAAACACTGATGCAGAAATTATGGATCAGTTAAATAAATTAAGACATAATAAAATTAAATGTTAATAATTTGTGTTATATGTTAAGAGGCTGTAGGTTCGGGGTAAGAGGACAGTAAGTATGGGCTAGACCTAACATTCACACGTTTAATATCCGAAACTGTTTTGGGATTCCATATTCTACACATACACAAGCAAGACTGGTAGCATTTTCGAGTTTGTTGATAATTGTCTGTTTCTTGTTTATTGTAAACAATTTATGATTAAGTTTCTCAATGATATTGTAGATTTACTAAACGACAGTATACACTTAATTTGTATCTTTAGCTTAATGGCTGAGAAAGGCAAGTGATAAACTAACCACTGTGACAAGAGCTGCAAGTCCTGTTGTAGGTACAGGAGCCAGTCCAATGTACCATTATTACTAATATATTCCTGCTATTACTAAAAAACTTCTATTGTACAGTCAGTGCAAAAATAAAATTAAGCAATTCCAGACTTGTCCCCCACCCTCCTTTAAGGATGCTTGTCCGGATTAAGCACAATTGGCTTTAAAGAGGTCTGTATAAACGAGGTTTTACTGTATGTATTTCTCTTATAAGCAGCAGCAAGTAGATACCTGCTAAAGAATATTTCATATCTTGATGACTTCTTAAGTATCTTCTGGAAGTAGGTGCATTTGTTCTGAGCATTGTCACTGTATACATAACATGATCACATTACATCACTTGTACTTCCTCTGAAAGAGACAAATTTGTTTTCTCCTTCCACTCTCAAATGTGATGTCGGTCGGATTAAATTTTCTTGTGATTAAGATATTATCAAGAGAAAAATGTAGATCTCGTTAGAGCTCAGGTGACTGCAAACCTTCAGCCATGTACTACCCAGTGCCAGGATAATCAACAATCCCTGCACAAAGAATTATGTTTGAATTGTTTGTGTTTTCTGGCTTTCGTTCTGTTTTTATATAGAGTTTAAGGATGTGTAACTGCAACCAGTTCAGTTTACCTCCTTGGTACTTTCGGTGAGACAAAGACAGCCCTATCTTCCATCTCTGTGACGCTCTCACTGTGGAGCACCACCACTGATTGGCTAAGTCATGTGGCCCATATATGTAATGTAGATACTGTCCAGCAACGCAAAGAAGGTCCCTGAAAGGTATGTGCAGCCTTACACAGTGGGACAAGGACAGCGAATGTGTAATGGCAGGGAACGCCTGCTACACAAGGAGCAAACTGTTACAAAAACATGCGCCCTGTTCACTCTATACACAGAAACCGAGAAGACTCATTCGCAAAAGTAGAAGCCGTCAGAATGATTTTGAATGGTCTGTAACTGTACTGACATGGGGTGTCATAAACCTGTCCAGGAAGGGTGTGGGAACCTTCTCCAACCCCCTGCGTCTCAGGCCACGGAGACTTTCTCTCATGCGGGGGACAGTTTTTGCTTTTTGTACTAAAATGTGCTAACTCCTTCTTGTACTAACATGTGTACAACAATCATATACAAGAATTTCAAAATAATTCGTCCATCTCAGATTACCTTTTATATGAAACATTTGTGCATTTCAGCCACAGTACTTGCCCTGTATTAAGAAATGTAAAATCTATGAACTGTTTATAGGGATGTATGTGCAATGTTTGGTGGCAGTTTTTGATAACGATATACTGTGTTTGCCGTGTATTTACAGGCTTCGTTGTCATTCTAACCCACAGATTATTCTAACCCAAGCATTTGAACTTTTAGAAATACCAAAACCGAGGCTGAGGCTTTTACGGAATTGAATTCCCTTTGATTTCTGTAGAATTTCTTTGTTCATAATTGGCATTATCTGTGTCTACATATTATCTGGGGCTTAAATTAAAATCTTCCTCCAGTAATTATATTACCCAGAGTTAACTGTAAAGGACACATGCTTGGAGGAGCCCTCACTGGAAATCTAGGTCTTGCAGCGCCATCAGGATGGATGAATGTTGCACTATTTGTAGATGTGTTACAACATTTTGTGAAGCATTCATGTTCATCACCAGACAACCCATCTCTTTTAATAATGGACAATCATGATGTCCACATATCTTTAGATAGATAGATAATTTATTCATCTTGTAAATCATACATTGTACATGGGTACTACGATATGAGACACGTCAAACTGTGAATTTACAGTGCAATTAACTATACTTGTAAATTAACAAGTCACATCCAATAACGACAAGTCAGTGTTTGTACAAAATACTGTTTTATAAATATATCTCAAGAATTTTATAATATACACAATTTATTCAGAAATGTAAAAATATGATCAACTATCCAAAAATTCGCTAACAGAGTAGAAACAGTGGTCTAGCAAGTATGCCAAAACTGACTTTTTAAATGCTGAAAAATGGCAAGTGGTTTTATTGTCTAGAGGCAGTTTATTAAAAAACGTGATTCCTAGGTTTATTACACTGCTTTGATGAGCTCTTGTGTTACTTCTATTCACAGGAATATCCATTCTCTGTCTAGTATTATGATTATGAACTGTGTCATTAAAGGTACAGTGGCCATTTCCTTTCGTTAAAAATGAAAAATGTACCTACTATTTTGTCTTTGTTATCCAAAGTATTTGTTACACTGTTTACAAAATCAAAAAGTCAGTTTCTGTTGATTTTTGTTTACAAAAACCGTGCTGAGTTTTAAATATTAAATCATTCATCTCTATAAATGCTATAAGTCTTTTATAGAATATCTTTTCCAGTACTTCAGAGAAGCTGGATAAGAGTGAAATAGGTCTGTAATTTAGTAAATCTCCTTTTTTGTATAGTGGCTTTACTTTAGCAGTTTTTAGAGCTTCTGGAAACACTGCATGTTCAAGTGAGCTATTACATATGTCTGCTAATGGGTGTGCTATAAGAATAGAACATTTCTTTAACAATAATCAGGAACGTTATCAATACCTGAAGAGTACTTGGATTTAAATTTGGATATTACTGAAACAATTTCCTCGAAATCAGTAGGGCACAAGAACATTGTTGTTTCACATATATTTGCTCTATTTGTTTTAACTGAAATACCCATTGTGGAGTTCTTTTGTGAAACAATATTTTCAGCAAGATATATGAAGTGATTGTTAAAAGTCTCTGCTATTTTCAAAAATTGTTTATTGCCAATATGTTAATATTGAGTAAGGAGAAAACAGCAGCCCTAAGCTTCTATAGTAAAATGAGTGGAAGTCAATTGTATCCAAAATTAATGCTGAGACAAGACCAAATACATTACGTACAAACTATCAAATTTCTGGGACTAATACTAGATGAAAATTTAAGTTGGGAAACTCACATAGAGGCATTGACGAAAAAACTTAGTAAAATGTGTTTCTTAATGAGGGCAATTACAGGCATGTCGAGCTTGAAAGTTCGGAGAAAAGTGTACTTTTCATATATACACAGTTTGTTGGCATATGGTATAATCTTTTGGGGAAATTCTAAAGACAGTATAAAAGTATTCAGATACCAAAAGAAAATAATTAGAATCATAGCGGATGTCTCAAGCACAACTAGTTGTAAGCCATACTTCAGTAAATTAGGTATCTTACCACTGCCAAGTATATACATATATGAAACTCTTGTACATATGAAAGCAAGCCTAAGTTTATTCAAAACAAATTCTGAAATTCATATACACAACACTAGAACAAAGAATAATTTATTTGTGAAGTCACACAAAACAAAGATGTATGAAAATAGTTTCACATATGCTGGCTTACATCTTTACAATAAGCTACCTGAATCTATAAAAAAGATTGAATCACAACATCAATTTAAGAAATTGTTATTAAACTTCCTTAGAGCCAATAGCTTCTACAGCATGGATGAATTTTTAAATTTGTAAATATTTAGTTAGCTACCTTAATTATAAACATTGTACTTAGTTTTTAATTTGACGTGTCCTATAACATGTACATGTTTTAATGGATGAATCAATAAATCAAATCAAATCAATTAACTTTGGGTTTGTTCTTAATTTTGAATGCTTCTGCAGTACTAAATTATCTACATTCTTAATGACATTCTACATTCTTAATGACATTTATCTACATTCTTATCTTTCTTCACGAAAGTGAAGCAGATGTGTAAAAAATGCGACTCATCTAAAATTTAATAATTCTTAATGGGCTTTATTTCATTGTGTATTACTTTCCACGAGGCTTTCATTTTGTTCTGGGCACTTTTGATGAATTTATCGTTTGCCATCATTTTTGCTTGTTTTATAACTTTATTCAATGTAGCTTTATATTTTTTACCATAGTCACTGAATTGTGGAGTGACAGTCACTGTTTGCAGAATTTCATGTAATTTTCGTTTGTGCACACAAGATGTTATAATTCCTTTAGTAATCCACAAATTTAATTTTCCTGAGAATGATTGCTTTATTTGTACAAGTGGATTTATACTGTTTTCCATATTTATATGATATTAGCTGAGCATTATGATCACAGTAAAACACACTCAGTCAGTGACTTTTGTACGACTGACTAGCAATAGTAAAAATTTGGTCAACTATGGTTGCAGAGAATTCTGTATTTTTTGGGGGGAAATTTATTAAAGGTTTTAAGTTAAATGTAGCTACCAAATCAATTAACTCATTGTTTTGTTTTGAGAATTTAGCAATTGAAGCAATTGACATTGTCAAAGAGAATGGGATAACGATTTTAACCATTCCTCGTCACTGCAGACACTGTCTCCAGCCATTATATGTTTCAGTGTTTGGGTCCTTTAAATCATTTTATAATGCTGCAATTGTTTCGTGGATGCTGTAAAATTCTGGAAAAATTGTTTCCACATATGATGTGGCATGTTTTGTTAGTGTAGCACATGAACGGGCAATGACACCAGCAAATATCATGTCTGGGTTTGAGAAAGCAGGAATATTTCCATTTGACAGACATGTCTTTTCTAATCAAGATTTTCTTGTACGTGCTGTAACTGACAGAGAGATGAACGCTGACTGTGCTAACAAAATATATAATGAACCTATCCCAGGTAACAGCTCAAGACACAACTGGTGATGGAGATAAAACCAAGACACATTAGCTCTAAGGACATCTGCCGCTACCCAAAAGCTGCAGAGAGGATGTAGTCCACTTCCAGAAGGATATCTTTCATTCCAACAGACTCCCCAGGGTCAAATGGTTCAGATGATGAAAAGACAGGTCTCCAAACATATGAGAAGCTGATCACCG
This sequence comes from Mantis religiosa, assembly GCA_030765055.1. NCBI lineage: Eukaryota > Metazoa > Arthropoda > Insecta > Mantodea > Mantidae > Mantis > Mantis religiosa. The sequence continues at coordinate 57,637 of JAUKNK010000397.1, forward strand.
AGCCAAAAGAAGGAGACTTTGTTCTGGTAGAGTTTCCAGGAAAACTTTCCAAATTCTATGTTGGAGAGGTGCTGCAAGGAAAAGATATGGGTGGTGATTTTGAAGTGAAATTTCTTAGGAAAAGTGAAAAACTGACAGGCAGGTCTTATTATCCAGCTGTTCCAGATATTTCATCAGTTTCTGCTGAGAATATAAGATCCCTGTTGTCAGCTCCTTCTGCACATGGTAATCACCAAAAGGCAAATGTCATACCTGAGTGTTCTATAGAGTTTTTGGTGTAATTTCAGTAACTATTGTGTAGTGAGAGGTTTTAATGCTCCCATACATTACGTCTCATTGTGGACCACCATGTGTCTCACTGTGGAATATCGACGGGCCAACTTGATGTGCAACATTAATACAGTATTGTATCCAACTAAGAGTTTTCTAAAAGATATAAATGTGAAGCAGAGTAACAAAACCTATCTTTTTTATTTTTTTTTGGTCTTACTGTGGCCCATCTTCCCCGACTAGAGTGAGAGCACACACTTTCACTTGTTTACTGAATTCATTGTGTGTGGGTTACATTCTGGATCTGTTGTATCCACCTTCTTGAACCAAAGTATACACCAATCTATGATACATTCTTCAGATAATAGTAAGATTTACTCTGAAATAAAGCATGGTGTCCCATTCTAGTCCCTTATTAGTCTTACTATATATAAATGATTTTCCTTCAGTAATAAGGAATTCTGCTAAGATGGTTCTCTTTGTAGATAATACAAGTGTTGTGATTAAAGATTACGAAATAAATCAGCTTCAAGATTTATCAAATAAAACCCCCAAATGTATTAATTAACTGGTTTGAAAGCAATCAAATTCACTTAAATTTTGAAAAAAGTCAACTATATTAATTTTTATACAAAACATAAAATCATCTCACATCTAGAGTTACAATATGAAAACAATGAAATTATGGAAGCTAATAATGTGCAATTCCTGAGTAATGTTATTGTTTAAATTTGAATTTATGAGTCACTATGTTTACACTCAGTCTTCACTTACTTGTTGTTGTATAATTGAAACGTTTTCAAGATCATTCGATCTCATCATCAGCTGTTTGGTGACTAGATGAACCTTCCTCTTCTTCCACTACTACGGAGTTCCGATCCCTCTGCCATCTGGTGTTAGGGGCACTAAGTTTTAATACTTCATTTAATGCCGGGATTTCAAAATTTATAACTTTATCACGGTTTTTGTTTATGAAAATTTTTTCCCAAATATCCAATTCTATGGGTGTACTTAAAGATTTTAACAGTTTAATGTTGTGGCCAATGTTGTGGTTTTCTGTCCAAGAATGGTGTGAAACTGCAGATTTTTCTGTTTGTTTCAACTTAATGTTCCTTTGGTGTTCTTTTTGCCTGGTTAACATGTTTCTCTTAGTTTTTCCTATGTAGCTTTTTTCACAGGTTTCACAATTAATCTGATATATTCCTGATTTCAAATTGTTGGGGATTGTATTTTTCAGTGGTTTATTTAGCAGGTTCCTCAGAGTGAATTTGTTTTGGGGTGCTAGTTTTAAGTTTAGTCTTTTCAAGATTCGTTCAAATTTTCTAAAAGCCCATGGATGGTAGGTGAATTTTCTATATTGCCAATTTGTGTTATTAAGTGGGGTGAGAGTGGTATTTTTTGATCTTATCTTCAGTTTTTCTTTCCTCTTCATCATATTCCTTATGATGGCTGGGTTGAATCCATTTAATACCGCTATGTCTTTTATGTGTTGTTGTTCTTTCAAAAATTCATCCTTACTCAGTGGGACGTTGTATAGCCGGTGAATTAGACTTCTAAAGGCAGCTAGTTGATGTGAAACTGGGTTGTATTCATTTTTCTTTATGTAATTATCTATGTGTGTGGGCTTCCTGTATATTCCAAAATCTACACCATGATGATTTCTAGTTATCTTGAGGTCCAGAAAGGGTAGGGTGTTGTCTCTTTCTACTTCCATAGTAAATTGAATGTCATTATCTTGCAGGTTTAGTAATTTTAGAGAATCTTCTCTAAGTTTTTCTGGAATGATAGCAAAAATATCATCAACATATCTCTGCCAAAATGTATAAATCTGTGGGAAGGCCTTTACTATGTGTGTTTCAAAATAGCTCATGTATAGGTCTGCTAAAATAGGCGAAAGTGGGCTCCCCATTGCTAAACCTTTTGATTGTCTGTAGAATTTTTGGTTAAACATGAAGTAATTATTCCTTATGCATAAATCTGTAAGATTGATAATATCATCTATTTCTCTGCCTTTAGAAGTCTAATTCACCGGCTATACAACGTCCCACTGAGTAAGGATGAATTTTTGAAAGAACAACAACACATAAAAGACATAGCGGTATTAAATGGATTCAACCCAGCCATCATAAGGAATATGATGAAGAGGAAAGAAAAACTGAAGATAAGATCAAAAAATACCACTCTCACCCCACTTAATAACACAAATTGGCAATATAGAAAATTCACCTACCATCCATGGGCTTTTAGAAAATTTGAACGAATCTTGAAAAGACTAAACTTAAAACTAGCACCCCAAAACAAATTCACTCTGAGGAACCTGCTAAATAAACCACTGAAAAATACAATCCCCAACAATTTGAAATCAGGAATATATCAGATTAATTGTGAAACCTGTGAAAAAAGCTACATAGGAAAAACTAAGAGAAACATGTTAACCAGGCAAAAAGAACACCAAAGGAACATTAAGTTGAAACAAACAGAAAAATCTGCAGTTTCACACCATTTTTGGACAGAAAACCACAACATTGGCCACAACATTAAACTGTTAAAATCTTTAAGTACACCCATAGAATTGGATATTTGGGAAAAAATTTTCATAAACAAAAACCGTGATAAAGTTATAAATTTTGAAATCCCGGCATTAAATGAAGTATTAAAACTTAGTGCCCCTAACACCAGATGGCAGAGTGATCGGAACTCCGTAGTAGTGGAAGAAGAGGAAGGTTCATCTAGTCACCAAACAGCTGATGATGAGATCGAATGATCTTGAAAACGTTTCAATTATACAACAACAAGTAAGTGAAGACTGAGTGTAAACATAGTGACTCATAAATTCAAATTTAAATATGAAGAATACTTCACTGTTAATAATGCTTCTGCTTTTAATATTTAGAATGTTATTGTTGTAACATGAAATGCAAATGACATATTGAAAACAGAATGTAACTTTATTGGGGGACATGTTTCTGACATCAAAACAATAAAAAAGTTCATATATACATGGGTATGAAAATTAATTATTTGAGAGTTACAACACAAAATAGAAAATTTTGGAACCAGCAAAAGAGTATTGGGAATTAACAGTTTGGGAAAATATTCACATTTTTAAGAATAGAAAGAGAGCCGTGAATTTCGAAATACCAATAGTGGATGATGTTATTCAACGTTTTGAACAGCGCCAGGAGAGGGAGGCAGTCACCTGAAGAAGTAGTCAAACATCAGCTGATGATGGGGATGCGTGGTCCTTGAAACAAGTCCTAATTTTAAATGTAAGTGGAGCTAAAGTGTTTTTATAGTTTGACAAGTGGTTTAAAAAGATTTTATTGGTAAAGCTCCACTGTTTATAAGCACTTCTATTTTATGATTTTAACAAAATAGAAAGTTACAAAAATTGTTGGAAGTGGCTTCTTTTGTTTCAGTGCATGCAGTAAGTAAGCCTTGCAATCCATTATTAAATTTTAGATGAGTCGTATTTTTTTACACATCTGCTTCACTTTCGTTTCATTTGCATTCCATGTTTTGACTTACTCTGTTGAACATTCCTGATATGTTTCTGCATTATGTCTAATCCAGTTTGGATACCTTCTCTCAATATGTCAACATCAGTTACAGCAGTCACATAAACCAAGGACTTCAAATGTTCCCCTTAAAGGAAATCCATACATCGAAGAAGTAAGAGGAAGCCACTTTGAACAATTTTGTAACTTTTGATTTACAGACCCATCTACATATAAATTTTGTTTACTGTTTTGATGTCAGAAACACACATGGCACAATAAAGTTACACTTGTATATCTTACCCAAACTGAGCTCTGCGTATTTTGTATTCAGATCCTTAAATCAGGTAATTGATAAGAGCATTCCAAGAATGGCTTATTACACTTACTTTCATTGACTAATCACTTACACAATAATGTTCTGGGGAAACTTTATAGTTGCCAAAAAAGTGTTGTGTCAGGGGCAGGAACACTGACTCACTTCAAACTGATTTTCAAAACGTTTGACATTTTTCACTAACTTGCGACTATATGCTATAATGTATAAAGACTAAAATTGAGTCATAACTTTAAAACTTGTAACTTCACTCACATCATTTTACAAAATCAGGAATGTTTTCAAGACTGTTGCAGTTTCATCCTCAGCTGATTAGCGACGCATCACTGTTGGTTGTTGTCTGCATCTCTTGTAATTGGCTCCCTCTCTCGGAAGATTCTTTGCATAAGTTCAGTAGATCACTCACTGATGGCACACCAAAATTTAGAATATGTGGAACCTTTTTAGTAATAAAAATGTTTTCCCATGTTGTAAGTTCAAGTTTTGTTGACAAGGGTTTTAGTAGTTTGATCTCCTCTCCGATGCGGTGGTTATCATTACAGAAATGAAAAGCAACTGCCCATTTTTCTGTTTGTTTGTATTTTATGTTCCAATGGTGTTCTGTTAATCGAGTTTTTAAATTTCTCTTTGTCAAATCAATATAAAATTTGCCACAGTCTTCACAATCTCTGCTATATATGCCTGATTTTTCTTCTGGTGGCTTTGTGTTTTTTAAGGTATTATTTAACAATTTCTTGAGTGAGAACCTGTTTTGTGGTGCTAGTTTGATGCCATAATCTCTAAACAGTTTTGAAACAGTCTGCAACAGTCTCAAAAGCATTCCTGATTTTGTAAACGAACGTGAGGGAACTGACAAGATTTAAAAGGTATGACTGAATTTAAGTCTTTATACATGAAATTAGCTTCACCGCTAACAATGCTTTTAGTTATAACTATTCAAAATATACTATAATGTTTGCTGTTAGAATAAAGTAAAGTATTACTCCACATTCCGCACTGAGCTGCATCTCTAGTAACGTCATTGGTTAACATAACATCTGCGCATGCACACGTAAACAGCAATACCATCAACAAAGCTTTTTTTTTTTTGCCATTTTTTACTGTGATTACTTTATAATGTTATTTCTATATCATAACAACAAATTGAATAGTTTATTGAAAGCAAAAGGTTTAATAAACCACAGAGCTATATTGTGGAAGAATACGGGAGTTTTAAAAACCAACAGCCAATGCGGTTAATTTCTGCCACGTGCTTTTTAGACATTTACTTTATTCTTACAATAAACAGATTATAGCTGTGTTGCCATTTATAACAGATTCACTAAAAATACTTATATTCACAGTAAAGGGACTAAATGCACCAACCAAGTAATAATTTACCTGCAGTTATTCCAAAGGATGTTTACTACAATGCTATAATATTATATAATTCACTTCCAACCTCAATAAAGGGTTTTCATATGAGTAAAAGCTAGTTTAGGACAGCTCTATCTTCTATACAGAGGAGGACTTCATACAGGCAACAATACTCGTAATAGCTAATGTAGTGTTATAAATATGACAAACACAAATTCTGTTTATTAAATATATAGAAGTAGACACATGATGGTATGTTGTTAGTTTGACATATCTGAAATTACATCAGAGTCCATCATTATGTAAAAATGTATATAAATATACGTAACTTTGACATGATCTTTATCCTTGAGCTAGACTACTTGATATAGGATCTACAGATCAAAATACCCATCACCATCATCATCAATGTGTTAGTGTGATTTAGTTGTTTATGCAGTTGTCCAATGGATATGGTAACTGACAATGGAGACAAACTCATTTGAAACATGATTTAAGTTAAAGTGTGATCAATTCTTTCACAATTTTCACTCAAGTTCCAAATTAATAAAATTTTGAGTCGAACTAGTACTCAATGTTCCATTTAGTGCGAGTATTTTCCTAGAACACATTTCGTTAGGATGTTCCCAACTTCATCAGTTGTTGTCGACTAATGGATGTGGATTTGGTGATCTTCCTGGAGGTGATAGGGGCATCTTTTTCAGTATCTTGATGAACTTAGATTTTGGGTTCTCTTCATAGGTAGTATCAAGATTGTAAAATGTTCTTTCATATTTCTTTATGAAAAATTTTTCCCACGTGGTTAATGCAGCTGGACCTTGAACACTTTTTAATAAGTGGATTTCTTGTCTTATATCATGATTTTCCTTCCAAAAGTGGTAAGCTATCACCAATTTATCTATTTCTTTGTTCCTGTTGTTCCTAAAATGTTCTTTAAGCATAATGTTCAAATTCCTTTTAGTTTTTCCAATGTAAAAGTTGTAAGAGTCTTTGCATTTATGTGATACTCACCTGATTTTTTGTCTATAGGTATCTTCTTTGTATTATGTAATTTCAAAAGGTGTTGTATATTCCTCCAAAGGAAAGTAATTCTTGGAGGGACGAGACGCGGGGGGGTTGGCAAAGGTTCAGACACCCTCCCTGCACAGGCTAATTACACCCCATGTCAGTACAGTTACAAACCATTCAAAAACATTCTGACGGCTTCTACTTTTGTGAATGAATCTTCTCGTTTTTAATGTCCAGAGTGAATAGGGTGCATGTTTTTTTAACATTCTGCTCCTGGTGTAGCAGGCGTTCTCTGTCACACACATTCGCTGTCCTTGTCCCACGGCACATTCCTTACAGGGACCTTCTTTGTGTTGCTATACTATACACTGAATTTGTTCTATGGGGCCAATATAGTGTTGTGCTCTTTGAAGAATTTTTGGAAAACGTATGTAGCTCTGGGATGATATGTAAATTTTCTGGATGAAGTTTCATTGCTGATTGGGGAGAGAGTAGTTACATGTTTGCATCTTTGTTGTCTTTTGAATTTATCAATTTTCTTTTTGACCAATCCAGCACTGAGTTCATTATATTCTGCAATGTGAATGATATTATTGTATTCTTTGATACATTCCATCTTGTTTAAAGGTGCATTAACCAGCCTGTAAGTTAAACTGCAGGTAACAGCATTCCTGTGCTGTCTTGGGCTATATCCAGCTGCTTTTATGAAATTTTCTGTGTGTGATTCCTTCCCATGTATGCCGAATTCAAGTTTTTTATGTTTTCTGATAAGTTTTATATCTAAGAAAGAGATTTCATTGTTTTACTCTTTTTCTGTGGAAAATTTTATTGCAGGATTTTGTAAATTAAGTAGTTTTAATGCATCATTGACTTGTTTCTCATTTACTATTGCCGAAATGTCATCCACATATCTATACCAATGTTTGAAAATTAGTGGAAATGCCTTTTTGATATGGGTTTCCCAAAAGCTCATGAAGAGGTCTGCCAGAAATGGGGACAGTGTGTTGCCCATAGATAATCCTGAGTTTTGTTTGAAAACATTTTTATTGAAATTAAAAAAGGACCGTTCAATGCAGATATTTGTGAAGTGAAGGTATTCTTCCATGATGTTTTGGTGTAACTGTAGGGACTGAAACCATATTTGCATGTACTCCACGAGTTTGTTTCTTGGCACACTTGGGAACAAGGAGATTACATCAAAAGATACCATTTGGTCAGTGAGAGAAAATCTCAATCATTAACAACATGAACACACCTTGCTACTAACTGCCCAAATAGCTAAACAAAAACTTTAAGGAACTACCAAAATTTGAAAGCCAGAAAAACAAAATTCTGAAGGATTTGCGAATCAGGATTATACTGCCAGAAATGAAACCATATAAGGAGGACACAAAGAAAGGGAAACAGGAGAGACAAAGAGTTTTTTGCAACAGATGCCATGGAGAACAGAGACCGGACCAGAAGCAATCATTCACAAAGACATGCAATTATAGTTTTGAAGATGCATAAATTTCATCACAAAATGTGAAAACAAGAAGGTTTTACCAATCAGGTAACTTGTGCAAGTTCAAGAAATTTGAACAATTGTTAAAGTGGTATAACTTCAAACAGTGTAGAAAATGGACAAATCCTCAAATGATTACTGTCCTCCACAGGAGAGAATGTCTCTGAGGCCTGAGATGCAGGGGGATTGGCAAAGGTTCCCACTCCCTCCCTGGACTGATTTATGACACCCCATCTCAGTACAGTTACAGACCAATCATAAACGTCTATGTTTGTGAATTAATCTTCTCGGTTTTAGGGTATAGAGTGAATAGGGCGCATGTTTTATTAACGATTGTGCTCCTTGTGGAACATGCATTCTTTGTCACATTTATTCGCTGTCCTTGCCCCACTGTGTACAGGAGCACATCCTTTCAAGGACCTTCTCTGAGTTGCTGGACAGTAAATAAAACAAAGCATAGTGTGGAACCCCAATGCTCCTTTGAATACAATTTGACTTATCATGTCATCATCATTATTACTATTAAACAATCAAGTCGTAAATATCCGATGATCAATGAGAGAAAAGGGTTGAAATTATTCTCAGTTATATGATGCAATATGTATGCGCCGGTAGTCGTTATATTTTACGACACATCTATTGTCACTAAGTGACATCTACAATGAAAACTCACAACTAATCACGTCCGTCGACTCGGAAGTTTAGCTAACTTTTTCGTCAAGCAAATATGGAGTTTCCGTACAGTGGTTGCGCAGTGGGCTCTTGGCTAGGGCGTGTTTGAACTGAGCTGTAACGACATCGCATTTGAGAGTAATTTTTTTTTTATTACGTGGAAGGAAAAAATGGAGTTTACCCACACCATACCATGGGGCTGGTGACATGACGAGTCCCCGCCTCGGTGTAGTGCACCGATACGAAATACCTATTTAAAAAACCCTCCACTGCCTAGGGCAGCAGCCCTGGCGATGTTTTGCTGGTCCCGCATTAAGCACCCAGATTCATGTGATCGGTTAGTTCTATGCGGCGAACCGCTGTGATTTATTGGGAACGGAGTCATCATCACAGGACCCTGACGTCCACCTTTCCATATTTGGTAGTCTTAGGCGATGTGCCGCGCGTTCAGGTTGTAATCTGGAAATAATTCATAATCAGCTCCACGCATAGCGCTTTCGTTACTAGAATTCTAATCTAATTTGTTTGTCCCGGTGTACGGGTGGGTCTACTGTACATAACATGCCGGTGTCATATAAACATCAGCCTGGGGACGTCATCACTATCTGTATAGCATCTAGAGGTAACTTCAAGCTTACTTCGTGTATATATGCAGATTATGTAGTAAATAATAAGAGAGTGAAAGGTAAAACTTCTCCCTTTTAAATGACGATTTATTATGATAACGTTATGCATATAGTTACAGTACTGAGAACAAATGTATTTCCAAAAGACTAAATCATTAAGGATTTAAATATTCTATAGTCGGTATTTGCTGCCCCTTTTAGAGAAATATATATAGTTATCTGTAATGTAGATATTTGCTTTGGTTGTTGTCGACTTCAGCGAACGCCGATAGATGGCAGTGCTGCTCAACTAGTGCCGTCTTCTAAACTCGCCCACCGGCAATGGTGGGCAGACTATGAACTATTTATGTATTTCGCCAACAGATGACACCACAGAAGTTAATTAAATTTCTGTTGAAAGGAAACGTTAAGGCAATGTTTGGTAACAAATATCACAAAAATTATTAATTTTTTATTTAAAATGTTAATATTTAAAGCAGCAGTAGTTCTTAAATACTCAAATTTGGCATTACTGCATAACATATGACAAAATTTCTGAATGAATGTTTACCGAAATAAGAGCAGATGGGATTATAATTGACAATGGCCGCACAACGATCACTGTGGGACCTGCGGCACCAAATGATTTCTTGGAATTTTTGTAGCGGGATTGGCTTACCGAATGAAGCTGATCCCACTCGCCATTATTTTCATTAAACTTCATTTGTTCTTAAATGCGCGTGAGCGATGTTCATCATTCACATTTAGCACTTCATTTTACTATTTAAATCTGATCTTATAGAGCAGAATTAGGAATGGCTATTAAGCTATAGTTTAGTAAGGACGTGTTAAGGATTATCAACTCCGTGGTGGAGATTGAAGCAGCACAATGCACTCTTCCTGACATTCTGGGGCATCTGGTTAACCTATCACACCTTTCAAGTAAACCATTGTTAAACTACGACACAAACAACTTTAGTTATTTTAGTTCTTAATGACACCATTATAGGCCTAGTTTATGAATTTTGTACTTTATTGTCTACACTATTAATATTGCAATATTTATTTGAATAATAACTGTAGCATATAACTAAACATAAGACGACAACTCCAAGTATAGTAACATTCACAAGATTGATAATATAAACCTTGTCCAACATGTAAATATTTATCTCATTATTTTGAGAAGCATTAGTTTTCATCACCTCTTTCACAGCAAACTTGATTTTTAATAGGCATTTTCAAGTAAAGTTTTTGTATCTGTCGCATTTAATTGAAGTGGATGAATGAATTTCTTCGACGTCCACATAATATGTACATACCTCGTTTGTTTAATGGAGGATCAGAAGTCTCATGTACAAACACTGATCGTTCAGTGCGAAACTGCCTATGAAATACTGTGAGATCGGCAGATAAGATTTTAAGTTGTGCTTTCGTAAGAACTCTCTTTGGACACGAAAAACTTTGACAATGTATTGTGACTTTGTGGGTTCGTGAAATAAAAAGTCCAATTACACCACTCAACAATGTTCTTTATTTCCACCGACTTACAGTTTAACACTTGCCAATTACACAAAATTACTTGCTGCACACAATTACAATTTACCCGTTCGTCCGTTACAACTTCACTTGTACTCGCGATTACATAAGCTCCGGTACACATTCACAGTTCGTACAGTCTCCCGTTGCACAACCCTTTCGTTCATTAACACGTCATCGACTAACACTGCCTTCTTACACCAAGAACTGTCTTCACTCACACACACTAACCAACTGATTGACCAACTCAACCAACAACTGACTGGCTACACCAAAACCAACTCAACAACTGACTCACACTGTCTGTCTGTAACCCTCTTTATAGGAATATCGCCGGTTTCTGGTGTTTATACGATTGTTCTGGTAACAGAAAGATCGAGAACCAGGTGGAAGGAAAACAGACGCACAATTATGTTTCTTTCCGACCGCTGGCTGTCACCACTATAAGACAAACGAGGGAAAGGCGTGGCTAACCGAGCCTCCCCTGTCTTCCGTTGCCAGCTGCTCACAGGGTGTTTCAGCGCTCCCCGTTACACTGCTCCCTTCTCAAAGCTGTTCGCCCTCGAACAGCCCCATCGTAGCGTGCGAGGCGGTGCAGGTGTACCACCAGCATCTGCTCGGAGTCTCAGCCAGAAGTAGCGCTGCCGTAGTTTGTGAATCATTCGGTTCGCTCCCAGGTGTCCTCCTGAAGTACCGGCGTGCACTTCCTCCAAGATTTCCGGGACCTTACTCCGGGGAAGTACCAACTGTCCTCTCCGCGCCTTCCCATCGGGTGACTCCCATACCCGGAACAGCACGCCCTCTCTGGTCTTCAACGAGTCCCATTGGGCCCAGTGCGACTTGTAGGTGGCGCTCCTCGGTGCGATGTCCTCCCAGGTCGGTCTCGTCCCTGCGTCCACTTCCCTCAAGAGTGGCCCCAGGTCTGCGTCCGCCAGCTGCTCCCTCCTCAGGCCTGCGCTATCCCAGCCTTCAGCAGGCACTGCCACAACTACTCGGACTGCTGCGGCACGCTCCTCCTCTTCCACTCTTGTGCGCTCGTGGCCGTCCTGGATCTGCGATAGGACACCTCCAATGCAATGGTCGCTGGCGTCGGTGTCCACAATGAAGGCGCCACCCGGTTGTGGGAAACCCAAAATTGAAACACTGCACAGGGTCTCCTTCGGGTGCTGGAAAGTGTCTTCAGCGTCCTCCGTCCACACATAAGGCCGGTTTTCCTCCGTCAGGCGGGTGAGGGGTTTTGCGATGTTGTCGGCCTTTTCCTCTAAATCGTTAAGGCGGTCGTCTACTTGACCCTTCCGCTTGCCCAGATTCGTGACGTCATCCCTCACGCCAGCCAACCGTTCCTCAAACTTGGCGGCGAGAGCCTCGTTCGCCACCTTCATTTCGGTAGCCAGACGGTCATTCGCTGCTCTCATTTCCGTGGTTAACTCGGCCTTAATTTGTTCCGTCTTCTCGGTGATGTTGTTGTTTGCCGTCTTCATTTGTTTCAGTTCCGCGGCCAGGTTGTCATTTATAGTCTCCAGCTTCGCGGCCAGGCTGTTCTTTGCCGCTTCTGTTTTTGCAGCGAGGTTTTCAGTTGCCGTCTTCATTTCTTCCAGCTTTGCGGTCAGGTTGTTATTTGTAGTCTCCAGTTTCGCGGCCAGGCTGTTATTTGCCGCTTCCGTTTTTGTTGTTAGTTCGGCCTTCATTTCTTCCATCTTCTTAGTGATGTTGCCGTTGGCCGTCTTCATTTGTTTCAGTTCCGCTAAAATCTTTTCTAATGCTGCCTCCATCGTTGTAATGTTCGGTGATGTTGTTATCCCACTCCTGACACCAGTGTGACTTTGTGGGTTCGTGGAATAAAAAGTCCAATTACACCACTCAACAATGTTCTTTATTTCCACCGACTTACAGTTTAACACTTGCCAATTACACAAAATTACTTGCTGCACACAATTACAATTTACCCGTTCGTCCGTTACAACTTCACTTGTACTCGCGATTACATAAGCTCCGGTACACATTCACAGTTCGTACAGTCTCCCGTTGCACAAACCTTTCGTTCATTAACACGTCATCGACTAACACTGCCTTCTTACACCAAGAACTGTCTTCACTCACACACACTAACCAACTGATTGACCAACTCAACCAACAACTGACTGGCTACACCAAAACCAACTCAACAACTGACTCACACTGTCTGTCTGTAACCCTCTTTATAGGAATATCGCCGGTTTCTGGTGTTTATACGATTGTTCTGGTAACAGAAAGATCGAGAACAGGTGGAAGGAAAACAGACGCACAATTATGTTTCATTCCGTCCGCTGGCTGTCACCACTATAAGACAAACGAGGGAAAGGCGTGGCTAACCGAGCCTCCCCTGTCTTCCGTTGCCAGCTGCTCACAGGGTGTTTCAGCGCTCCCCGTTACAGTATTTTCACTTTGTTTTTGAAGTTTTCTAACACTCACACTAACACACTAACATATAACTTTGTCTCTTTCAGTAAAAGACTACTGCACTTCTTTTAGCCATTGAGATCATTGCCATCCACTCTGATTCAAAGTTGTGGTTTCACATTTCAATGTTCTCGTCACCCAGATGTGCACAACACATCTCCAGCTCTGTAAAAACATCATAGGTTTGATTATCACTTTCCTCAAGTTTGCGAATAGCTTCATCTAATAAACAATTTGACCTGAAAATTAGTAAACAAATAAATGCTCATACACATTACCAGATTTGGAAACTGTAGAATGCACTACTAGGAAAAGTATGACAAGTGCACATAACACTTACTACACCTACCTCCGCACATTCCTGACCGCAGAACTAGGCAGGTATCTGTCAGGCGTACTGTACTTTTTACAACATTCAGCACTTCTTTACCTAGAATGCGCTAAGTCAACTGAGAAGAGTAAGGAAAGAATCACCAGCAGTCGTCACATTTTGGAGCAGGCATCATTAATGGAACACATCACGTCGGCAACCCAATACCTAAAGCTTTAAACATAGGTAAACAATAAATACTGCAAGTGTTGTACTTTTTTACAATGGTGTGGCTGCCGGAAGGTTTACTATGCAGTGAAAGTGATGGAACTGTGTGTTTGAGCTGTTAATAGAAAATAATTTAGTAGGTCTAATTAAAATACTTACATTACTACTTGGCAACCCCTGCGACTAAAGCATTTTCAGAGCCTTCAACACACTACAAAGTGTTGCGATGTAGCCTCCATTCTGTCGCCCGGCCATCGTGCAGTCAAGGCAAGTGTAGTCCTGCTTTAGTAGGTGAAAATAGGCCAACTAATGTGATCACGTCATGAACATGTTACCAAATGTCATAATCGAGAGTAGCTGCAAAACAAGAATGAACATGGGCTTAGCCAGTTCCTCAGCGAGCCGGCAACAGAGATGGAAGGTATAACTGTCTTTGTCTCACCGAAACTGCCAAGCTGTTATAGGTCATGCAATGGCTCTTGAACACTAAAATATCTAAATGAATGCGAGTCTTACCTTTTTTCTCTGGCCTTCAATGACAGTGATGACTTCACCCTCTCAAGTATCACTGGATGTTTATTTCACTTATCGCAACGTCACACATTCTCCAACAAATTAAATATTATAGTTCCACAAAGGTTTTTCATTTACACATAGTAACTACCACAGAGTTAAACAATTTTGTCCTTAATCACATTTTAATTGTTCTATGCCTGACTTAAGTTTGCCTATGGAGTCATTATCACTGTCATCCTCATGACTGTTTCCATCCCAATGGCTTCAATTGTAATTCTTTCAATTTTTCCTTCTGTTTTACTTCTTTTGTGCAGTGCTTCTGTTCTATTTGATACACATAATGGCGTACCTTATCCATGCCATTTGCCAATCTACTCAAATCTTTGTCAGATGTCTTTGTTTCAAAAGTTAATGTGTACAAGCAACCCACTGTTTGACATCTTCCACTTAATTTTAAAGGATTTTGATTCGGATGTTACACAGGCAGCCTGTAGTTTGCATGGTTATATTCTGGGCAATCACAAAGTTCTTCTGCGTCAGCTTACTGGCTAGAATTAACTCATACAATTTTGTTTAGATGCTATTTTCACCAAGGGAATAATATGATATTTTAGCCAAAAAAATATAGGTAAACAACTTGAGATTTTAGATATTATGGTAAGAAGTATTAGCTATTCCTACCACTGGGTTAGGGGGTAAATTTGGATTTGGCATTGTGCATAGCTATTTAACATAATTTTCAAGATATATTTCTTTATGAAAGTCTCCAGTTTTCTGTTGTGATTTATAACTCTTTCTTGCGCTATCACAACACTAACATATACGTATAACAGCGTCACAATCCTTTACAGTCAACTGTACTCAGGGGTAGACGAATCACAAGGCATATTGCATCAAGTAACAAGAGCAATAATTTCATTGAATACAGGAGCAGGAAGTAGACAGAAGGGAAAGCGGGTTAGAACAGGGCTCGCTAGATAACACAAACTGTTCAAACATAATTCTTACTGCAGAGAATTTTAATTAAAACAGTTTTCATCCAAATAAAAGATGGATCTGGAATCATCAGTACTTCTAACGTTGTGCATTTTGTGCAGAAATTTTAATTCTTGCATCAACAATATCATGCAAAGTAGTTAACCGTAGGGTTAGGCAAAGCGAGCTGGTACACATATTTAACTGTACAATGTGACACTCATCTCATTGGCTAGTTAGCGATAAACTAGCCTTGGCTTATGTTCACTTCTGTTTTGCAGTTACTCTAGTGATTTGGACAGATTAGAAAAGTAAAGCAAGTTACATCAAGGACGCACTAGGCACAAGAAAATGTATAGAAAGCAGAATGGTCCATATGTTGACCAGAGAAACATGTGTCCTGGAGGACTTGCAAATCAGGGTGTTACAAACAATGGAACATATAAGGAACATATAAGGTAGACAAGAACAAGTCTTAAATGCTTACATAATCTACAATATTCAAAATGAGCATTTTGTGAATATAGCTCAAATCTTAGCAAGCTCAATAGGTAGAGCTACCTTCAATGCAGTCACCAGTATCACGTCACCCAACAATAAGTCATATTGGACGATGGATGCAATCATGTTCAAATGAGTACAGGGTACGTACAGCTTAGAGTTACCAGACATTCAGCTTTCGTGATAAGAGAAAACCTCCAACGTTAAGATATAACAGATGATGTATGAAATGATGTTCAAATGAGTACAGGGAACATAGAGCTTAGAATTACCAGACATTCAACTTTCAGGATAAGAGAAAACCTCCAAAGTTAAGATATAACAGATGATGTATGAAATGATCTTCAAATGAGTACAGGGTACATAGAGCTTAGAATTACCAGACATTCAACTTTCAGGATAAGAGAAAACCTCCAAAGTTAAGATATAACAGATGATGTATGAAACAATGTTCAAATGAGTACAGGGTACGTACAGCTTAGACATTCAACTTTCAGGATAAGAGAAAATCTCGAACATTAAGTCATATCGTACGATGTATGAAATGAACTTCAAATCAGTACAGGGAACATAGAGCTTAAAGTTACCAGACATTCAACTTTCAGGATAAGAGAAAACCTCAAACGTTAAGTCATATCGGACGATGTATGAAATGATGTTCAAATGAGTACAGGGTACATAGAGCTTATAGTTACCAGATATTCAACTTTCAGTATAAGAGAAAACATCCAATGTTAAGATATAACAGACGATGTATGAAATGATGTTCAAATGAGTACAGGGAACATAGAGCTTAGAGTTACCAGACATTAAACTTTCAGGATAAGAGAAAACCTCCAACGTTAAGTCATATCGGACGATGTATGAAATGATTTTCAAATGAGTACAGGGTACATAGAGCTTAGAGTTACCAGACATTTAGCTATCAGAATAAGAGAAAACCTCCAACGTTAAGATACAACAGACAATGTATGAAATGATGTTCAAATGAGTACAGGGTACATAGAGCTTAGAAGTACCAGACATTCATCTTTTAGGATAAGGGAAAACCACTGAAGAAACCTTATTTAAATAACCTACACTGACTGAGCTGTGAACTCAGGACCTCTTGAAAAAACAGTAATTTGATCAAAAATATATTTTTTTTTTCTGTGTGAGGCAGACATTCTACCACTTACATTACAGGTGCCGGCAGCAGACTATTGTGGAAAAATCAGAAAATTTCAATCTGGAGATTAGAAAGGAGCATAAACAACTACAAGAGTAAAGTGGACATTCTGTTTTATTTTCAACACTGAGGGAAAAAAAATACACCAAAAGACATTTGCAAAATGTTTCTGGGTAGATTTGATAAGTTATCAAATCCGGTAAGTTGTTCAGGAATTGTACAAAATGCAGGAAGTAATTGCAAAAGAAAGGAAACTCCATTTGATTATTAAGTATAGGTTACATTTTCCTTGGCTCACAAAATTTTGATAAGTTTTAAAAACTATTGGCTTAAAGTGAAGAAAATGTGGAAGCAAACAAAGATTTTAATTGAGAAACCTGAAATTCTATAGTAGCATGTTTACATATATAAGTTTTGCAGAAATCTGGTGGAAACTTATTTATTTAGATGAAACTTGGTTGGGCAGTAACCTGAGAAGAGCTTCTGGCAGTTAATGAGGTTTTTGAAGTTGCCAAAAGTTACACTGTAGGCAATTGGTTCATTAATGGAAATTAATTGTTCTTTCACACCAGCCGTGTGTAGGACGCACTATGAAAGGTTAGAGCCAGACCGAAAAATTCAATGCCATAGCCGGGATTTGAACCATGGATCTTCTGGTCTCTGTCCAGCCGCTATAACCATTGAGCTGTTATTGCCAACGTGCCAACGTCAGTCAGTTGGAGAATTTAATGTCACATTGGCATGTTGGCCATAGCAGCACAATGGTTAGAGCAGCTGGACAAAGACCAGAAGTTCCATGGTTCAAATCCCGGCTATGGAATTGAAATTTTCAGTCTGGCTCTATCGTTTCATAGTGCATCCTACAAACGGCTAGTGTGAAAGAACAATTAATTTCCATTAATTGTACCTATAAGTGGTCCGAACTATAAAGCCTGGGCCTTAAAGAACTTACAGCATAGAAGGTCACCATTAAAGTACTTGTCTCATGTGTTTATGAGAACTCCTAAGTGGTTTACCGGGAAAAACACAATTCAGTTGGAGAATTTAATGTCATGTTGGCACGTTGGCCATAGTAGCTCAATGGTTTAGAGCGGCTGGACGGATACCAGAAGATCCATGGTTCAAATCCCGGCTATGGCATTGAATTTTTCAGCCTGGCTCTTCCCTTTCAATTGGTTCATTTTTTTACAATATATGCTGGAGGGAAGAAGGCATTTTTGAAAGAAGCGAAACTGTTCTATAAAGCAGCAAGCCCAAGTGAGGATTACTTATGACCAAATGAACCACCAAAGTGGTTGAAGGAATGGTTTATTCCACACATCCCACCTTCTTTAGTTATAATTTTGGACATTGAATATTATCTGAAAAGTGCCCAATCAAATATTCTACCTACAAAGAGATAGTGGATTTCTTGCAAAACCGTGATGCTAATTGTAACAAAGAATGAGGAAAGGAGATTTATTCCCTTTCTGGAAGTTCATCACCCAAGAAAAAAGTAAGAAAGTGGAGGAAACAGAAACTTAAAAAAAAGTCACATGATGAAGTCGTGTCAGGTGTTATATATTACATCATTGTGAATACAGCAACAGATGATAATGGCTCTAGCTGTAAGCACTCCCCTCCGCCCGCTAATGCCATTCTTATTCAACATTCCTTACAAATACACACAGCTTGGACTCTTACAGTATGTGGTTATTGTAATTATAATTTGCATGATAAACCTGAGTGCTAGAATGTAAATTTGCAATATGGCAGGAGAGTACATACTGAGGAGGCAGCCATGCTTTCAGCTTCAGCAGTAACCGCCCACCAGGCACTGTAGAACAGTCCAGGAAAATGTTGTTCATGAAGGTGCTGGTCCTATAAGACATGCAAAATGTTATAATGTTGAAAAATCCCTAGGCAGCAAACTTTTGTTGTTCATCAGTGAGTCTATGCTTTGACTGATGAAGAAATGCACTGAAATATAGGCACACATTGCACTCAGTGATAATTCCTAGACTTTGGTCTTGGAGAGGGAGAAGCATTCATAGCTGTGCTGTACACTCAAGGAGCATATGATAATGAAAATCTCCATCATTAACAGATTTGCGAGATTGTGAGTGCGGCCTTGCCTTTTTCAGTAAAACAATGGCAATGTGAAGAAGCAGATGTTTTGTTTAGTTTTCGGTATTTGGAGCAAATTCAATGACAATTGCATTGCTACAATTCTTGACTGGATGAACATTTGTACATAAGTAGCAAGCCTAATAAGTACAGCATGAAATATGTAAATACTGGTTGGTTGCTGATGCTAAATAAGGTATATTCTAAACAGAGTTTTGTACCTGGAGAAAGATTAAACTAAACCTGTAAATACCAGTCTGAGAGAGGAATTCTTTTTAGGAAAGGGACAAAATGTACAACTGATGATTTCTTCATATAAAAGTAAGAAAACTGAGAATAGAGCTAGAAAGTACTTCATTACATGAAAGAAGGTAAGATATACTTTATTCAAGTGCTGTTCACAAAACTTACGGCATTGTTCTCACATCTTACTAAAGGAAAGTCTAAGAAAAATGTGCTCTACTCTTAGCGCTTTACATTCTAGCAAGAGTATAAACAGATCTTCCAATAAGAAAACTTATGAAACAATAATGTTTTACAATGATACCAAATGCAGCCAAAATTGCAGCAGACAAGCCAGTCTTCTTGTTTCAGTGCTTGCACCTTCTGTAGGTGAAATATGTGAAGTTGTTCTTCATGTACGGCTTACCATACACTAATATGGTAAATGTCTAGTGCACCTGCTAAAGTGCATGTGCTTACAGATGGCTCTTCTGCAATGATTCACAGTACCTTCTCCTCGAGTTGCACTGTGCATTGAGTTCATGCAATACCCGTATCACCCCCGTTGAACTGGAAGGTTCCTCTCTCTCTCTCTCTCTCTCTCTCTCTCTCTCTCTCTCTCTCTCTCTCTCTCTCTCTCTCTCTCTCTCTCTCTCTCTCTCTCTCTCTCTCTCTCTCTCTCTCTCTCTCTCTCTCTCTCTCTCTCTCTCTCTCTCTCACACTCTCTCTCTCTGCATGTGCTTATAGATGGCTCTTCTGCAATGAATCACAGTACATTCTCCTCGAGTTGCACTGTGCGTTGAGTTCATGCAACACCCTTATCACCTCTGTTGACCTGGAAGCTTCCTCTCTCTCTCTCTGCATGTGCTGGTAGATGGCTTTTCTGCAATGATTCGCAGTACATTCTCCTCGAGTTGCACTGTGTGTTGAGTATATGCAACACCCGTATCACCCCTGTTCACCTGGAAGCTTCCTCTCTCTCTCTGCATGTGCTGGTAGATGGCTCTTCTGCAATGATTCGCAGTACATTCTCCTCGAGTTGCACTGTGCGTTGAGTTCATGCAACACATATATCACCCCTGTTGACCTGGAAGGTTCCTCTCTCTCTCTGCATGTTCTGGTAGGTGGCTCTTCTGCAATGATTCGCAGTACATTCTCCTCGAGTTGTACAGTGCGTTGGGTTCATGCAACACTCATATCACCTCTGTTGACCTGGAAGGTTCGTCTCTCTGTCTGCATGTTCTGGTAGGTGGCTCTTCTGCAATGATTCGCAGTACATTCTCCTCGAGTTGTACAGTGTGTTGGGTTCATGCAACACCCGTATCACCCCTGTTGACCTGGAAGGTTCCTCTCTCTCTCTGCATGTGCTGGTAGATGGCTCTTCTGCAATGATTCGCAGAACATTCTCCTCGAGTTGCACTGTGTGTTGGGTTCATGCAACACATATATCACCTCTGTTGACCTGGAAGCTTCCTCTCTCTCTCTGCATGTGCTGGTAGATGGCTTTTCTGCAATGATTCGCAGTACATTCTCCTCGAGTTGCACTGTGTGTTAAGTATATGCAACACCCGTATCACCCCTGTTGACCTGGAAGCTTCCTCTCTCTCTCTGCATGTGCTGGTAGATGGCTCTTCTGCAATGATTCGCAGTACATTCTCCTCGAGTTGCACTGTGCGTTGAGTTCATGCAACACCCGTATCACCCCTGTTGACCTGGAAGGTTCCTCCCTCTCTCTGCATGTTCTGGTATGTGGCTCTTCTGCAATGATTCGCAGTACATTCTCCTCGAGTTGCACTGTGCGTTGAGTTCATGCAACACATATATCACCCCTGTTGACCTGGAAGGTTCCTCTCTTTCTCTCTGCATGTTCTGGTAGGTGGCTCTTCTGCAATGATTCGCAGTACATTCTCCTCGAGTTGTACAGTGCGTTGGGTTCATGCAACACCCATATCACCTCTGTTGACCTGGAAGCTTCCTCTCTCTCTCTGCATGTGCTGCTAGGTGGCTCTTCTGCAATGATTCGCAATAAATTCTTCTCAAGTTGCACTGTGCGTTGAATTCATGCAACACCCGTATCACCTCTGTTTTCCTGGAAGTTTTATCTCTCTCTCTCTGCATGTGCTGGTAGGTGGCTCTTCTGCAATGATTCGCAGTACATTCTCCTCGAGTTGTACAGTGTGTTGGGTTCATACAACATCCATATCACCTCTGTTGACCTGGAAGGTTCCTCTCTCTCTCTCTGCATGTGCTGCTAGGTGGCTCTTCTGCAATGATTCGCAGTACATTCTCCTCGAGTTGTACAGTGCGTTGGGTCCATGCAACACCCATATCACCTCTGTTGACCTGGAAGGTTCCTCTCTCTCTCTGCATGTGCTGGTAGGTGACTCTTCTGCAATGATTCGCAGTACATTCTCCTCGAGTTGTACAGTGTGTTTGGTTCATGCAACACCCATATCACCTCTGTTGACCTGGAAGGTTCCTCTCTCTCTCTCTGCATGTGCTGGTAGGTGGCTCTTCTGCAATGATTCGCAGTACATTCTCCTCGAGTTGTACAGTGTGTTGGGTTCATACAACATCCATATCACCTCTGTTGACCTGGAAGGTTCCTCTCTCTCTCTCTGCATGTGCTGCTAGGTGGCTCTTCTGCAATGATTCGCAGTACATTCTCCTCGAGTTGTACAGTGCGTTGGGTCCATGCAACACCCATATCACCTCTGTTGACCTGGAAGGTTCCTCTCTCTCTCTGCATGTGCTGGTAGGTGACTCTTCTGCAATGATTCGCAGTACATTCTCCTCGAGTTGTACAGTGTGTTTGGTTCATGCAACACCCATATCACCTCTGTTGACCTGGAAGGTTCCTCTCTCTCTCTCTGCATGTGCTGGTAGGTGGCTCTTCTGCAATGATTCGCAGTACATTCTCCTCGAGTTGTACAGTGCGTTGGGTTCATGCAACACCCATATCACCTCTGTTGACCTGGAAGGTTCCTCTCTCTCTCTCTGCATGTGCTGCTAGGTGGCTCTTCTGCAATGATTCGCAGTACATTCTCCTCAAGTTGTACAGTGCGTTTGGTTCATGCAACACCCATATCACCTCTCTTGACCTGGAAGCTTCCTCTCTCTCTCTGTATGTGCCGGTAGATGGCTCTTCTGCAATGATTCGCAATAAATTCTTCTCAAGTTGCACTGTGTGTTGAGTTCATGCAACACCCATATCACCTCTGTTGACCTGGAAGCTTCCTCTCTCTGCATGTGCTGGTAGATGGCTCTTCTGCAATGATTCGCAATAAATTCTTCTCAAGTTGTACAGTGTGTTGAGTTCATGCAACACCCATATCACCTCTGTTGACCTGGAAGGTTCCTCTCTCTCTCTCCGCACGTGCTGGTAGATGGCTCTTCTGCAATGATTTGCAGTACATTCTCTTGAGTTCACCGGACCGAGGTGCTGGCTGTATTTAGCCAGAAGGTTTTTGCTGCGTCCCCACTCTTTAGGGGTTTTACCGCAAATAAGGTATTTCATTTCGGGATTTTTTAGGATGGGGTGTGGGGTTTGAGATTGAAGATTCTTGTGAGGTTACAGTTTTGTACCTTCGGGTAGAAACAGGGGATGTTAACTGGGATAGAGGCTCTGATCCCACATTAAGCTTCTCAAAACACCCGTGTGGCAGATTGAGTGCTACACATCAACTTTAAAATCTGTCGGTGTCAACAGAGGTCTCTCTTTACACAACTTCAAATTCTGTCGGTGCCACAGGTCGGTGCTAACGTGCTAAAGGTAATTAAGCCAAGCCTGAAATTGGTCATCAATTTGTGAAATTCACAATACTTGCGATGGCCTTCGATGGCATATGAGCAGCAAGAAGGAAAGAAATGGACTTTTACAAAGACTTATTGGTAAGTACGATGTTAGCATGGAGCCAAATACCGAAAATTAATATCATAATTTAACCTGAATTATACCTTCATACATTTAATTTGTAATTAAATTCTCTAGATTATGTAGTACTTTATAATGTATCAAGGATGTTTTACATGAAAAAGCATTACTTTCATTAACCTTGTTACTTAATTATTAATGCAAAAACAATGCTCTTCTGCTTTATTGTTGTAACTACCTCATCATCTCAGGTTACAGGAACAGGGTGGCAGAAATCAAAAGTGCTGCATGATTAGAAATTTTGTGTTTATTGTTTTGGTGATGTACAGTGATCTTCGGGAACATCATTAATGTAGATCAAAGCTTTTTTCTCACCTATACAGCAATTTATTGTGGCTTATCAGATATTTCTTAAAGTTTGAGTTTCATTTCAATATCAGTGGAAAATTAACAAAAGCTTTGATGAGTGTTGTGACCAGTATGTTCTAAATTTTCAGGAAAATTGAAGTTATTTTAGCCAGTTGATTGGATATATTCATTGGTTTTGTGTTAGAAGTTTTAAATTTAAATATTTGAGTCAAATATAACAGTGCAGGTAAGGTAAGTAGTTTCTAGTTTAAATTACTGCAAAACTAGCTTTCCTAAATTACAGTTATTTTGTATTTTTCATTTGATTTCCATGAGTTAATATAAAACAACAGTAAGCCAAATTAAACACCATTAATATTATAAAGTGATTTCTTCAATATTTAAGCTTTGTTCTGGAGGTGCAGTTAATTTAGTCCATATAATTAGCTGTCATCAAAGACAGAAATACTTAAATAATATCTTATTAGCTTTATAGAAATATCTCTTTCCATGTTGTTACATATCTTTAATTCTCATGCTTTTTGTACTAACATCAGTACAACAAGCTTATACACAAAGATTTTCAAAAAATTATTCCATCTCAGACTATGTTTTATATCAAACATTTGTGCATTTCAGCCGCAGTACTTTTCCTGGATTAAGTAATAATTGTTTATAAGGATGTATTTGCAATGTTTGGTGGCAGCATCTGTTTTTGATAATGCTATACTATGTTTGCAGTGTGTATTACATGGTTCGCTGTGTCATTCTAACCCAAGTAGAGTCCTCGTTTGAGTCCTCCTGTCACTCACAATCAAATTATATTTACTGAAATATCTTTCAACATGTACACTATTGGTAGCATCCCAAATACATTGCAGAGCTACTTGCGCAAGCTCTGGGTATTTGAGCTTAACAGCCAACATGTGTTACATGCAGTGATGCAAAGCCACATAATTTTGAAAAGCAGATATAGCCACATCTATATAAAGCACTTATTGTTTCATTCCATTGAAAGATAAGGAATTGTGGACTGTCAAAAGAAATAATGCTTAGATGTGTAAGCATTTTAAATAGACATATTAACACTGAAGCAGACAGTTCCAACACTTTCACAGCATAATCAAGACCACAAACAGCAGTAATGTTTCTGAGTGTAACTTTTCATTGATTTACTTATGTGACACACATTCAGTTGTATGTCATAACTTGAGAGGTTTACACTATGCAGAGAGCACAAATTGCCATCTTAGTACATATATAGCTTAAAGTCTTACCAAGTTAAAGTAAGCCATTTACCTAAACTGTTGCTCTACCACGCAAATCATACTTCACAGTCAGATAATTACATGAAATTTTGTCCTGTTGGAAGATACACTGTGCATTAATCTTTATTTTTAAAACTGCTTGTCGTCCTTTTTCAGCATTTATTACTGTGCTTATACATGTCATTAAAGCATTTACAAATTTAAGACTGTAATGATCCTGTGTTTCAAAGACAAAGTTAAGCTTAGGACAATTTTAAATAAATGATACAGTTTTTATGTATTTAATAATCTTCTTAGATTCCTTGAACTGTATGTTTCATTCAAATCATAATCATTTATACTGCATGTGTGAATGATAATCCAACCAAAGTGATTAGAATTATATAAAGTACTGTCTTTTATTAAATGTATGTCTTCTTATGTAATCTTATGCTGAAAATAATGTATGTGCTATAGAGCTTTTCAAATTCTTAGTAAATATAAGCTCTTAACAGAGTTTCTTTGTTTTCTGTTTAAAGAGATAGTGCAATTTTTTGTACATAGTTGTTTGTATCTTCACTTACAATTTATATATACACATTTCTTTAGTAATATATATATATTTTTTTTTCTTTTCGTTTCGACACTTTCCTTCCAGGGAATTATTCAACATTATTCTGTGTACAAAGAAATTGCATTCTCATGACCTTGTGATATCCTTTCCTGTTTTCCAGTACCTGTAGAATGCATTGATTTACTGTCAGGTTTTCTTGTAATTATCACAGTAACAAGCTTTGGAATTCACACTTCAGGGAAAGGAAGTTCAGGTGTATTGTATAATCTCGACAGCATCTTGAGTAATCTAACTCTAAGTGCAATTGTTTTTAAAGAGCTACTTATTCATTTATTACATGAATATAAAAGCTATAATGATTAGTGGTGACAGAAAAAGGATCAAGTTTGGAAGTAGCTTCTGAGACCTATTTCCGAATTTAATTTGTAATCTTCTTTCGATGTCACATCTCGTGCACTAATGAATAATTTTCGCACATTTACTCAGCATATTTAGCGCGTATAATGCTAATATGTGATAAATAAATTGTGCCGTAATTTATTCATTAGTACATGAGTAGATGCATTGAAAGATGTTGGATTCAATTAGTTGCTAACACACGTTGCTAAAGAGAGAAGTGAGGGGCAGGCGCTCGGTCGAAATAAAAGCTCACTGCGTTGCCGACGACATGTTGGTTAGTTCAGTTAGCTGCCGTCGAAAGGTTCAGGAGGAGCGCCCTATGTGTTTTCAATTTTTACCACGGAATTTAGAATCTAGTATCTTCTGTGACTTGAAGACAATTAAATCTGAAGTAATACACTGGCTTTAGTGGGTAAAGTATGAACCAAATAGGTATTTTACCAACAGATGGCAGCACAGTAGTAAATTGAGTTTGTATTAAAAATAGAAAGTTAAAGGCAATATGCGGTAATAAATATCACTCAAATTATAAATGATTTATTTAATATTTCAATGCTTAAAGCAGTACGGGTCTTAATAGCGTAAATTTGCCATTTTCCATAACACATGAATAAACTAACAATGAATTTTACCGTAAATACAGCAGAGGTAACTACAATTGACAATGGCCGCCTTCATCTAATTGCTTTGATACTGTTTTAACTCTGGAATTTTTGTAGCGGGATCGACTTACTGAGTGAAGTTGATCCCACTCGTTATCATCATCTAATTCTTTGAATGATTCACATTAATGAGTGGTGGATGGCATACGCACGTCGATTTACTATTACTCTCTGATGTTACCCGAATGAGACATTTGTATGGCCGTGGTAAGGACACACTTCGGTGGAGATTGAAGGCGCACAAAGCATTCTCCCTGACATCCTGGGCAATCTGCTTAATTTAACAAACGAAGCTGTTTAAGAATACCATTGTTCTGTTACTACACAAACAGCTTTATTTATTTTAGTTCTTAATGATACCATTATAGGCCTAGTTTATGAATTTTGTACTTTATTGTCTGCACTATTAATATTGCAACATTTATTCGTATAATAACTGTAACATATAACTAAACATAAGACAACTCCAATTCTCCAAGTATAATAACGTTCACAAGATTCATAATATAAACCTCGTCCAACATGTAAATATTTATCTCATTTTGAGAACCATTAGTTTTCATCACGTCTTTCATAGACAAGTTGATTTTTAATATGCTTTTTCAAGTAAAGTGTTTGCATCTGTTGCATTTAATTGAAGAGGATGAATGAATTTCTTTGCTGTCCACATAAGATGTATGTCACTCGTTTCTTTGCTGGAGGTTTAGAAGTCTCTTGTGCAGACACTGATAATTCACTATGAAACTGCTTATGAAATGCTGTGAGATCAACTGATAATACTTTAAGTTCTGCTTTCATGAGAACTCTCTTTGGACACGAAAAAAACTTTCACAATGTATTTTCACTTTGTTTTTGAAGTTTTCACACACTCATTTTACACCAATGTTTAACTTTGTCTCTTCCAATAAGAAATTACTGCACTTCTTTTAGCCATTGAGATCACTGCCATCCACTCAGATTCAAAGTTGTGGATTCACATTTCAATGTTCTCAATACCGAGATCTGCACGACTTCTCTCCAGCTCTGTGAAAGCATCATAGCTTTCATTGTCACTTTCCTCAAGTTTGCGAATAGCTTCAATTAATAAACTCTTTGACCTGAAAATTAATAAACAAATAAATGCACATATGCATTACCAGATTTGGAAAATTTCAATTTCAATTTCAATTTATTTGCTTATAGACTCATACAAGTTTCAAGCATCGTCAAGAATCATAAAATATTTACATTTCATCAATACTATATAGGCACTTCTGTATTAGGTACATTTTTAGTCTTTTTTGAAATTTATTGCCTCTTAGAGCTTTAATATCACTTGGTAACCTGTTATAAAGTATTCTGCCCATAGTAAGGGGATCCTTTTCTGTGGCTCGTTTACTAATATTATCTCTATAGTAATTATTTAGCAATCTAGTATTATACATATGACTGTCTTTAATATATACAGAGTGTGATTTACTTACTACAAACATGATTACTTTATATACAAATAACGATATAACAGTTAATATATTGGCTTCTATAAAGGTTTGTCTACAGGATTCTCTGTTGTTTAGATTATAAATACATCTTATACACTTTTTTTGTATTATTAATAACCTGTTAATGTTTACCTTACATGTGCTACCCCAGATTTCAATCCCATATTGTAAATGTGTGTAAATTAATCCATAATAAACTGACTTTAAATGCTCTATATCTAGGAACTCTTTTAGGCGTCTTAAAAGATATAAATAAGAACTAATTTTATTACTTACATGATCAATGTGATGTTTGAAAGACATGTTTTCATCTATAATTACTCCTAAAAATTTTATTTTCTCTATTTGTTCAATGGTTTCATCATGTATTTTTACATTTAGTTTTTGACTAGACCTGTTGTTTTGATGCTGGAACCTGATCATATTAGTCTTTTGTATATTTACCTTTAAGTTATTAGTTTGTAAGTAATCATATATATCCTGTGTTTTTTTAGTTATTAAATTCTCCAAACCGTTTATATTTTTATTTGTAAAAATAACTGATGTGTCATCTGCGTATGATATTATTTTGTATTCTGAGGATTTAGGAAGATCATTTACATATAATAAAAACAGGAGTGGCCCGAGTACAGATCCTTGAGGCACACCAATCCTTACTAATTCGTAGTTAGACCTTGTAACTTTTGTCATGCATTGCTCTTGATAATATATTTCTGTGCATTGTTTACGATTTGACAGATAAGATTCAATGACATTTAAAAATTTTCCTCTAATGCCATATTTTTGTATCTTATTCAGTAATTTGTCATGAACTACACTATCGAAAGCCTTGGATAAATCCAAGAAAACTCCCACAGCTTTATTATCCTTATCGAGTCCTTCCAGTATTTCATGATAGAGTTCAGCTATTGCAGTGGTAGTGGATAAATTGTGTCTAAAGCCATGCTGAGAAGAGCTAAGCAAATTATATTTATTTAGGAAACCTATCAGTCTGGAGCTTAATATGGTTTCAAATACTTTTGCGAAAACAGAAATTAGAGTTATTGGCCTATAATTAACTATTTGTGTTTTATCCCCTTTTTTAAAAATTGGTCTAACTATACTGGTTTTTAAAGAATTTGGAAAACTTTCACTATTTAACGAAGCATTTATAAGGTGTACTAGAATAGTGATCAATGCATTTTTACAGTGCTTTAATATTTTAGGTGATATTCCATCCCAACCTGCTGACACCTTACTTTTTAATTTATTTATTATTTTTTCAACTTCATTTGCTGTGGTTTCCTCCAGATATATAGTGTTTGCACATTCTGGCATTTCGTAAGGAATGTTGTCTATCATGTACTGTTCTCCCCTTGTTGTGTGTATAAAATATTTATTAAAATACTGACATATTACGTGTGGCTCGTTTATAGTTTGACCGTTTTCAACTATTTTTATGTTTTCTTGCTTATTTTTGCTTGTATCATTTCCTTTTACTATCCCCCAAATTGTCTTAGCTTTATTATTTGATTCTATTATTTTGTTACCATATTGCTGTCTCTTTAAGCTATTTAGAGCTAATGAATATTGTTTTTTTAGATTTTTGTATTTACATTTAAATAGCTCTAAGTTTGTATACTTAAATAAGGTATAGTAATCTTTCATTTTTTTTCTTAATTCTTTTAATTGCACTGGTATTTTTATATGTTGATGTCCCTTATTTGTGACCTTAATTTTTTTAATGGGGCAGTGCTTATTAAAGTGTCTTGTTAATATTTTAAAGAAGTGTTCCCATTTTAAATTACTGTCTTGTGTTTTATAAACTATTTCCCAATTTTCTTGCATTAAGCTTTCATACATCAGATTTAAATGATTTATTGTTGTCTGTCGTATAGTTTTATACTTATATTGTTCAAGAATTTTATCATTGTTTAATATATCCAAAATCTGCGCACAGTGATCTGATATACAGAATTCCTCTACCGTTACAGCATATTTACCACATTCTAAATTGGTTATCACATGATCAATAGCAGAAGATGTGTTTGGTGTGATTCTGGTTGGTCCATTAATAGTGTTATATAAATTGAAACTATTGAGAAGGTCGCATAATTTTTTGTAATCACTAGTATTTGAAAGAGAATTTATATTCAGATCACCCATAATTATTATATTTTTGTTCTTATTATGTAATTTATTTAATAGATCCTCAAGATTGTTCAAAAAGTCATCTACTTTGGAACATGGGGATCTATATAGACCAATGATTATATAATTTTCAAATTTTGTTTGTATCTTTGCTATTGCTACTTCAAAGGTCATTTCCAGTTCATGACATATATCCCAATCATATATAGTAAAATGTATCCCATTCTTTACATAAATAGCAACACCCCCACCTTTATGATATTGTCTGCAATAACTAGTAACTAATTTGTAATTTTCTATGTTGTAATATTTAATCTGCATTTCATTAAGACCATGTTCTGGCAGTATCAAAACATCAGGTTTACATTCATTTAATATACCTTCTATTTCCACTAATTTATTTGAAGCATATTGTACATTTTGATGTATTAAACGTAGATTTGTGCCTATATTGTTACAAATATTACTCACCCCCAAATTTATATTCTTTATCATGCATGTTTCAACTGGTGGCTTATGAGCCCTTCCTGGGTTTAAGTAACTATTAGCATCCACCTCCTTGCCATTTAGTTTCCCTTCAACACCGATGAAACTACATTACACAATAAATTGCCAAATACTGAGGATCCCCTTCTATTTAGATGGACTCCATCTATACCAAAATCATAATTGCTTACCCAAAAATTACCATCTACCATTAAGCACTGTTTTGTTCTGCACAACCAGTCCAAGTTTTCATTTATTCTTCTGATTCTTCCTAAGCCTACATCACGCCTTCTTAATACCCCACTTACTACTATTTTAGTTTCAGGCACTATGCATCTGATGCAGTTTATCAAGTCCATTGTTTCCCCCATTATTTCTTCAGCGCTCACTCCCCGTCTAATGTTATTTGTACCAGCGTGGATTAGTACCACCTCAGGATTATGTTTCTCCAAGTTCAGTTCACTCACTTTGTGTTGAAGTTCCTCTAACTTTATGCCTGGAAAACATCTTACTTCATAACCTTCATCCCTACATGCTTCACCAGCAAATTTCAATAATGAATCACCAATTACTAGAACTCTTTTTTTACTAGCACTTACACTATCTTTTGAATTACACTGATTGGCACTTATCACTTCACTTTTCATTATGTTTTTCTCCTCTTCTATTTCCAAAACCTCATGCTTATTCATATTTCCACTTTTTCGGTTGAGGTTATGCTTCGTTTCAGTTGCGGCTCTCCTTTTTTTCGTTACAGTTGAATATGATGCATCTTCATTTAGCTTCTTCTTTAGTTCATCATTTTCTCGTTTAAATTCTGCATTTTCCTTTTTTAATGCACATATTTCTCTTTGACTGTTTTGCAAATCTCTGTTTAGCATATTTATTACCACGTGTAGAGACGCTATTATTTCGGCGTCCCGAGTTGCATTTATAATTTGCAATCCAGAAATTTCATCCTCATCGACGTTCTTTCCGCCAATTGCCTCACTTGAATTAGACACTAATTCAGAATTTGTAACTCCTGCAATTACGTTATTGCATGTATCTGATGTAATTCGTTTGTTAGACTGCTTCAATGTTGATCCCTCGTTTAGCGTCACATGCAAATCATCCACCTTTAAGTTTTCCGTGTTCGCTTTCTCCCCTTTGTTACCTTTACTACCACTACTTATTTGACTTCTATTGGATATTAATTTATCACCCGATGCCCTTCTAGTTTCACTTTTATCATTTTTTGCAGATATTTGTAGTTTGCTGTTTCGCGTCATTATGCCAACCGCCGCCATCTTACAATGTGGAGCAAGGTATGACAGGTGCACCTAAACACTTACTACACCTACCTCTGCACATTTCTGACCACAGTACTTGGCACGTATCTGTCAGGCGTACTGTACTTTTTACAACATTCAGCACCTCTTTACTAGAATGCACTAAGTCAACTGAGAAGGGTAAGGAAAGAATCAGCAGCAGTCGTCACATTGCGGAGTAGGCATATATAATGGAATACATCACACCGGCAACACAATAACTAAAGCTTAAAACATAACCAATAAATACTGCAATTGTTGAATTTTTTTACAAATGTGCGCCTGCTGAATGGTTTTTTATGCAGTGAAAGTGATGGAACTGTGTGTTTGAGTTATTAATAGAAAATAATTTAGTAAATCTAATTAAAATACAGTACTACTTGGCAACCCCTGGAACAAAAAGTTTTCGGACCCTTCAACACACTACAAAGTATTGTGACGTAGCCTCCATTCTGTCACCCGGCCATCGTCCAGTCAAGGCAAGTGTAGTCCTGCTTTAGTAGCAGAAAATAGGCCAACTAATGTGATCACGCCATGAACAGGTTACCAAATGGCGTAGCTACGAAACAAGAATGAACATGGGCTTAGCCACTTCCTCAGCGAG
Organism: Mantis religiosa; assembly: GCA_030765055.1. NCBI lineage: Eukaryota > Metazoa > Arthropoda > Insecta > Mantodea > Mantidae > Mantis > Mantis religiosa. Next base: position 90,005 of record JAUKNK010000397.1, read on the forward strand.
TGGGCGACAGAGATGGAAGATATGTCTGTCTTTGTCTCACCGAAACTGCCAAGCTGCTATAGGTCGTGCAATGGTTCTTGAACACTAAAATATATAAATGAATGCGAATCTTACCTGCTTTCCCTGGCCTTCAATGACATTGATGACTTCAGCCTCTCAAGTATCACTGGATGTTTATTTCACTCATCGCAATGTCACACAGTCTCCATCAAATTTAATATTATACTTCCAGAAACACTTTTCATTTACACATAGTAACTTACCACAGAGTTAAACAATTTTGCCTTTAATCACATTTTAACTGTTCTATGCCTGATATAACTTTGCCTTTGGAGTCATTGTCACTGTCATTCTCATGACTGTTTCCATCCCAATGACTTCAATTATAATTCTTTCAAGTTCTTCTTCTGTTTTACTTCTTTTGTGCAGTGCTGCTGTTCTATTTCATACACATAATGGCGTACCTTTCTCCATTCCATTTGTCAATTTACTCAAATCATTGGCAGATGTCTTTGTTTCCAAAGTTAATGTCTACCAGCAACCCACTGTTTGACATCTTTCACTTAATTTTACGGGATTTAGATCCGGATGTTACGCAGGCAGCCTGTAGTTTGCATGGTTATATTCTGGCCAATCATAAAGTTCTTCTGAGCCAGATTATTGGCTAGAATTAACTCATACAATTTTGTTTAGGTGCTATTTTCACCAAGGGGATAATATTATATTGTAGCCAAAAAAATATAACTAAAGAACTTGAGCTTTTAGGTATTATGGTAAGAAGCATTAGCTATTCCTAGCACTGAGTTAATGGGTTAAATATGGATTTGACATTGTGCATAGCTATTTAACATAATTTTCAAGATATATTTCTTTATGAAAGTCTCGAGTTTTCTGTTCTGATTTATAACTCTTTCTTGCACTATCACAGCACTAGCATATACATATAACAGCATCACAATACTTTACAGTCAGCTGTACTCAGGGGTAGATGAATCACAAGGCATATTGCATCAAGTAACAAGAGCAATAAGTTCACTGAATACAGGAGCAGGAAGGAGACAGAAGAGAAAGAGGGTTAGAACAGGGCTCGCTGACTGTTCTATGGGTGAAGGTCACTGTTCAAGAGCTGCTGGGCAACTTATATACAGAACTGCATTATCACTCCGATGTGTTGCAGTTATGATACAAACACATCCTTAAATTCTATATAAAAACAGTATGAAAGCTAGAAAACACAAATTATTCAAACATAAATCTTCCTGCAGAGAATTTTGATTAAAACAGCTTTTATCCAAATAATATATGGGCCTAGAATCATCAGTAGTTCTAATGTTGTGCATTTTGTGCAGAAATTTTAATCTTGCATCAAGAATATAATGCAACGAAGTTAACCATAGAATTAGGCAAAGTGAGCTGGTAAACATATTTATCTGTACAATGTCACACCCATCTCATTGGCTAGTTAGTAGTAGACTAGCTCTGTCTTATATTCACTCCTGTTTTGCAGTTACTCTAGTGATTTGGAGAGGTTAGAAAAAGTAAAGCAAGCTACATCAAGGAGGCACTAGGCGTAGGCCAATACATACCAAGTAGAATGGTCTACATGTTGACTAGAGAAACATCACTCCTGGAGGACTTGCAAAACAGGATGATGTCACCAACAACAGAACATATAAGGTTGTCACAAAGAGAGGGAAAAAGAACAAAAGGTGGTAGACAGAAAACTTTTTGCAGTGGACACCATGGTAAAAAGAGAGTGCACTAGTAGCAATCAATCATAAAGATATGCAATTATAGGTTTGGAGATGAATGAATTTTATCACAAAATATGCAAAATAAGGAAGTTTCACCAACCGGGTGATACTGCAAGTACAAAGTATATCAACAAGGGTGTCAGTTTTGTTTTTTAAATTTATGTCCTCCAACATTAAGTCGAATCAGACAGTGAATGAAGTGAGTGAAATGATTCTAAAATGAGTCCAGGCTCCATGGAGCTTAGAGCTACCTGACATTAATTATTTACTTTTGCAATTAGGATAGAGAGGTGGAGCTACAAAAGATGAATTATTTGTGTGTTTATTCTTTATCAAGAACAAGTCTTGAATGTTTACAGAATCTCCATTATAGTCAATGAGCATTTTGTGAATATATCTAAAATCTTAGCAAGCTCAATAGGTAGAGCTTCCTTCAATCCACTCACCAGTATTGTTGGAAAGCATATACAGGATGTCAGAAAAATATGTCAAAACTTTTTTTTTTTTTTTATTTTATTTTATCCATCGATCAGCAATTATGCTTTACAGATGTTTGTTATAAGATACATAGGAACAGGATACATAACAATGGAGGTAGCCATGAACGACTCCTCTAACTAAATGTGGAGGATAACTGTAAAACAAATTGAGAACTTAAAGTCTGATGGTAGTAATCACGTGTCTGAGTCGTCTGTGCTGGAGACGTCACTTAGAAGAAGATCTTGGGGCAGTCTGCGCTTCAGGCGAGTTGGCTGGCGAGTGCGACAGCCGAGACAGTAGGTAACAGCTCCAGGGACCTCCTGGAGATTGTAAAAGAATGGACGTGCCAGGCGTCGGATGTATTGGTGAACGGGTAGAAGACCAAACTCATGGTGAAGCTGCTGGTTTCGGATGAACCATGGAGCGTTTGTAACTGTGCGAAGCACACTGTTTTGTAGTACCTGCAGTCGGCGGAGATTAGTCTTACTGGTGCCACCCCAGACTGGAGCTGCATAGGTAAAAATGGGACGGACTAGAGATGTGTAAAGAAGCAGGGAGGATTCATAACCAAGTGAAGTGCGCCTGTTGTGTAGAGGGTACAGTTTTGATATCCGGACAAATGCAAGCATAACAGACCGACAGATGTGGGCGTTCCAAGTAAGTCGAGTGTCCAGTAACACCCCAAGGTATTTCACTGGCACATTGCTTGGTAACCATGAGAGCGGTTCCCCCAGCAGCCGTAGTGATGGAGGATCCCTATAAGGTCGTAAAGAGAAGATCTTAACCTCTGTCTTGTTAGTATTGAGGGAAATGCGCCAGTGAGAGAACCAATGAGCTAATTGATCTAGGGAAATTTGCAGTTTCTGAATGGCATGAAGAATATTGACGTGAGAATAATAGAGAGCAGTATCATCTGCGTATAACGCCGTACAAACTGGAGCTATATCAGGAAGATCATAAGTGAATATATTAAAGAGGAGTGGTGCAAGTACTGAACCTTGAGGTACACCTGCTAAAATAGGCCGTCGGGTGGATGTGAAACCAGCAATGCGCACCACAAAGGTTCTTTTGGTGAGAAAACTTGCTATGATTTGTATCAGATAATAAGGGAGACCAATGCGATATGTTTTAAGTAGTAGTCCACTGTGCCACACCTTGTCGAATGCCTGGGCGATATCTAGGAATGCTGCTACGGTGTATTGCCTGTTTTCGAAACCTTGAATAATAGACTGCGTGATTCTGAGCAATTGGTGAGTGGTAGCATGCTTCGGGCGAAAGCCAAACTGAAAAGACGGAATTATCTGATTATGGTTCAAAAAATGAGAAATACGTTGATGAATAATCTTTTCAAAAAGCTTAGAAAGTGTAGGTAATAAGCTGATTGGTCTGTAACTTGAGGGAAGATTTTTTGGCTTGTTGGGTTTGTGGAAGACTATAATTTCCGCATGTTTCCATGTAGATGGAAAATGACCAATGCGCAGAGCAGCATTGAAGATTGATGATAAATAAGCTAGGGCTTTGTTTGTCAAATTCTTCAGCACAACGTTAGGGATAAGGTCATGACCGGGAGACTTTTTAACGGGAAGACGATGGATAAAGCGGGACAATTCACGTGGAGTAGTGAACGAAATTCTGTTGTGCACTGTAGGACGAAGTTGGTTCTCAAGGAGTTCCCTGTCCACGGAAGAGGGAATATTAGAGTCAAGACAGGTGTTAGGCGTAAATGTACGTTCGTAGTGAGTAGCTAGAGCGTCACACTTGGCAGCAGAGTCACTCAAAAGGGTCCCATCAACCTGAAGAGGTGGAATCACTGTCGGCTCTCGGAGAATCCTCTTAGTGATGTTCCATAAGGTATGATCTCCGGGACGGATAGTGGCTAATTGTCGCTGGTACTCCTGAAATCGGTGTTGCTCTAGTGCGGTCCGTACTTGTCGAATGAGACTATTTAATCTTTGGCGCAGCCAGGGTAGACGCTGACGTTGCCACAATCGACGGATGCGATGTTCCTCTTGGATGAGTTGAGTAATATGGATAGGCAAGGAGGGGAAATGGCGAGGTTGAGGACTGCGGATAGTAGAGGATCGTACACTGGAAGAGAGCGCAGAGGTAAAATGGTGAACGGCAGTGTCTATGGCATCCGCAGTACCCAGTTGATAAGATGTGTGGAGTGCAGCATCCAGGTGTGTGCGAAAGATGTCCCAGTTGACAAAACCATTGATGAGTCGCGGGATTTGTGGCAAAATATTCGGAGTGAGGTTAAATGTGACCAACACTGGACAGTGATCGGAATCGAGCGCTGGCAGAGCAGAAATCGATGCAGGTAATCGTATATTGCGATGTACCCCAATGTCCAAAATGTCAGGAGCTACCTGTGGGTTGTCAGAATAGTAAGTCGGTTCTGTGGGAGCCAGTATGTGAAGACCAGTGGCATTAATAGTGTCAAACAGACGCCGTCCATTCGGGTTTGTGACTCTACAGCCCCAAGAAGTGTGCTTCGAGTTCAAATCCCCTAGCAAGAGAGTGCTGCTCTCTGCTGGGAAAAGGAGAGAGAAATAGTGAGTATTAAGCTTACTATTTGGGGGCTTGTAAGCACTCATTAGAACGAGATCGTTGCTATCGCGAAGAGAGAGTTTAACGCCCACTACCTCAAAACCGGGAATCACAGGTAGGAATATTTCATGATGAGTCAGAGAACGTTTAACTAGCACAGCTACTCCCCCAGAGGCGGTAGGTGCATTCCGATCAAATCTATAAATCTTGTAGCCTGGAACAGAGAAACGTTCATTCGGGAGAAGATGAGTCTCGGTGATACAGGCAGCATCTATACTGTGCAAGCTGAGAAAGGCAGCGAAGGAGGCACGTTTAGTGCGTATGCCATTAGCGTTCCAGTTCAGGAGAGTGAGTGATGAAAGAGATGGCCTATTACACGCCACCATTTCGGAAAATAGTTAGAAGAGCGTTTTGGAAACATTGTGTAAATTGCGGTAAGAGAGGAGTGAGGAACGTGGATAAAGAACTTAGAAGTTGAGTGAACAGGCCAATTAGCAGAGCCGAGAGAGATGAAGAGTCAGAGGGATCTTGTTGTGCAGTAGTACGCCTCGTGGAGGAAGCAGAAGTTACACTGGCATAAGTTGCTGGTGAAGAAGTTGGAGGTACTGGTGATGCAGCTGGGGGTTGTAATGGTTGCTGTGCAGGATTGTCTGATTGTTGTAGGGGACGAGAGCGATGAGAATTCCCAGGCTGTTGCCTTGTGTTGCTATTTTGTGTTCTGAATTTCAGTTCTAAATAATGCCGACAACCTCGGTAGTTAGCTGGATGGTTTTCATGACAATGAACACACTGAGCTGGAGTGTCTCTCGGTTTAGTGCACTGTGAGAAGTGATGATTCTCTAGACAGCGAACACACCTCGGGGTCAGCTGACAATAGTTCCTTGTGTGACCGTAATTCTGACAGCGGGTGCATTGCGGTATGTCAGTGTTACGACGGCGATGTTCCACCTTAACAACACTGTAGAACAGGCGAGTTAGGTTGAGTATAGCTTTACCATCATCGCTATTTAACAATTCCACCGCACAGAGAGGAATGGGTTGTTTCGACCGATTCATAAGTCGAGTGACCTTCCGCACTGGGTAGTTCTGTAAGCACAGTTCGTCATAGATTTCCTTATCAGTGAGCGAAGGAGGGATGTCTCGGATAATTACCGAGAAAAGCTTATCTGTCGGATTTCTGTAAGTGTAGTATTCCTGTTGTATGGAGCTGAAGTATGTAGTAAGTTTACGGAAATCGTCAGAAGTAGAGGGATGAATCTTAAGGATAGACCCGCGAAGCTCTGTGTGAAATTCAGAGGTAACATTATTTTTTAGATCTTGTAATAGAAGTTGATAGTTACCAATGTTGCGCAAGCAAATTGGTGGAACTTTTTCCTTAGGTGTCTCGGAGTTGCTTGTCTCGTCCATGGCTGTGTTGTTTTCTAGTAGTGCGAAGCGGTTGTGCGTGGAAACAGAGTAAGCATAGCGCGAGGCACTTGTTTGTTCTGATGGGGGAGCTGTACAGCGACGCTTACTCGGGCCAGCTGTGGCAGCAGCAGCGTGTGTAGCAGCGCGACTAGAGCTGGTTGCAGGTGAACTGTTAGATGGGGCAGTCTCATGCATGATAACGTCACTCGTAGTTTTAGCGGTAACTATAGCAGCAGTTGACGTGGTAAGATGTAATTGTGACGGGCGTAAGGGTGATTGACGCACTGGTGAATTAGGATTAAAAGTATTGGTGCGAGAAACCTGGGTTGGCTGCGTAGACACTGGTTGAGCTTGCTGTAAAGGCACTGGTAACTGTGGGAATTCACTAGTGGTATTATAAACCATATCGATAGCTGAGCGTACTAGATGGCCGGTAGTTTCCGGCGTGAGAGACATAATAGGTGAGGAAAGAAAAGAAAAAAAAAAAATAGAGAAAGAGAAAGAAACACACTTGTACCCAAAGGGCACTAGTACACGTCAGTAAAAGAACACTGTTTGCACTGATTGTGAAGATACAATTCACTAGAAGATATCGTATTCCACAGTTAAACACAGCTACACTGTAAACACTCACGGAAGCAGCGCGCACAAAACACGTCTGTCTGCCGCGACTGTCGGTACACGACTCTGCTAAGGAGATATGAGTGGGTTAACTTTGTATGACCAATGCAGACGGTGTACTCATGTCAAAACTTTGGTAAAGCATTTCTTGCATATAGAGTATAAGAACAAGTTACCTGAACTTAAGTCTGGAAATTGTTTATTTCTATGGTAGAGTTCCTTTTCTACAGCTCTTCTTACACACTGTGATATGTAATACATAGCTGTTCTGTAGTCATAACCTCACAACAGAACAGTGGTTTAATTGTACAGTACTAAATATTGACTTTTACATCTGGTTAAATTGGGTGTATCTGATGCATTTCACCATAGTTCAGTTCATGCACGATGGAGTTCATCCTCATTTCAGGCTTTCTGCCCATCGATTTCTGAGTAGCAGGTTTCCTGCTAGATGGATAGGAAGAGAAGGCGCAACTTTGTGTCCTCCACATTTACCTGACTTAAACCCACTAGATGTTTATTTGTGGGGACATTTGAAATATCTTGTTTATGTAACTCCAGTCCCAGATGTAGAGACTCTTTTTGCTCGTATTGTAGAAGGCGGCCAGACAGACCTAACTCAGCAGATTAGAGAGTCCATGCAATGGCTGGTTGACAGATTCATTGATCATTTTGAACATGCACTGTGATTTCCTGTTTTACCACATTTTTTCCATAGATTAAATAAATACAATATGACACAGTTTATACATTAAGAGTAGTGTATTATTAGGATTACGTCCTAAGAATAGCATGGTTACAAATCTGAGGGCCTTTCTTTAAGGGTTTAAAATTGTCAAAGGGCATAATCAGTAATATATTCTATGGTATAATGAATAACGACATCGAGGCAACAATCATTAAGTGAAAGTACAAAGCAAAGGATATCTTGATTCTGCTTATTCCGATGATTCTAACGGTTTACTTTTTTATTTTGAGTGTATACATATTCCCGTGCATTTGGCGTTTGTAATGACTATAAATAAATTGCAAGGGCAGTCTTTGGAGTCTTAGAGCTTCTGTGTTTCTCTCTTGGACAATTATACGTCATGTGTTCATGGGTTAGAAAACCATCATCTTTATATACCTATGCGCCACAAAAAAGACACAAAATATTGTTTATCAGAAACCTTTAAATAGATTTTCTTAATTTTACCTGTGTTGTATTTAAACTTCACCCCTAATAACAGAATAAATAACCAGCTAGATTTAATTTGGTTTATTTATATAGATAAGTTCAGACAACCTTTGTGCCAAATAGATAGTCTTCTGGTTTCCATCCAGTCGGTCTAACCCATTGAGCTACAATGGCCAAAGTGCCGTCCTGACATTAAACTCTCCATTTGACTTGTATGATTCCCTGGTAGACCACTACGGGCTCTCGCATTCGAGATACACTGTTTGTGGCGACTTACTGTCGTAAGTACCTGAGTCCCACGCTTCATCATTTAACTCTTATTATTTTAGTTAATTGATGGACATTAACCATTTCTCCACACTAGCCATATATAGGCTAAGGTTTTTGATGGATAGTCAACATGAAAAATTCAATTCCATGGCTGGGATTTGAACCACGGATCTCCTGGTTTCTGTCCAGTTGCTCTAACCCATTAAGCTACCATGGCAAACAGCATAGCATTGAATTTTTCATGTTGACTCTATCTATCAAAAACCTTAGCCTATATATGTCTAATGTGGAGAAATTGTTAATTTCCATCAATTAACTAAAAAGGCACGTTCAGAAATTTATTACAAGGGTCATTTAAAAAGTTCCTGTAATGATCCACAGATTGCAGCAGCATTATCAAAGCCATTTTAGTTTTAAAAGTCTAACCATGGTAACATGTTTCATAGAAACATTTCACAATACACATAGATGTTTGTTAGAGTCCACATATGGAAACATGGTAAATATTGAAATTGTGCACTTCTGAGGGAAGTAACAGAAACATATGAATATGACAAACACTCTAGGGGACTCTGCACCACAATTTTCAACCAGCTCCAAGTGGACCAAACAGTTTCATTGTAGCTGTAAAATCTTTTCAGATAACACTTGCAGTGGTAGACCAAACTACCACAGTAACAGAAATGATCATTTTAGCAGGTTTGCTAATTGAAAATGTCCAACATTTCTGAAACTCTGGTTAGTCCAGAAAAACATTACTTTTCACATTTTAAGAGAATAATTGCACATAAAAAAACTTATCTTTATGATGATTGCCATGACTGCTGACTCTGGACCAAAGACATAATGGGCCTCCGTTTGAGGGAGATCATACTGATTTGTAACAAATGATGAAACATTATTTTACAACTGCACACATGAAACAAAACAGTAATGGAGTCACCTAGATTCTTCACTGAAGAAGACAAGAAACTAGCCAAGAAGTTCACGGTGATACCTTTCTGAAATGTCAAAGGTCTGATACTGATTACACTAATAAACACCAAAAATGTGCAGGCAAGCGGAATATTGTATTACAATAAGTCTGGTGCACTGTTTATGAAAATACATTCAGATTTCTCCTATCACGCATGGTTTCATAATTTTTGGGTGATCTCATATAACCGTTATATATTCAGTGCGCTTAGATTTCCATGCATTATACATCTTCCCCAGTTCTGTGTCTGGCAACTGTCTTATGGCAAGAACTATCTGAATCCTACAGATCTTCATATGATGAAGCAGTACAACCATCTACATTCAAGGATACTGCTTATTTTCCAGAAGAAGAAGTGGAAAAGCCATACTTAGTTACACAAGTGGAACTCAATGATCTGGTACATGATTTATATCTAACCAAGCAGTTAGCTGAACTTCTCGGATCTCTTCAACAATGGAAGCTGTTAGATAAAGATACTAGGGTGACAGTGTTCAAGAACAGAAATACCGATTTCTTGTAGTATTTTACAACCACAGATTGTGGTGTCTGTGTATGCAGTGATGCAAGTGGATTAATGTTGAAATTAGGTATTACACATAATGCTGAAGAGTGGCGCTTATATATTGACAGTTTTAAAATAAGTTTGAAGACTGTGTTACTACTTAATGTCAATGAGCTGTCCTCTGTACGTGTGGCTTATGGTGTGGCAATGAATGAAACTTACGGAACTATGTGCCACATTCTTCAAGCCATAAAATACGATCACTTTTGGTGTATTTGTGGGGACCTTAAAGTTATTGACCTTTAATGAGATTGCAAAGTGGATTTTCCAAACTTTCATGTTTCCTTTGTCTATGGGACAACACTATAAAGTTATGGAGTGGATAGGAAGAGACAGATTCATTCCGGGGCAACAAAATGTGAAATTTTAGCAATTGGTTGACCCACTAAAGGCGTGTCTTCCAACTTTACACATTAAATTAGGGCTACAAACAACTTCGTGAAGGCCATAGACAACAACCGTGAGGGTTTCAAACGTCTTGGAACAGATAGATAGATTCAACATGAAAAATTCAATGTCATGGCCGGGATTTGAAACACAGATCTCCTGGTTTGCATCCAGTTGCTCTTACCCATTGAGCTACCATGGCCAACTTGCTGTCATGACATTAAATTCTCCATTTGGCTTGTATAAGATAGAGTCAACATGAAAAGTTCAATGTCATGGCCGGGATTTGAACCACGGATCTTCTGGTTTCCATCCAGTTGCTCTTACCACAGAACATATACTTATTAGAAGTGAACCTCCCATGTTAATCGTTGACAACACGAGGTGATCGCAGCGCCCCTATTTTCAGGTGCAAACTAAATTATTAGGAATCGCGCATCCAATGATTTTACGTTGCCGCCATACTATTGCTGTATTTTTCATACTTGCTTAGCTGTCAGCTGGTGATACTTTCCAATACCACATTGCTAAAGTTGCACAAAGATAATTATGTGAGCTTTGAGAGTTGTGACTGCAGTTTCGAAGTTGTTGCATTTTCTAAAAGTTCACATAATTATCTTATATAATCTGTAGCAATACAGTATTGCAACATAATCAGCTGAATCTTTTTTTTTTGTTTTTTTTTTGTAATTTATGTCCGCCCCAATGTTAAGTCATATCAGACAGTGAAGGAATTGGGTGAAATGATGCTCAAATGAGTCCAGAGTCCATGGAGGTTAGAGTTACCCAACATTCGTCTGAGAAGATAAGGGAAAATCCCAGAAAAAACTGTATGTAGTTTGCAGTGAACTTTATGCATCACACTTGTAATATTTTCTGCTTCAATTAACCCAAAATGTTGTATGAACTTTCAAGGAATTAGCAATAGAATGTGGTCAATTCACTACGTAGGCTTCAGCGGCCGGTGTCCATAGTAATACAGTCTTCTGGGGAAGGCTGCATCTTGGTTGTTGATGATGCCAACGTTTCGCCCTACATAGTATTTGTTGTGGTATTTGACAGGAAAAAGTAAATAATAACATTGTTGCGACAGTTACTGCTTCCTTTTATTATTCTGGCTCATTAGTATAACAAATTAATCTGTCATTTACTTAAATAACATGAGTAATTCAACTAAACCAGTTACAAAGAATCCATAGAGGAATACTGGCTATAACTCTAAACACTTAAAAGTGATGCAACATGGCTAATTCAATTAATTACAAAGAAACTTTAGCAAAACATTCTGTGTAATATTACACACATTTGTAAATCATATGAATACCTCAGTAATCTTTTTCATTTAAATCAAAGACACTTGAACATAAAGCTACAGCCGCTGTAGAAAGTGATATAATCGACAGAAATGATAAATTTGAATATTTTACAAATAAGCTTTAATGTAATGTTCTGTAATAACACTGTAGGGATTGCTGAAGTGTTTAAAATGATGAATAACATGAGTAATTCATTGTATTACATGGAAAGTTTAGCATAATATTGTAAACATTTAGCTATGTATTAAGCATAATACATGTTTCAGTCTTAATGAGATTAGTTGCCCCATGTGTTACCTGGCATTTACGTAAGGTTAAAACCTTTGAGAAAGAACCTCAAACATGTAATGAAATACACAGATAAAGGTACAAAAAACTAATCAATGTAATCACAGTATTTCACTATACCATTACTATCATTAAGCAGTTTGAGAGGAATGAGTGATTTTAGACTAAATATTAATAATATTAACAACTAGTCATCCAGAAAATGTAAACAATTTACAGTAAAAATAAAAGTTAAATGCAGCGTTTAGAGGAATAACTTGTATTAGGCAATTTACTGCTTCTGTAACTGTCAAAATAAATTTTGAAATGTTGAAAATCTGGAAAACAATACCAAAACAACTACCACTTAATTGGTCAATGAAAACAAATACCAAAAAGGACTGAAATTATACTGATCTTAATATTTTCATCTTTCTTTTTTTGTCCTGTGGTAGCAGTCCTTCTTTCAAAAATACTAATTTTGTTATCTTTAATGTATTTATAAATTAAAATGAGACACACGTCTTTATTATATCTACGTGCATTCCATGTTTTGCACATAGTCTTTGCTATCTGGAACTTTGAAAATTGAAATAAAATGATCCTCCAGAGAACTAGTGTGGCCAAATTCATCCAGAAATTTATACAACTGATTGTGGAGGTTTTTAATAGTAGCTTTAGATTTTCACTGGCAAATGTTAACTTGAAGGTTTCAGTACCTCTGTCCTTAAATGTCGTAAATAAATGTCACCATCTTTCTATGTATTTTATACAAATGACACTTTTTCGGAGACAAAGATAATATGGAAACCCCGGTACCCAAAACACCCCTTTTCTTACTTACTGAAGTCAAAGCCACTGTTTTATTTGAGGACATACTTGAAGCAGCTACACTGTCAAGAAAAGGCTCAGTACCTACCTCCACACCACCTTCACAATCGTCAGTATATTTTGGAAGCACTTATTGAGCTGATTCATTTAAAGACGTTATCACTTCCATGTTGAAACCTAGCACTTCATGGAATCATTTCCAAATGTTCTGGTACCACTCCGTGCTTTAACACATGTCTCGAACCAACTGTGAAGTCTTCTTCCAAAAAATGGTATTTGCACACATGAAAGCACAACTTTCACGGAAATTTTAGAGATATCTTTCCACTTCTGCAGTATTGCTGGTTCCCAGGGAAATTTATAGCTGTGCACTTTGGTATACATGCTGCATAGTCCTAGAGGATGATAATAGCTCCTCCAACATTCTGGGAACTTGCAGGAATACTTCAGTCGAAATTTGGTACTGTGAATATCCTGTTAAGAATAAACAAACAAAAGTGTTGAGATATCCTAAACATAATCCTAAGCAAAGGAGGATTAGCACATAGGTCTCAGGCTTCATCATTTAACTCTTATTATTTTAGTTAATTGATGGAAATTAATCATTTCTCCACACTAGCCGTATATAGGCTAAGGTTTTGGATTACTTACGACAGTAAGTTGCCACAAATGGTGTATCTCGGATGCGAAAGTCCCTAGTGGTCTACTGGGAAAATATACGAGTCAACTGGAGAATTTAATGTCAGGATGGCACGTTGGCTTAGGTAGCTCAAAGGTTAAGAGTGACTGGTCGGAAACCAGGTGATCCGTGGTTCAAATCCCGGCCATGGCATTGAATTTTTCATGTTGACTCTATCTATCAATTTATGATTATGTTTCTGGATGATATTGTAGATTTACTAAACGACAGTGTACACTAGCTTTTTATCTTTAGCTTAATGGCAGAGAAAGACAAGTGATAAACTAACCCTTGTGACAAGAGGTGCAAGTCCTGTTGTAGGTACAGCAAGGCTGTGGGAAGAAGCCAGTCTAATGTACCATTGTTACTAATATATTCAAGCTATTACTAAAAAATTCCTATTGTACAGTCAGGGCAAAAATAAAATTGAGTAATCTGCAGACCTCTGCCCCCCCCCCCCCCCCCACTGTAAGGATGCTTGTCCGGATTAAGCGCCATCCAATTTAAAGGGGTCCAGATAAACGAGGTTTTACTGTATATGTTTCTCTTAAAAGTAGAATTTAATGTATACTAAAGAATATTTCATATCTTTATGACTTCTTAAGTATCTTCTGGAAATAGGTGTATTTGTTGTGAGCATTGTCACTGTATACATAACATGATCATAATACGTCACTTGTACTTCCTCTAAAAGGGAGAAGTTTGTTTTCTCCTTCCACTCTCAAATGTGATGTCAGATTAAAGTTTGTTGTGATTAAGATATTATCAAGACAAAAATGTAGATCTGGATAGGGCTCAGGTGACTCAAACTTTCAGCCATGTGTGTAAAGACAATGTGTGGTAATAGCTATCATAGTTATACATTTATTATTGAAGATTTTAATATTTAAAGCAGTAGCAGTCTTAGTTATGTAACTTTGTCATTATTCCGTATCATATGCCCAAACTTATGAATGAATTTTACTGTAAATAGATCGGAATATAATTATTACTGACAATGGCTGCGCTGTGGCTGTTAGCGACGTTATCATGTGGGAACTTTTGTAACGGGATTGGCTTACTGGGTGAAGCTGCTTCCACCCTAAATAATATCAAACATCTATGCATGGCACACCTCAACCGGCGCTGCCAATCAAATTACATTAAATCTTGCTGCAGATTGAGCAGAATTCCGCTACGTTCCGCTACAAAAATATATTTAAAAAATAACAACAAACGTTTCTCTTTGATGTGTCAAGATGGGCACAACGATGAATTAATGCTGATTATGATGATCATGTCCATGAGGGTGTTAGTCAGTGATGCCAACCATAGCGACATTTGAGCTTTTGGGAGACATAGCGGAGAAATACGAAAAGTGGGAAAATGTAGTGATTTTTGCCAGCTTATTAACATTAAATTATGCTAAGAGCTGACAGTATAATATTAGGGGACTATTCTTAGGGAAATCGGGTTGAAGGGTCTCTAATAGGGATGGTAGCTCACGTTATTGTCAAGTACCAAACCTGAAAAATATTCAACCAAGATCACCCGAGAGCCTGAAGACTCCGGCCTCTGCATACCCGGAAGCAATGGATAGCTCCGGGACGCTTTCCTTGGGGAATACCTTGAGTCTAAAAAGCCCTCTTCCCTCCATATCAAGACAGGTGCAAGTGGATACGCCACTTACGCGCGTCAACCCTTCAGGGAGATTACCAAATAACCTCGGTAGGGCCGCCTGGTGATCTAGCACAGCTTCTACTAGCTCTGTAGAGCTAGTAAGTAATCCAAAACCTTAGCCTATATATGGCTAGTGTGGAGAAATGATTAATTTCCATCAATTAACTAAAATAATAAGAGTTAAATGATGAAGTCTGGGACTTAAGTGCTTACGATAGTAAGTCGCCACAAACGGTGTATCTCGGAAGTGAGAGCCTGTAGTGGTCTACCGGGAAAATATACGAGTCAATTGGAGAATAAAATATCAGGACAGCGCGTTGGCCATGGTAGCTCAAAGGTTAAGAGCAACTGGACGGAAACCAGGTGATCCATGGCTCAAATCCCGTCCATGGCATTGAATTTTTCATGTTGACTCTGTCTATCAAAAACTTTAGCATATATATGGCTAGTGTGCAGAAATGATTAATTTCCATCAATTAAGTAAAATAATCATAAATTGCTTACAGTAAACAAGAAACAGACAACTATCGACAAGCTTGAAAATGGTACCATCTTGCTTGTGTATGTAGAATATGTAAACATAAGCTTACCCAATCGCATTGAATTTTTCATGTTGACTATCTTATACTAGTCAAATGGAGAATTTAATGTCATGACAGCAAGTTGGCCATGGTAGCTCAATGGGTAAGAGCCACAGTGGTGAAGCCGAGATAGGGGAAATGGCAACAAAAGATTTTAGTTTGCCACCGGAAAATAAAGCAGCTGGCATACTAGATTACAAAGGCAATTAGCTGATTCATGTTCTGCTACAACTTTTGAGTTTGTACTGGTTTGATATTCTGTGGTTTGGCCATCTTGAAAATTTCAATGTGGAAGGAATGTACTATTTACCTATGGAAGAAAGAGCATCTAATAAATCATCGCATGATCTTGGCTTTTTGCTCCAGTTAAGGATAGTAATGAGATAACACGTTTGTTTGTTTATTCTTAACAGGATAGTCACAGTGCCAAATTTTGACTGAAGTATTCCTGCAAATTCCCACAATGTTGGAGGAGCTATTATCATCCTCTAGGACTATGCAGCATGTATACCAATGTGCACTTCTATAAATTTCCCCGGGAGCCAGCAATACTGCAGAAGTGGAAGGATATTTGTAAAATTTCCAGTGAAAGTTGTGCTTTCATGTGTGCAAAAACCATTTTTTGGAAGAAAACTTCACAGTTGGTTCGAGACATATGTTAAAGCACGGAGTGGTACCAGAACATTTGGAAATGATCCCATGAAGTGCTAGGTTTCAACATGGAAGTGATAACATCTTTAAATGAATCAGCTCAATAAGTGCTTCCAAAATATACTGACGATTGTGAAGGTGGTGTGGAGGTAGGTACTGCGCCTTTTCTTGACAGTGTAGGTGCTTCAAGTATGTCCCCAAATAAAACAGTGGCTTTGAATTCAGTAAGTAAGAAAAGGGGTGTTTTGGGTACCGCGTTTCTAGATTATCTTTGTCTTCGTAAAAGTGTCATTTGTATATAATACATACACAGATGGTGACATTTATTTACAACATTTAAGAACAGAGGTACTGAAATCTTCATGTTAACATTTGCTAGTGAAAATCTAATGCTACTATTAAAAACCTCCACAATCAGTTGTATAAATTTCTGGATGAATTTGGCCACACTAGTACTCTGGAGGATCATTTTATTTCAATTTTCAAAGTTCCAGATAGCAAAGACTATGTGCAAAAAAATGGAATGCACGTAGATATAATAAAGACGTGTGTCTCATTCTAATTTTAAATACATTAAAGATAACAAAATTAGTATTTTTGAAAAAAGGACTGCTACCACAGGACCTGAAAAAAAGATGAAAATATTGAGATCAGTATAATTTCAGTCCTTTTTGGTATTTGATTTTGTTGACCTATTAAGTGGTAGTTGTTTTGGTATTGTTTTCCAGATTTTCAACATTTCCAAATGTATTTAGACAGTTACGATGCATTCAAACTTTTATTTTTACTGTATAATGTTTACAGTTTCTGGATGACTAGTTGTTAATATTATTAATATTTTGTCTAAAATCACTCATTCCTCTCAAACTGCTTAATGATATGGTATAGTGTAATACTGTGATTACATTCATTTGTTTTTTGTACTTTTATTTGTGTTTTTCATTGGATGTTTGAGGTTCTTTCTCAAAGGTTTTTCCTTAACCTTAGGTAAATGCCAGGTAACGCATGGGGCAACTAATCTCATTAAGTATATCGAGATTCAACTGTATTGGAACACCACAGTGAAGCGAAAAATTATTAAATTTTAGATGAGTCGCGTTTTTTACACATCTGCTTCACTTTCGTACCTATTTTGAGGACATGTTTCGCAAATCCTCGCTCGCATCCACGGCTCCCGTGCGACCGACGCTAGATCCAGCGGTGTGGGCAATTCTGGGGTTGTTGCTGCCATCTGTTGATTTAGTGATGAACTGAAATGTGGGATTCTCTTCTAGCGGGATTTCAAAGTTCATTAGTTGGTTTTTATGTTTTTCTATGTATATCCTCTCCCATATGACGAGTTCACTATGTTTTTGTACGTATTTTAGTAATTTTGTGCTATCTTCAATTTCATGATTTTCAGACCAGAAATGAGCTGCTATTGCGGACTTATCAATATTTTTGTATCTTAAGTGCCTGAAGTGTTCTTTCTTTCTAGTGCCTATGTTCCTTTTTGTCCTTCCTATGTAAATTTTTTCACAGTCTTTACACTTAATTTTGTAAATGCCTGACTTTTCCTCTGGTTTTATCTTATCAGTATTATTACTGTGAAGTAGGTTTTTAATGTTGTAATTGTTTTTTGGTGCCAATGTTATATTGTATTTCTTGAATATTTTTTGGAACTTTTTTGTGGCCCAGGGGTGGTAAGTAAATTTAGCAAATCTAGTTTCTTGTTTTATTGGTGTGAGAGCTGTGATCTGTTTTAATTTCTTTTGAAGTTTGAATAATTTTAGTTTTTTATCTACAAGGTTTTTTCCATATCCATTTTTGATTGCAGTTTTTAAGATTGCAGTTTTCCCGTGCGTCGGTCGCACGGGAGCCGTGGATGCGAGCGAGGATTTGCGAAACATGTCCTCAAAATAGGTACGAAAGTGAAGCAGATGTGTAAAAAACGCGACTCATCTAAAATTTAATAATCTCATTAAGATTGAAACATGTATTATGCTTAATACATAGCTAAATGTTTACAATATTATGCTAAACTTTACATGAAATACAATGAATTACTCATGTTATTCATCCTTTAAACCCTTCAGCAATCACTACAGTGTTATTACAGAACATTACATTAAAGCTTATTTGTAAAATATTCATATTTATCATTTCTGTCGTTTATATCACTTTGTGCAGCAGCTGTAGCTTTATGTTAAAGTGTCTTTGTTTTAAATGAAAAAGATTACTGAGGTATTCATATGATTTACAAATGTGTGTAATATTACACAGAATGTTTTGCTAAAGTTTCTTTGTAATTAATTGAATTAGCCATGTTGCATCACTTTTAAGTGTTTTGAGTTACAGCCAGTATTGTTCTATAGATTCTTTGTAACTGATTTAGTTGAATTACTCATGTTATTTAAGTAAATGACATATTAATTTGTTATACTAATGAGCCAGAATAATAGAAGGAAGCAGTAACTGTCCCAACAATGTTATT